>LR752598.1:54546-66079 GCA_902729485.2 Mus minutoides
CTTAACATCCTGGCTTCTCTCCCTATATAAAGCTCTTTGCTTCTTTCTTAATAATCTATTTTATTTTATGTACATTGGTGACTTAACTGCATGTATGTCTGTATGAGTGTTTTGGATACCCTGAAACATGAGTTGCATATAGTTGTGAACTGCCATATTGGTGCTGTGAATTGAACTTAGTTCTTCTGGAAAGCCAGTTCTCTTAACCACTAAGCCATCTCTCCAACTCCCTCTTTGCTTCTTTCTATGCACTTCTTCACTGAAGAATCCAGAACACTCAAGTGCATTTACACAGATCTGGGGAAAGAAAAATTCAATTCAAAATATTGATAATGTTTTGCTATATTATAAACTAAGGAGTTTCTTAAAGAATTGAGACAGCATGTCAAAAGGTCATTGGAGCCAGTTTAAAGGGCTTTACTGGCCAGTATA
The DNA here is from genome assembly GCA_902729485.2 of Mus minutoides. NCBI lineage: Eukaryota > Metazoa > Chordata > Mammalia > Rodentia > Muridae > Mus > Mus minutoides. The sequence continues at coordinate 54,979 of LR752598.1, forward strand.
GGACAATACAAGCATCAAGAAGAACACTGATCTTTAAAGGTTTTAGGCTTTGGAGTTAAACAGAAACCCATGAATCATTAGTAACGTAAGAGTGTGGGATAGAAGTCAAAGTTCCATATTACAGTAGAGCATACCCCCCAGAAAATATTTTGGTTTACTAACTACATGATCACAAAGTAATTGCTGGCTACTTATACAGTAGTATTTCATGTAATCAAGGGATGAAGGAATTATTATCACTGGTAGACAAAGTTGCTCATATTGCCTCATTATAAGACACCACAAGGAGAATATTCAATGACTATTACTGTGGGCAAACAGAATAATAAATGGACACATTCTATAAAACCTGCTCCACTTAAAATGTCACAACCATAAAATATAAGGAAAGATTGGAAATTGTTCAGATGGAAGGAGAAGGAAAAAAATGATAATAAAATAAACACTCACTCCTGGTTTTGAGTCAATTACTCCACTATGTTGATGGATACAGCTAACATTGCTTGGGAAGATGGCCAGAGAACCTTGAAATGGATGCCAGCTAGTGTAGAGATTTATAACTCGTTAATGTGATGAAAGAAAGTGACTTTTGAATGCTAAGCCCTAAATGTGTCATCTATATCACTGTCCTAAGGCTCAGGATCATTGGAGAAGAAAGAGAATGAAGAGCTGGGGGTGGGAAAGAATGTTGGGAAATGTGGCCTTTTGAATATGACATGGCTGCTGCATCTGTGAACATATATCAGCAGTGCCACAAAACTGAACACAGGAACATTCCATCATAGTTGTTAGAGGCTCATAAACCTCCATTCCTCCCAGAAGAATGGCAGATATTAGAGACAGGCAAAGGTTGTAAAAGGAGAGTGAGTCCTTTTTGTCAGTGGTGTAGCCACTGGCATATTGCCTCTACCCATTCTTCTTGAGGCACTCCCAATTAAATACAGTAGATCAGAAAAAGACCCACATAAATGTAGGAGGGGAAGTTAGAAAGAAGAGCCTTTAGGAGATGGAAAGAGATAAGAGCGGGTCATGAGGTCATGAGGAGACATTGATTAAAGACCATTGTATGAGGGAAGGGAAGAAGTTGCAATTATAATTTCAAAAGATTACACACACACACACACACACACACACACACACACACACACACACACACACATATATATATATATATATATATATATATATATATATATATATATATGAAACTGTAAGAGAATAAATTTTAAAATGTTGATATCAATAGTATAATTTTTAAATTAATCACAAATTTCCTGAATTTACATATGGTGTGTGTGTGTGTGTGTGTGTGTGTGTGAGAGAGAGAGAGAGAGAGAGAGAGAGAGAGAGAGAGAGAGAGAGAGAAATGTAGATAAACATTATCAACACAGAAATCTGATTTAGGGGACTTTGGGCACTTAGCAGACCTGCAACTTGTCTGGGGCATTTTATTTATTTTGAAATAGAAAGTTTAAAACTCAGAGACAAAGGATAATGAGGATATAGATGTTGCTTGGCAACTACAAGTGATTATGATAACTTACATCTTGGGCCTCTCAGGCCAAATTCCACAAAAACTTCTAAACTTCTGTACATGCCCAAATTCGGGGTGCATTATACTCACAAGGCTCAAATATATAAAATTATTTCGTTTGTCAGTTTTGCACCACACTCCACAAAACTACCTCCAGGAGTATGCAAGACACTTTAAAATGCTCCATAACTTTCCTTCTGTTATCACTTTAATAGAAGCCAGGTATTTGTTTCCGTATGGCCATTTGATCTTCCACAGGTTACCCCTTGCTTTAGTAAGATTTCTCAGTTGCAGCCACTGCCTATCTTAATGTGCCTGGTATGGAGCGCCACACCTGCTGGTGAGATCACTGTTGTCATAGCTTGAATGCACTTGACTTTCCTTCGCATAGAAAAGCTGAAGTCTGCTGCCCAGAAGCTTCGACCTCTGCACACTAACTCCAAGTAAAGAAAGGATTCATTTTGAAAGGCCAGCTGCAGTGATAGTTCTTTCCCCTAAGGATTTCCAGGGATCTCTGGAACCCAAGGGCAGCACCAACCAGCTTCCAAAATAATAGACACATCTGAATATTTGTATCAGAGGCTGACCAGTTTCATTCAGCCCACTGTCTTGGTTTCATGGCAGGAATCCCAACATAATTTGCATTTTAAAATATTGGAGAAAAGTCAAGACTCTACTTCAGGATGCATAAAATAATTTAAAACTCCAATTTGCCCATCATTTAAAGTTTTCTTGGGATGTAGCCATAAATATTCACTTATATATTGCCCAGGGATAATTTCGTGCTATGCTAAAAGTGTAGATTACTTGTGACAGAAGGCAAGTGACCTGCATAGTTCAGTATATGTATTATCTAGTCTATTAAAGAGTACATCTATTGATCCCCTTCCAGAAGCCTACAACACCATTACTCTTTAAGCAGACATGGTTTAAATGATTCAGATAAACCAGTGCCTCTGGAAGCCAACTCACATCATCACCCTAGGAAAGCATGAACCATTGAAACACAATCCTTGTGTCTTAAAAGTTACCTTAATTTCCTGGAACTGATACATTCATGTCCAAGTAAACATGGTTTGAGCTGGACTGAGACTTTGGGAGTCTAGGAGCTTGAGGACTCAATCAATTCTCCAGGACTTCTCATATAACACTCAGAGTCCAAATGGGGGACTCTGTAATGTAATGTAATGAGATCATTACATTAGAAGCCCCATAAAGGATGGAAGGAAAATAAATGAAATGTAGGTAGGAGAGTGAAGTATTACTGGAAATGTTAATAAAGTCATAAAATAGAGTCTTCTAGTTCAGTTTTCATTTCTTTCCTGTTGTCAGTTCAGTTTATAGAGCCACAAAGAAAAGATACTGGGTCACCTCAATCATATTTTGACATTCCATTTCATACATGATGCTATTATTATTTAGGTTAAATTTGATAATGGAGCATCATGGTTCCCCATAGCACAGAGAGTAGCTCTTCAGTCTCATTATGAGAAAGCATCTTCACAATTTTTATCCCTGTAGGACTTTTCAGTGACCTTTAGTCTTTATACTGATGGAAAATCATTTCTGTTGTTTTTATTGAAATGGTAAAAGAAATCGTTTCCTAGTAAACTAGCTTAAAGTTACTGATACCCTCCAGCATTCTAGGCTTGCCACATCAGTCACCAGCTACAAAGAAGTAAGTCTGTCAGTAACTTTAATGAGCTTAAAAGCAGATTCTTCCCAGTCCAGCTCAGACCATGCCTTCATTTCAGCCCTCTATAACCTCAAGAGAAACCAAGTGAAGCTACTCCTGGACTCCTAGTCCACAAACACCATGAGACAATATTTTATAAATTTACAGATGATAACACTTATGGAAATGTACATATAATAATAAGAAATGAGTATAGTGAGCATTAATACTACCATCTCTTAATTAATCTATTTGTGTGTGTGTGTGTGTGTGTGTGTGTGTGTGTGTGTGTGTGTGATACATGCCACAGACTGCATATGGTGGTAATTGACAATTAGCAAGAGTTAGTTCTCTTCATCCATTACATGGGACCTGGAGATAAAACTCAGATTGGCTGACTTGGTAGCATGAACCTTTTTGAACTAAGCCATTTTGTCATTCCAATATCTCCACTTAAATATATTGAGGCTGTAAAACAAAATAGCATTGAGTAAATGATAAACAACAAAAATGAACTTCACACCATTCTGGAAACTTGAAAGTCTAAGATCAACATGTGCAAAAGTCTCATTCATAAGGACTCCTTCAAATAGCTAATGACTTGTTATTACTCCACTGAGAATTAGATTTCAATGGATCAATTTTAGACTGAATACTAATATTCAGAAATTCCTGTGATCTTTCTTATATCTTAAATGATTATTAAATTATATTTATTAGTTTATCCATTTTTGGTTATTATTCCTTTGAAGACCATATACACTGGTAAGAAGACATAGTTCTCTTCATCCACTTTGGATAGACGTTGTGGAAGAAGCTGTGATCTGCACTGAGTGGCACTAAGAATGGGGCTGACATGTCCATGTGCCCTCCTCTCTAGTCCTCACCCACCACATATCCCACACACAAAAAGAAAGGTAGGAGACCTAGTACAGACCATCAACTTGTGAAGAACATAAATAAATCTTCATGTGTCCAAATACAACATGCATGGAAACATGACACCCAAACAGTAGAGGAGGCAGAGATGTGATACACGGCTGTCTAAAACCATTAGGTATTACATATATGGCCCTGCCATTTTCCATGTTGCTATGGCTTTGTGTGTAAGTCTTCTCAGTCTCTCATTCTCACCCACAAAAAATTAATAACACAGCAAACCCTTCTACCAGGAAATACTTATTGTATCTTGTGAGTATATACTAAGCATGTCACTAGACACCAAGAATGTAGAAATAAATAACACCAAGTTACTGTCTTCAAGACTCAAGGAGCCTACTGTGCAAAAATCAAATGCCAGAGACAAAGCAGAACCTTGGCTTTCCAATTCTATAGTCAATGGGGTTGGTTATACCTGTGTGAAAGCCAAGGTGTCTCAGGAGTGAATAGACAGCGCAGAAAGTTGTTAGAATATGTTTTAGTGAGTATGCTGTGTGTAGGAGAAACAACAGCTTTGCAGTAGGGGGAACTTTTGTGATTTGTTATTGAAAACCAGTGCTGACTGTGGCTAGGGTAAGACAATCAAATTGTCCCACCCAGGTAGTCACCAGAATGTTGGCAGGGTGAGTTTTCTTCTTATTTTGGTGTGGTTTTGGATTGCTGAGACAGTATCCAGGCCACCCAGGAACTAAGTATCTGAAGATAACCTTGGACATCTAATGCTCTTCTTCCCAGTGTTGGGATAGCAGGACTATGCCACCGCACAGATTTGTGTAAGCCTGGTGACTGATCCCAGGGCTTGACTCATTCCAGGCAAGCACTCTACCAACAAAGCACACATTTGCAGCCCCAAGTTGCTCTTAGCATGCTAAAACGGAAGCAGGGAAAGGACTGGTGAGAATCCAGGCTAGAACAAAGTAATCCCTTGCTTGAGTGGAAAGTTACAGTCTTATACATACAAACTCCTGGGGGGGGGGGGGTTGTCAGTACATCTGTTCTCCATACCTTCTTTGTACAAGAGTGGAAAAAAAATAAAGTATTGTTCCCTGGTTGTAGATGAACTGTGTGGGATAAGAGTAACAAGTGGGGAGATTACAAGGTGGAGAATATGAAGTACATGAGCACAGGGCAGGGAATGACAAGGTGAAAGAAAGTCTGAGTCTTTGAGTCCCTAAGGACCATATTAGGACCCTGGTATTATTTCACCCATGGACCAGTCTCTGGACCAATGTGCATCTCTATTCTAATGGACACTAGGATTCTTGAAGGCTGGGAGGAATGGGAACAGCTGAGCAAGTGAACAATGGATAAACCAAATGTAAGAAATTTAAGAGGATAGATGTGGCTTTGGGGGAATTTACAGTCTCTCTGATTAGCTGGGAATCTCTTTATGGAGCAGAACAGAAGGTGGCAAAATACCTCTCAGTACAGTTGCTCCCTAAGGGATAGTCAGGAAGACACTGGGAGCAAGAAAGCCTGGTGGGACACATGATGACCATTGAGGATCAGGTCAGTGCCACAGTAAGTGGGAAGAATTCAGCGGACTTTGAGCCCAAGGTCTAACTCTGGGCAGATCCCAGTCAGGAGAAAGACTGAGCCTCCGTCTACACAGTCTGTTCCTCCCATCGGCTTCACCTTACTTCTCCCTCTTTGTTTTTTCATTTTACTTGATGGTTCCCCTTGAAACTTCTTTTCATTGAAAGAAAAAGCCAAGGTTTTTTTTTTTTTTTTTGTCTTTGGTTTTTGTTTTTTAGTGAGAGAGTGGGGGTAAGAGAAGGGCAGTGATGAAAGACAAACAGCATTCACAAGGACATGAGTATGTTTGCAGGGGTGCGAACCCAACTTTGAAAATGATTCTTAGGAAGAGGCCTTTGGTGCCAAATAGTTGAGTTGGTGCCAGTCATTTATGACTCCTTCTTTATCATTTCCCCTCAGATGAGGCAGATCAGGACAGATCCACATTCCATCTCTTGGTGTTTGAGGCCCCTCCTGGCCTTCCTCTGCTGGTTTGTTGAGGCTCTTGAGTTTGAGAAAACCCGCCTGGCAGCTCCATCTCAGCATGTTGAGGCGCTTATGCAGATGGGGGTGTCATGGGAGCCATGGCAACAGAGTCACAACAAACAAAAGCAACCCACTGACTTCCAGCACAAACAATGAAGACCTCCCCAGTTCCCCAGCTAGTCTACAAAGTCGCTGAGTGGCCACATCTCTAGAGTCCTCACACCAGACAGTGAGCAGCTGTTTCAACTTCTATGGAAGTTTATACATAAAATAACTCAAACTGAGCTTAGCCATGAGCCCATGAGCGTCTCCTCCAGCCATTGGTGCTAACTGCCCCTCTAATATCTCTCATGCCTTCATGTTCTTTCTCTCCCCACCCCCCTCCTGTCTTCCTTCTTTCTTACTGGCTTTGTAGGTTATATAATTAGAAATAAGAATACAACAAAGAGTAAGGAAATTATTTCCATCCTCATTGTATTCACAGAGAGCTGAAAAATGCAAATGTATGACCAGTTCCCTGACTTTATCATAGTGATCAAAAACAGGAAAGAGCTTTTCTGTTTAAACCAAAGGCTTTCAGAGAAATCTCTAACAGGGAGACAGGTCAGATCTGGCTTTTGATTATTACTCAAATAAGGAAGGGAAGAGAATGGAGAGGAGTAATAGAGAAGGAACTCAAGGGGGAGAGGAAGAAATAGCACAGGGTAGCGAGTGGACAGACATCTTCATAGGAAATCATGCAGCTTATACAGACATGGAGGATGAAATATGCCTAGGCAGAGTTGAAGAACTTGTTCAGCAATTCACTTGCATGACATGGCTGTCTATGAGAATGGATCTTAACTGAGGCAGTGTTGCCTTACAGGCAATTCTTCTGGGTTCCTCTCAACAGCAACCTAGCAATGGCTTGTACCATCACCTTCAGCCATTGCCTGTGTCAGTGGATAAAGACTACTGGATACCCCAGCCCCATTTCCACTTCTCTCTCCTCTCTCTCCCCCCTTCCACGCTGCTCTCTCTTTCTGTCCTTCTCTGTCTTCCCCTCCACATTCTCTGCCTCTACCCCTTTTTCCAGACCTCTGCTCCCTTCTGTTTCCTCATAATAAACTTCCTTATATCAAGTCTGTCCCATGGCGTGATTTCTCAGGGAACACCTTGGCTTAGGCCAACAAGGTACTCCCTTCCTCCTGCCTTGCCACATTTATAGTTCATAACAGACAGTTCTGACAGTACAATCAACTCAGAATGGATTGAAGGAAATAACCTGAATCTTGAACATGGGAATGATGGTCCTTGACACTAGGGTGGCCAGTAAGTTTCGGTCTCAATAAAAAGTGTAACAGCTAAAGCAAACAAGTGAGAAAGGATGAAAATCTGTTTTTTTTCATTAATTTATTTATTTATTCATTTTAAGTCTCTATCTCAGCCCCCTCCCAATCCTACCCTTATAAATCCCTTCCCCATCAGCCATTCCCCTTCTCTGAGGAGAAAGGAAAGGCTCCCTTGGATAACACCCTACCCTGGGACATCCAGTGGCAATAGGATTAAGCACATCCTCTCCCACTGAGGCCAAATTAAAAGACCCACATGAAGACCAAGCTACACATCTGCTACAAATGTGTAAGAGACCTAGGTCCAGCCCCTGCATGCTCTTTGGTTGGTGGCTCATTTTCTGTGAGCCCCCATGGGTCCGGGTTAGTTGACTCTGTAGGTCTTTTGTGGTATCCTTGACCCCCCCAGTTCACCCAATTCTCTTCCCCCACTCTTCCACGGGATACCCTGAGCTCTGCCAGATGTTTGGTGGTAGATCTCTGCATATGTTTCCATCAGCTGCTGGGTGAACCCTCTCAATGACAGCTATGCTAGGTTCCTGTCTGCAAGCCTAGCAGAGTATCATTAATAATGTCAGGGAGTGGCTCTCTCACATGGAATGAGTCTCAAGATAGAGCAGTCATTGGTTGGCATCAATCTCTGCTCCATCTTTACCCCTGCATATCTTGTAGTCAGGAAAAGAAATTGTGTTGAAGGTTTTGTAGGTAGGTTGGTGTCTTCTTCCTCCAATGGAAGTCCCGCCTGGTTGCAGGAGGTAGCCACTTCAGTATCCATATTCCCTACTGCTGGGGGGGGGGCATCTCTGGGACTAGATGGAGACCCAGGAAGGGGCAGAACTAAAGCCTTCTGCACATAGAGGGGGTAAAAACTGTCTATAAAGAGAGCTGAGGAGGATTGAAAGGAAATGACTTATAAGATGGAAAGCCAATGTTTACAGAGTCGAAATCTGATAAGGAGTCAAAATCTCAAATAGAAAAGGAACCCAAGCCATTCAAAAGTGAACAAACAGAATAAGTGATTTTAAAAATAAATAAGCTTCTCAGAAATAAATTTCTACAAAAAAAAAATAAGCTGATAGACAAAGGGTACATGAAAAGGTCACTGGTCATCAGAGCAATGCAAATACAAGCCACATTATAAGGTCATAATGGTTATGAGAATATTTTTAAGAAATAAAATTAAGAGTTAAATGTTGGTATATAGAAAGATGGGAAACATGGTACATTACTGGGGGGGGGGGGGTGTAAAACAGTGTGATGACTATGGAAGAGAATGCAGTCAGTTACTCAGAAACCTAAAAGTAGATTAGTCTATCATCTACACTCTCATTTCCGGGTATCTATATAGAAGAAAAGAAATCAAGCTGTCAAGGCAATCATGCAATCATGCATCTTTATGTTTATTACACCATTTTCAAACCAATATACACTATTCAACTGCTCATATGCAGAAATATAATTGCTCATGGCTGATATCCAGATGATAGCATAGTATTCAGCCTGATAAAAACTGTAATGAAACATTTGTGACAACATGCAGGAACCTTGGGGACTCTGTGGATAATTAAAAATATTAGGGTGTCTAAATGGCTACACTCATAAAAACAGAATGAAGAATGGGACTGCCAAGGACTGGGAGTGGGATGGGAAATTGCAGTGCAATAGGTAGAAAGTTTCAGTTAGAGACAGGCCTGGCTGCTGTCTTATCTGTAGCACTCAAGAGACTGAGGGAAAAGGATTGCAATCTAGACAAAGAAAGGAAAAAATAGATGGGGAAAAGAAGGAGGGAAACATGGGATAGGGAAGGAGAGAGAAGAGAGATGGAGATAGGTGAGAGGAAGAAAGGGGGGAGTAAGGGAGGAGAGGAGGAAGGGATGGGTAGAAAGGGGAAGAACAGGAAAAAGAAAGAAGGGGAGAAAAGGGAATGTAGAAGAAGGGAATCACAGGAGAGGACAGAGGAGGGAAGGTTTTTGAAGGGAGGGGAAGAAAGGGAAGGGGAAATGTGAGAAGTGAGAAGCACCTTCCCGTCCCCCTCCCAGTCCTTGTCAGACACATTCTTCATTCTGTTTTTAGTTGTTTAGCCATTTAGATACTCCATATCTTTAATTATCTACAATATCCCCAAGGTTACTGCTTACTGCCACATACAGCAAGGTTTGTTGTGATTTTAAGAAAAGCAAGAAGCAGAGTGGAAGGGAAGAGGCAGGAAGGGAGAGGAAAGGAAAGGAGAAAGAAGAGAGGAACTGCCAGACTGATTTCCAGAGTGGTTGTACCAGCTTGCAATCCCACCAACAATGGAGGAGTGTTCCTCTTTCTCTACATCCTCGTCAGCATCTGCTGTCACCTGAATTTTTGATCTTAGCCATTCTGACTGGTGTGAGATAGAATCTCAGGGTTGTTTTGATTTGCATTTCCTTGATGATTAAGAATGTTGAACATTTTTTAAGGTGCTTCTCAGCTTTCAATAATCCTCAGTTGAAAATTCTTTTTTAGCTCTATACCCCATTTTTAATAGGGTTATTTGATTTTCTAGAGTCCACCTTCTTGAGATATATATATATATATATATATATATATATATATATATATATATATATATATATATATTGGATATTAGTCCCCTATCTGATTTAGTACTACCGGAGGATCCAGCAATAACTCTCCTGGGCATATATCCAGAAGATGTTCCAACTGGTAATAAGAACACATGCTCCACTATGTTCATAGAAGCTTTATTTATAATAGCCAGAAGGTGGAAAGAACCCATATGTCCCTCAACAGAGAAATGGATGCAGAAAATGTGGTACATTTACACAATGGAGTACTACTCAGCTATTAAAAACAATGAATTTATGAAATTCCTAGGCAAATGGATGGATCTGGAGGGTATCATCCTGAGTGAGGTAACCCAATCAAAAAGAACTCACATGGTATGTACTCACTGATAAATGGACATTACCCCAGAAACTTAGAATACCCAAGATACAATTTGCAAAACACATAAAACTCAAGAAGAATGAAGACCAAAGTGTGGACACATCATCCCTTCTTAGAATTGGTAACAAAACACCCATGGAAGGAGTTACAGAGACAAAGTTTAGAGCTGAGACAAAAGGATGGAACATCCAGAGACTGCTGCTCCAAGGGATCCATCCCATAATCAGCCACCAAACCAAGACACTATTGCATACACCAGCAATATTTTGCTGAAAGGACCCCTGATATAGCTGTCTCTTGTGAGGCTATGCCAGTGCCTAGCAAACACAGAAGTGGATGCTCACAGTCAGCTATTGGATGGAACACAGGGTCCCCAATGGAGGATCTAGAGAAAGTACCCAAGGAGCTGAAGGGGTCTGCATCCCTATAAGTGGAACAACAATATGAACTAACCAGTGCCCCCAGAGCTCGTGTCTCTAGCTGCATATGTAGCAGAAGATGGCCTAATCAGCCATAATTGGGAAGAGAGGCCCCTTGGTCTTGCAAACTTTATATGCCCCAGAACAGGAGAACACCAGGGCCAAGAAGTGGGAGTGGGTAGGTAGGGGAGGGGGGAGGGTATAGGAGACTTTCTGGATAGCATTTGAAATATAAATGAAGAAGATACCTAATAAAAACGGAAAA
>LR750695.1:0-163530 GCA_902729485.2 Mus minutoides
CTTTCCTTCCTTCCTTCTTTCCTTCCCCTTTCCCATTCTTCCTCCATCCCTCCCTTGCTCCTTTCTTTCTTTCTTTCTTTCTTTCTCTCTCTCTCTCTCTCTCTCTCTCTCTCTCTTTCTTTCTTTCTTTCTTTCTTTCTTTCTTTCTTTCTTTCTTTCTTTCTTCTTTTCCTTCTCTCTCTAACTCTTTTTTTTTTTGAGACAAGTTTTCTCTATGTAGCCCTGGCTGTCCTGGAATGTCCTTTGTAGACCAGGCCAGCCTTGAACAGAGATCACAGAGATAGCTGTGATACTTTTGTTCTGACTTTGACTTATTTTTCATTTAAAAATTCTTTTATTTCTTGAGACTGAAGTATAGTCCTATCATTTCCCCTTTCCCTTCCTCTCTCCAAACCCTCTCACACACCCCCTACTTGTTCTTTCAAAATTCATAACCTCTTTACTCATTAATTGTTGTCATGTATAACAATTACTTCCGAACACATGAGTATAACACGCTGATTTCCATAGTTGCTGCACTAGTATAAGCATGCATGTTGTCCTTTCCATTTATAGCCTCATCAGCATTTTTTGTCATTTGTTTTCCTGATTGTTGCTGTCTGGCTTGGGTGAAATGGAATCTCAGTGTACTTTTTATTCCCATTTCCCTAACAGCTAAGGGTGTGGAACATCTAAAAAATACATGGACTGGGGCTGGAGAGATAGCACAGTGGTTAAGAGCACTGGCTTTTCTTCCAAAAAACTACAAAGTCTTAAATTCCAGTCCCATAGATCCACTTTCCTCTTCTGGCTTCTGTGGCTACTGCAAGCACACAATGCAGAGATTATACATGCAGGGAAAACAGCCATATACACAAAATTAAAATGTAAAAAGTCTACATGTGTGGTCATTTAGATTTTATACTTTTGATATAGACTATTATAGAATACATATTTTATCATGTATGGAATATAGACTACATATATATATTAAAATATATGTGTACATATATGATTGTATATATTTCTGTGTATACATATATACATTTATACTGTTGAGAACTGTTTGTTCATTTGCCCATTTATTTATATTGATTAAATAATATTTTTTGTGTTTAATATTTTACTTTAATATATTCTAGATATATTAAGTTGCCGGCCTTCAGAATGGAGTAGGTCTTGAGGGTTTTATATGCTTCCTGGCTTATGCAATTCTCATTAAAAGATTAAATTTTATTAATTTGGTTAAAGGCACAAAAAATTTAGTACATTTGAGTACAAATAATTGACACATTAAAAACTAACTAAGACCAAGTCCTGTCCATAAATAAAATGAACAGGAAGAGCATCGTCAGTGAAAGACCTTCACGAACCTAGTGAAGTAGGTTCCTCTGAGATTAAGGGATAAGTCGTCAGCATATGGCAAGTGTCTCTTTCAGCCCATGTGCTAATATGCACCACCAATTGCACATGTGTTGCTTAAAATCATGGATAGAGATTAACTCAATGATTGACAATGCTTTTGGAATATTATTTATGTAGTTTGTGATTTGGGTAGTTTGCATTGGCAGTTTTGATTTCAGATTTAGGGAGGAAGGACTGAAGATTCTTACCATGGGTTTTTCAAGATGTTATATAACTTAAGTTTTAACAGATTATGATTCTAACCTTCAGAATTAACTTTTTATCAACTAATTTTAGTCAGAAATATTCATTTGACAATTAAGCATCACTGCCAAAGACAGTAGCTTGCCTGATAGTTAAAACAACTAATTTAAAAAGTTAACTTTGCACTCCCACCAGCAATGGAGGCATGTTTTCTTTGTTCCACATCCTGGGCAGTATGCTGTCCCTTGAGTTTTTGTCTTAACCATAATAATTGGTATAAGGTGGAATCGTAGAGTCCTTTAGATTTAAATTTCCCTGTTCACTAAGGATGTTGAACATTTCTTTGTTTCACAGCCATTAGAGATTCTTCTGTTGAGAATTCTCTGTTTAGCGCTGTACCCTATATTTTTTCTTTTTTCTCTTTATTAGATATTTTCTTCATTTACATTTCAAGTGTTATCCAGAAATTTCCCCATACCCTCCCCCATCCCCGCCCTGCTCCCCTATCCACCCCTTCCCACATAATGGCCCTGGCGTTCCCCTGTACTGGGGCATATAAAGTCTGCATGACCAAGGGGCCTCTCCTCCCAATGATGGCCAACTAGGCCATCTTCTTCCATATATGCAGCTAGAGACATGAGCACAGGGGGAACTAGTTAGTTCATGTTATTCTTTCACCTATAGGGTTGAAGACCCCTTCAGCTCCTTGTGTACCCTATTTTTTAATTGGGTTATTTGGGTTGTTGTTTTCTATCTTCTTGAGTTTTTATATATTTTGGATATTAGTCCTCTCTCAGATGTAGGGTTAATGAAGATCTTTTCACCATCTATAGGCTGACCTTTTTTAATATTGATGGTGTCCTTCGCCTTACAGAAGTTTTCAGTCCTGTTTATTAATTGTTGATCTTAGCACCTGAACTATGGGTGTTCAGGAAGTTGTCTCCCATACCAGTGAGTTCAAGGCTATGCCACACTTTCTGTTCTATTAAATTTAGTGTATCTAGTTTTATGTTGATGTCTTTGATCCACTTAGACTTGTTTGAGTTTTGTGCATGGTGCTAGATATGAATCTATTTGCATTTTTCTACATGCACAGATACAGTTAGACTAATACCATTTGTTAAAGATGCTTTCTTTGTTCCATTGTATGGTTTTGTCTTCTTTGCCAAAAATCAAGTGTCTGTAGTTGTATGGTTTTTTGATTCGATTCTACTAGTCAGCCTGTCTGTTTCTATGCCAATACCACATACATTTTATTACTATTGCTCTGTAGTACAGCTTGAAGTCAGGGATGGTGACACCTCCATTATTTTTAATTGTATAGGATGGTTTAACTATCCTGTTTTTTGTTTATTTTGTTTTTCCATCTGAAGTTGACAATTGTTCTTTAGAGGTCTGTAAAGAATTTTGTTGGCATTTTGATGGGAATTATATTGAATCTGTAGATTGCTTTTAGCAAGATGGCCATTTTCACTATGCTGGTGGGAGTGCAAACTTGTTCAACCACTCTGGAAATCAATTTGGCAGTTTCTCAGAAAATTGGGAATAGTTCCACCTCAAGACACAGCTATACCACTCCTGGGTGTATAACCCAAAGATGCTCCTTACCTATTGGAGGAATAAGGACAGCAACTCATCCACAAAAACTTCGACCCAGAATGTGAACTGCCTACAAGATATGCAGGGACATAGATCAAGCAGAGACTCAGAGAATAGCCAACCAATGACAGACCCAAATTGAGATCCATCTCATGGGCAACAGCTAATCCCTGACACTGTTAGTCATACTCTGCAGACAGGTCCTAGAATAACTGTCCTCTGAGTGGCTCCACTCCCTGAGTAGCCTATGGAAACAGTTGCAGAGACCCACATCAAGGAACTTGGGGAGTCTTGTGGAGGAGTTGCAGGAAGGATTGACAGGCCTGAAGAGGATAGGGACTGCACCAACAGAGTGGAAGACCAACAGAGTCAACTAACCTGGACCCTTGAGGGCTCCCAGAGGCTGAACTATCAACTAAAGAGCAAGTCTGTGTTGGATCAGGTTCTCCCCACCCCCTAAACCCACACATATGTAGCAGATGTGCAACTTGGTTTTTGTGTGGTTTCCACCACAACTGGAGCAAGGGGCTGTCTCTGAATATGATGCCTGCCTGTATGTAGATCCCATTCCTCTAACTGGGCTGCCTTGTTTGGCCTCTGTTGGAGAGAATACACCTCTTTCTGCAGTGACTTGATGGGCTAAGTGAGGTGATACTGGGAGGGGGGGGCTTCCCCCTCCCAGATGGGAAGGGAAAAGAGGAGTGGGGGAAGGAACCATATGGTGGAGACTAGGAGGAGAAGGGCTAATAATATTGGAATGCAAAGTGAATAAATACATTAATGAAAAAAGTTACCAAAAAAAAAAAAGTTGTAACCAGGTCTTGTGGCATGTGACTTTAAACCCAGCACTTACAAGGCAGAGGTGGGAATCCAATAATCCACATGAGTTTGAGGCTACCTTGTTCTACATAGAAATTTTAGGACAGCCAGGGACATAGAGAGTCCCTGTATCAAAAAAAAGTTTCTTTGTGTTCCAGTCTTACTGCTATTTAAGAGCCACAAAAGAGTAGGTAAGGCAGTCTTTCCATACCTATCACCTGCAATCCATCCCTTGTCCTGGAGTCTGTTCCAGCCACAGGATCATTTGGGACCAAGCTTGGACCAGCTTATCTGGGACTAGGAAAGGAATCCCCTCTATACTTATTGCTTGCAATTCTTTATCTACTAGGCTGATTACTGGAGCCCTACTGCCACTTGAGACCCAACCCAGCATGGACCAGAATCAGACATGAACACCTTCACCCTCCACAGCCTTCAACCCCTACACAGTATTTGGATCTTGCTTTTCTGACCTGTCTCATAGGATTTACTCTGATGTTGACAAGGGAAGGCAGTCCCCTTATCCCCTCTGACTGTGATTCCTCTATGGCCCACATGAGCCTTCTCTAGTCAACTCTCCTATAGCAGCAGCTTAATGGAAGCCCAACAATACTCTCACTTAGAATCCCCTCACTCATTCCCTTAAATAATCTAGTCCACACCTCACCTCTAGTGATTGAACAAGAAAACAGGATTCATCTCTAAATGTCTGCAAGAGACACACATCACCATCAAGAAAGACAACATCTTTGAGTGAAAAGATGGAACATGATGTTTTAAGGAAACTGAAGTAGAAAAGAAGCTAATATAGCTATTCTACTATTGGACAAAATAGACTTCAAACAAAAGCAGAAGAGATAAAGAAGGCTACTTCATTCTTATTAAAAGAACAATCCATCAAGAGGTGATTGAAATTTTAAACATATGTTCACCAAAAACAAATGGAACAGACAAACATTAGATTTAATGCCACAAATTCATCTTACAACAGTAGTTGTGGGGACTTCAATAACCCACTTTCACCAACAGACAGACCATCTAGATACAGGTTAAATGAAGAAACATTGGAATTAAATGACATCATCAATCAAATAGACTTAACAGAAGTCTACAGAATATTCCACTGAAAGATTAAAGAACATGCATTCTTCTTAGGAACACAGGGGACATCGCAAAATAAGCCACTGTTTGGGACATTAGAAAAAAAAAAACTAGTACAAAGATCTAAAAAAATTCTTGTGGTTTTTTTTTTTTTTTTTTTTTTTGTGTGTGTGTGTGTGTGTGTATGTGGCTACAATGGAATAAAGCCAGGTATCAACAATATTGAAATTGCATAAAGTGTGTAAATTCATGAGGCTAAACAACATGCTACTGAATGGTATTTAAGTCACTAAAGAATCAAGAAGAAAATTAAAAAAAGAATATAATGAAAAAAAATCTCTGGGACACACTATAAACAATCCTAAGGGAGACATTTATAGTGCTAAATGTTTATGTCAAAGATTTTGATATCAAGTACATAATGTAATGTATCACCTTAAGGCCCTGTAAAAATGAGAACAAAACAAATCCAAAAATAGCAGATGGAAAAAATAATTAAGATCAGGGAAAAACATCAATGAAAAAGAAACAATACATACAATCAATAAAAACAGAGGTAGTTATTTGAAAAAATAAACACAATTGACAAATCCTCAGCTAAATCAATGAAAATAAAAAGAGAAGACATAAGCTAGTAAAGTTAGAGAAGAAAAGTTAACAATGAATATTAATGAAATACAAAAACATCATAGAGGTTATCATACAAATCTATATCCTACTCAATTGGAAACCCTAAATAAATTAGGTGCTTTTCTTAGTGTGTATGACCTAACCAAAATGAGCCAAAATGTAATAAACAGACCCATAACCAACAATTAGATTGAATCAACAATAAAATTCTTCCAACAAAACCAACTGCAAGACCAGGAAGATTCACTAAGAATTCTACCAGATCTTCATAAAGGAACTTTCATCAATCCTATTAAAATTATACTACAAAATAGTAATCAATGACTCCAAACTTTTTTTTTTAAATTACCACAGGACAGTCACACCATTTATTTGAAATTTTAAATTTTTTAATTTAACTTTTACTGTATTATGATGAGAAAAGATGCATAATTTCAATTTATCTGAATGCAATCAATTGAACAGTCTTATGTAGATGTTTGTCTACAGTAATACTGAAAATACATGTTTTTCTTAATATAACTTTAAATATATTAACTGTATATTTTAAAGTCATATATCACTGTTAGTTTTTTTTAATGAACATAAATAGATAAAGTCTTTTTTTTTTTTTTTTTTTTTTGATTTTTTGAGACAGGGTTTCTCTGTATAGCCCTGGCTGTTCTGGAACTCACTTTTGTAGACCAGACTGTCCTCGAACTCAGAAATCCTCCTGCCTCTTCCTCCTGAGTGCTGGGATTAAAGGCGTGTGCCACCACACCGGGCACTTAGATAAAGCCTTTTTGTTTGTTTTGTTTTTAGTAGAGGTTAAAGTCTTGGGTCTTACTGTGGTACAAACACAAAATAACAACAGTTTTTGGACATTGGGGTTCATTGTAATAAGGCTGTACTTCAATGTCCCTCACATCACCGAAGAATTTTACCTCCATAGTAGCTAAGCTAAGAGTTGACAGTTCTGCTGCACCAAGGAATGAATTTTAGGCACAGTTTTTAGATACAGATTTCCTGCTATGGTCCAAGCTATTTGACTTGAGTGATTGTCGTCATTCTCAGCCTGCAGGGAACAGGTTACATTCATTTAAGAAATGGTGTGTGTATTAAGATGGTCTATCCATGAAGCCATTCATCAACTGTTTCAGAATGATTCTGCTTGGAGGGTGGCACAGATGTTAGGTGAGGGTAAGATTCTGGTTCACTGGCTGTGATGATTTTGAAAAGCATTCATCTCAGAGTAAGAGTAACTTATAAAGTCCTCTTCTTCAAAATTGATACAATAATTATATATATCAAGCAAAGCCTTCAGTCTCACTCTTTGCTGTTCTCTTACAAGCCACATCCCAAATTAATTGCCTACATCTCTTTTGGCTGTATAAATAATTTTGAAATATGTAAGCTGTTCTGAAAACCATAGTATAGTGTGAAAACATCAAATAAACAATCCTACTAATAGAGAGGCCGAGATAAGAGAAGCATGATTTCAAAACCATTATGTGGCACACAGCAAGATCCTGTCATGTACAAACAAGCAGAAAGTGCATATGGATTGTACAATATTGGACCTATTTCTCCTATTACCAAATTAGAGAGACCATGGGATGAGAGCCGGCAAATTTCAGATTTTAGATCTGAATCTTGCTTTTCCGGTGTGTTGGGGTATTCAGGAATGGCTATGGTAGGAGAATTGGGTTCTGATGATGCCAAGTAACCTTGTTTTTTGTTGCTTATGTTCTTATGCTTTCCTCATATTTTTGAAATTCAATCAATTAGGATATGTTGGTAATATTAATTTTCATATTAAAAGATATTAAGAAAAAGTGATTGTTACTTCATGTTAATTTTCTTGTTAGAGATGGAATTATGTTTCTGTGGATTTGTTGAAAGATTACTTTCTTGCTTCTTCTAGGGTGTAGTTTCACTCCTTGTGTTGGTGTTTTCCATCTATTATCCATTGTAAGGCTGGATTTGTGGAAAGATACTGTGTAAATTTGGTTTTGTCATGAAATATATTGTTTTCTCTGTCTATTGTGATTGAGAATCTTGCTAGGTATAGTAGCCTGGACTGGCATTTGTGTTCTCTTATGGTCTGTATGAGATCTGCCCAGGACCTTCTAGCTTTCATATAGTCTCTGGTGAGAAGTCTGGTGTAATTCTGATAGGTCTGCCTTTACATGTTACTTGACCTTTTCCTCTTACTCCTTTTAATATTCTTTCTTTGTTTAGTGCATTTGGTATTTTGATTATTATGTGACAGAAGGAATTTCTTTTCTGGTCGAGTTTATTTGAAGTTCTGTAGGCTTCTTGTATGTTCATGGGCATCTCTTTCTTTAGGTTAGGGAAGTTTTCTTCTATAATTTTGTTGAAGATATTTACTAGCCCTTTAAGTTGGGAATCTTCACTCTCTTCTATACCTATTATTCTTAAGTTTAGTCTTCTCATTGTGTCCTGGATTTCATGGATGTTTTGGGTTAGGAGCTTTTTGCTTTTTGCATTTTTTCACCATTGTGTCAATGTTTTCTATGGTATCTCCTGCACCTGAGATTCTCTCTTCTATCTCTAGTATTGTGTTTGTGATGCTTGCATCTATGACTCCTGATCTCTTTCCTAGGTTTTCTAACTCCAGGGTTAGAAAAATCCCTTTATGATTTCTTTATTGTTTCTAGTTCCATTTTTAGATCGATCCTGGATGGTTTTGTTCCTTTTCTTTGCCTGTTTGATTGTGTTTTCCTGTAATTCTTTAAGGTATTTTTGTGTCTCCTCTTTAAGGGCTTCTAGCTGTTTCCCTGTGTTATCCTGTATTTCTTTAAGGGAGTTATTTATGTCCTTCTTAATGTCCTCTATCATCATCATGAGAAGTGATTTTTAGATCTGAATCTTGCTTTTCCGGTGTGTTGGGGTATTCAGGACTAGCTATGGTAGGAGAATTGGGGTCCCATGATGCCAAGTAACCTTGTTTTCTGTTGCTTATGTTCTTCTACTTTTCTCTTACCATCTGGTTATCTCTAGTGCTACCTGCCCTGGCTATGTCTGACTGGAGACTGTCCTTCCTGTGATCCTGGTTGTGTCAGAATTTCTCTGAGTCAAGCTATCTCTGTGATCCTGTGATTTTGGGATCCTGCAATCCTGAGATCCTGGGTGTGTCCGAGCTCTTGGGAGTCAAGCTGCCTTTGGGACCTTGAAATCCTGGTGTGACCAAACTCCTGGGATTCTGGGATCCTGGGATCCTCTGATCCTGGGCATGTTAGAGCACCTGTGAGTAGAGCTGTCTCTGGGTGTTGTGGGGCTGGCTGTGGCCCAGACAGACCAGAAGGTGACTCCAAACTCTTAAATCAGTATTACTATAATGTCAAAATCATATGACACCACAAAAAGAAAATTATAGAGTGGTTTTCCTGACTAAGACTGATTCAAAAATTTGTATTGGAATACTTACAAACTGCACTGAAGATCACATAAACTGACAATACATCACAATTAAGATGACTTCACTCTAGGCTTAGAGGAATGGTCCAATATACATAAATGGATAAATGTAGTTCACTACATGAATAGATTCAATTGTGAAAATGACATGATTACCTCAACTGATGCAAAAATGCCTTTGACAGAAAGCAACATCCCTACATGATAAAAGTTGTATAGAGACTGTGGATGGAAGAAACATGCCTCACGATGATAAAGTCTATATATGACAAACTTCTAACCAACATAATCATAAATGGAGAAAATTCAACCATTCCTTTGAGGATAAGGGAAAAGACAAAGGTACCCACTCTTCCCACCTCTATTCAGTGTAATGCTAAAAGTCTTAGCTAGAACAACAAAATAAAAACAATAGGAATAAAAGGGAACAAATAGGAAGTAAGGAAGTCAAAAGTATCAAGTTTTACAGATAATGTGATATTATATATAAAAGAACTTCAGTACACAACCAAAAAATACCTTAGCATCTTCAGAAAAATTGTAGAACACAAAATTAATGCACAAATTCAGTTCCATTTCTTTATGTTAATGATACCCATACTGGAAAAGAAATCAATGAAACAATGCCACTTACAGAAGCCACCAAATCCAAAAGTGCCTAAGAATAAGCCCAATTAAGAATATGAAATATCCCCTTCTGGCAATGGGCAAAGAGACACCTTGTTGGTGGTGGTGTTCTTTTATCAGTCAGGGGCAGAGCAGATGGCAGTTCATCCTAGCTTGATAACTGGCTTGGTGGACAAACCTGTTTTATGCCTAGGACATATAAAAATCAAGTCAAGTCAAATCAAATCAAATCCAGGCAGCACACCGTGAGAAGAGGAAGACAAACAGAAAACTTTGTTCCTCTATGTCATGCTGTATAGTCAGGAAAGACACCCACAGACACCCTCTGGCCCACAGCTCAGATGGGTCATAGACACACACAGCCCCATCTATCACCACACAGTAGTACAGCATGGGAGGTAGAAGACAGACAGAGACTTGTGGACTACTATGCCACCCACAGACCTGCCCTCTGGTGCATAGCACAGGCAGGCTAGAGATACCTGCTTGTCCAGAGGATTGCTACCCAGGGGCTGACCTGTCATGTAGCCAGCCTGTTGCAAGAGCCACCAATTTGTGTAAGTATGCTATAGACAGGAGAGAAAGAGGAGTGGCTTGAGGACTATGAAGAGAGATGGTAGTACTGGCTTTGAAGGCATGAAGAGGTCATGGAGAGCAGCCGAGGCTTGGTACTGTGAGGAGGCAGGGAAGGCCAATGGTGAAAGCACAGCCTCAGTTGCACTTGATGGCCCAGGACTGAAAGTGCCATGCAAAGAAGTTGAGGCTTGGCACCATGAAGAGAGCATACTGGTGAAGCCTAGTTCCAGTGAGGAAACCCCAGCATGTTAGAGACACCAGTACCATGGGATGACCACCTGGAACAGTAGCTACAATGGAGTAGAGTCAACCAGACCCTGGAGTGCTATAGAAAACAGAGCTAGAGATGTGACTCAAGCCTGTTGGAGGAGCCCAGAAGATCATGTGTAGAACAAAAAGCTGTAAAGTTGAAGTTCCTTGGAACTGCCACCCCCCCTCCATGTTAGAAATGTCAGAGCCATGGGATAACTGTTGAGGAAAGCTACTTCAGGACTCAATAGAAAGAATTGTGTTGCAGTTAAGAAAGCCAAAGGAGTTGGAGATCTGAAGGGTGCTTTGACATGACATATGGAGATGTAGAGTTTGGAGTTTTCCCAGCTGTCTTTGGTTTTGCTTTAGTTCATTGTTTCTTCACTATGACATTTTGGAATGTAATGTATCTTTGAATTTGATTTCTTAAGGGATTACAGTTAAGAGATTTCATGAATCTCAGAAAAGACTTTGAACTCTGGACTTTTTTTTTTTAATTTCAGACAGTCTTTTATTGAGGTGTGATTTTTTTTTTTAGTGTTTTTTAATTAGATAAACAGATATTAGATATTTTATTAGATATTAGATATTTTATGCTATTAGATATTTTCTTTATTTGCATTTCAAATGTTATCCCCTTTCTTGATTTCCCCTCAGAAAACCCCCTATCCCCTTCCCTTCCCCCTATTCACCAACCTACCCACTCCTGCTTCCTGGCCCTGGCATTCTGGGGCATAGAACCTTCAAAGGACCAAGGGCCTCTCCTGCCATTGATGACCGACTAAGCCATGGCTTAGTCGGTCGGACTCATGGCTCTACGTAGCTAGAGCCATGAGTCCTACCATGTGTTTTCTTTGGTTGGTGGTTTAGTTCCAGGGAGCTCTGGGGGTACTGGTTAGTTTATATTGTTGTCCCTCCTATGGGGCTGCAAACTCCTGCAGCTCCTTGTGTCCCTCCTCTAGCTCCTTCATTGGGGACCCTGTGCTATGTCCAATGGATGACTGTGAGCATCCATTTCAGTATTTGTCAGGCACTTATACAACCACCAAACCCAGACAATATTGTGGATGCTGAAAAGAGCTTGCTGACAGGAGCCTGATAGCTGTCTCCTGGACTTTTAAAATTGTAGTGACTGTTATAGACTGTGGGACTTTTGATGCTGGACTAAATGTATTTTGCATTATGCTACACCTAGGTATGTCCTTCATAGACTCATGAGTTTGAACAAGCCTATCGGCTAGGGAGTGGAATGTGGTGATTTGAATATGCTTGGCCCAGGGAATGGTATTATTAGGAGGTGTGTCCATTTTTGGAGAAAGTATGCTATTGTAGGGGTGGGCTTTGAGAGAGCTTTCTTCTAGGTGCCTGAGGATGCCAGTCTTCTCCTGTTTGCTTTTGAACAAGATGTAGAACTCTCAGTTCCTCCTGTATCATGCCTGTCTGGATGCTGCTATGCTTTCTGCCATGATGATAATGGACTGAATCTCAGAACCTGTAAACAGGCTCCTACTAAATGTTGTCCTTTATAAGAGTTGCCTTGGTCATGGTCTTTTTACAGAAATTGAAACACAAACTAAGGTAGGGCATGATAGCAGGAGAGCTGATCTTGCCTCCTGCTGTTGCTGGCCTAGCTGAAGGCAGTGCTGGAGAGCTCACCTGGATGGTGCAGATATAGTATAGGAGGAGCTCTCACTAGCTCAGTTGACACCCATGCCAAGAATCAAGTCTCTGAGTTGGCCCACCCTAAAAATCTATATCTTCTGTGAATAGTTGGGATGCATTAAAGGTCCAGTCTTGGTGATCCAAAGATGTAGTATCCCCATGATACAGGGCAACAACAGGATAACTGGAAGGATCCAATATTGATGGTGTTAGAGATTTCAAAGCAGACCAATGATTTATTGCAATGAACATTTGCAAGTAAAGAATGTGGGCAGATGGATATATTTTAGGACACACTGTGGCCTACTACAGTTTCCATGATGAGATATTTTCTATGCTGTTTATTTGTTTGTGTATTATTTATTGGGAGAGAGCTTGCAAGGGTGGGGGCAGATATGAGGAGACCAGGCGATGAACAGAACTGGGGTTCATGATGTGAAATTCACAAAAAATAAATAAGTTGAATAAAAGAAGCTGAAACTGAAAAGGTCAGCTCAGGAACTTTGGGAAGGTCATGGAACACTTGCCCTTCCAGAAGGGAGAAGCTAATTAACATTTCTCAGACCACTAGATGGGAACGGACCTGCAGGTGGGGACACAGTCCACAGGATAGTTGCCCACCTTCAGACAAGGGAAGTCCTTGTCACCTCATTCCCTTAAGACCAATCAGTTTAAAGGGTACACTGTTCTGCCAATCACACTGTGCCCAGTTGCTGATGCTCTATTCTGCCCCTGGAAACCATATAAAAACTCGCCGAACGAGTGCTGGGGGGTCACTGTCTCTCCTTTGAGTCTGGAACAATCCCAGTGCACTGGAACAATAAATTCCTCTTGCTTTTTGCATCAATCCCTGCTTCACATGATTCACTCAGGGGGCCCCAGTAAGCTAAGGCTCCCTGGAGTTTTACAAAATATTTCTACAATGAAAAGTTCAAGACACTTAAGAAATTGAAAATACAGTGAGATGGGAAAACCTTCCATGCTCATGAAACAGAAGAATCAATATCGTCAAAATGACCATCCTACTGGTTGCCATAGTCCTACCCAATCTCTAGCTCTTATAATTTTTTCTCCCTTCTTCTTCAATGATCCCTGGGTTTTGGAGTGAGAAGGTTGGATATATATTTCCTTTAATGCTTGAAGTCTCTACAGGCATACTTTCGCTGATTGTAAGACCCTTTATTAACTTCTGTGTCCTGCAAAAGAAGGATTCACTGATGAGGAATGAGAGCTAATCTTTGGATATAGAAATAACTATTTAGAAGACAGGAGTATTCTGTATCTACTTCATAAAAATAATCTAGTAGATTCTTCCCTAGGGCTTATGAACTTTCCAGGCTCTAATTTTAGGTAAGATGAGTAGTATTAGGCATAAGTTTCCTTGGAGTAGGCTTAAGCACAAAGCTGTTGGTTACCCTTATAACACCCATGCCATTATTGTACCAATGAGCATGTTTTGCCAGGTTGATCATGGCAACTTGCACGGTTACCAGCTGACTAAAATTACTGATGACATTTCCCTCTCAACACAGTACCTATGTAGATCCTGCATAGCACCTTCTCAAACTATGAAACCTAGCCAGCTACTTGTTCTCTTACCAAGTGTGTGGCATCTTCAGCAATAGGATCTCACCATCAAGTTCTGGTGAAGAACGAAGAGCAAGGGCAATCATTTATATTATTTATGATTCTTTGAAGACACCTTGACCACAGTTTTAAGGGAAATATTTCAATTTGGAACTGGGCATTTTATTTAGCAACCTATGGCATCATAGGGTGTAATTCTATTCAAACATTTTTATATAGTGTCTATGTGTAGATGTGTATTTTTTGTTAGATATTTTCTTTATTTAAATTTCAAATGTTATCCCCTTTTCTGGTTTCCCCTCCTTTTAATAGGAATCTTATAAAGCTGTACATTTCCTTCCTTCCTTCCTTTCTTTCTTCCTTCCTTTCTTTCTTTCTTTCTTTCTTTCTTTCTTTCTTTCTTTCTTTCTTTCTTTCTTTCTTTCTTTGGAAAACGGGGTAGTTACCCTTCATCTTAACTTCCCCTTATTTAACCTTCCATCCCCTATTATTCCCTTTTCCACTTTATACCACACGTGTTCTTCTGTTCCTTTACTGTGGCTTCTTTCTAGTTCACTGGCTTCTAGGGGTACTCCAAGGGTTAGAGCTTGATATTCAGATCTGGAAAAAAAGGAAAAAAAAAAGAAAATTAAAACAATTTCATTCATAAAGTATCACCCAATAAACCATTGCTTATATTTGCAGATACTTAAATACTATCTTAATATATGTTGAGCTCTCAGGATGTCATCAGACAACCTATTAATACAGCAAAGCTAAGCTAGAACTCACTAATGGAAGAAAGTCACAAATTTATAAGAGATTTACTGAGCTCAAAGTGGGGAAAGTACAGGAGGGTGTTTGTAGTTTTAGTTTAGTTTGGGGTGGTTATTTTTACCATTAAATAATTATAACATGTAAACATTTAATTTTTTTTGGTACTGGTTTTTTTTTTTCTTTTGGGCTCTGTCACATCTTTATTGCTATTATTTACTCATTTCCTGGTAGGTTATAGAAATACATTGCAAAGCAATTTAAGTAAATAAAAATCAAATTTAGACAAGGTTTTAATATGTAACATGTGCCAGCCTCAATTTCACTATGTACCTCAGGCTTTCCTTGGGCATGTGATGCTCTTGCTTCAGGTTTATAACTTATGGGAGTATAGATGTGTGTCACTGCGTCTCAGAATTTCTTTATTATTGTATTTTTTTAAATTTTGTGGTTCTTTTTGTTGTTGTTTCTGTTTATTCTATTATTTTTCTTGAGATAAGTTCTCAACCACTTGCTGTATAGACTTGGCTGTCTTTAAATTTTGTGTGACTAGGGTGCGATATGCTCATTTGCCTTGAAAAACTTGCCTCCCCAAGTCTCTTTGCCTTGAATCACAGTTCATTTTCTATTCTCACTTACTAAACCCTCATCTAACTCATTTTTAAGACACTCAACCCTTTTCTTTACTCCTGCAATACCAAAAAATTAAATGTTTACATGTTATAATTATTTAATGGTAAAAATAAATCTCAGTAGAAACCAGTCTCTAGGATTGATCCATACTCAAGAAGAGGGGAACGCTTAAAGGTCAAGGTCAGAGGTCCAGCCTTAGCACTTATACCATGTTGTATAAATGGTATACACTCTCACTCAGATGAGACTTGGATATGAAAAGATTCTAGTAAAGAGCGATGTCTTAGACACAGTCCACTTGGGTTCTCACTAACGTTTGCTTGGTTTCTAGCTGGGTGTTTGTGGGAATTTTTCAGTCTTCTTGATTTCATTGTCCTTAATATAGATTATAGTAAACTCAGTATAACAGTTGCCCTATCTAAGGATATCAAGAGACTCAGGTGAGATGAGATTTAGGAAGCCCATGGTAGAGTACCTATCCCACTCTGTGTAGCAGCTCCATCTGGTTATTATAATTATGTGAGAAAACTGATCAATTAATACACATTCATGTGGAATTTTAGCCATCTCTATTCTAGAGTCCTGGGTGGATGCTTTAATCCCTTATACAAGCAGAGTTAGAGAATTAGAAAGTGAGTGATCACAGAACGAGTATGGAGAACTTCAGCCCATGTAGCTGTGGAATCAGTTCTTCTCAGCTGTATTTTAAAGAATGGTGCTCAGGCTCTTTTGAACTTCTTCTCACTCTTGGCACCTTCAACCTCTGTCTGCTTTGGTAGAAACATCAAGTTGGAGAACATCCTGCACATTGATTGCTATTTGTTTCTATAAGATGATACCCCACTCTTTATCTTGCTCAAAGTGATAAACACTGAGTATGCTCATTCTGCTGTCTAAAGCAACTTAAGCAACTCTCATGCCTTACAACACTCAGTGTAAATTACCTGCCTAAATGCAGAAGTGGAAGTTCTAGAGAATGTATATTTGTACTATCCCAAAACTTATTTTAATTTTCTTTTTTTTCCCCTTGTTCTGGTCAACCCCACTCGCTCCACTCAACCTGACCCCACTCGCTCCGGCAGGCTCCCCTCACTCCAGTCAGCCCCACTCGCTTCGGTTGGCCCCGCTCACTCTGGCCATCCTGGTTCGGCCCCGCTCGCTCCAGCCCCGCTCACTCCGGCCAGCCCTGCTTGTTCAGGACAGCCCCGCTCGCTCCGGTTGGTCTCTCCAGTCCAAGGATTCATTTCTTATTATTCTTCATTAAGTACGCTGTAGCTGACTTCTGACGTACCAGAGGAGGGCGTCAGATCTCATTACAGGTGGTTGTAAGCCACCATGTGGTTGCTGGGATTTGAACTTATCACCTTCAGAAGAGCAGTCAGGTGCTCTTACCCGCTGAGCCATCTCACCAGCCCCCTTATTTTTATTTTAATTTCTTTCTTGACCTTTCTATTTTTTGATGATATTGAATGTCCGATTTTAAGAATGGCATTTCAATGCTTTTGATGTCTAACCATAAGCCTCTTGTTCTGCCGTGTTTGCTAGATGTTAAATAAACTGTGAAGTTTACTTTTTATTTAGAACTATTTACTCACAATTAGGAATTCACCATTGTCACTTTCTTAGATCTACCCTGGGGCACTCCATTTTTTATTGACCGCTAAGCTTTTAAGCTTAAGTTGTGGTATTATTATTATTTCTGATTGTTTCAGACTTGCCCCCGGTTAAGTAAGAAGAGGAGAACAGCATGATGGCCTCAGCATTCGATCCCTGTGGGATCATCTCACAGGTGCATCTCCTTAAACACACTACCTTCACCAGAGGGAAGGACTCAGGTGAGAGAACACAGCTGAAGATAAAGTGAAAAGATGTACTGAAGACAGGCAGGGTTTCTGCTTCACCTTTCAACCTACTCCAAGCAGCCCATTAAAGAGATACATCTCACTTTGGATGTAGAGAATTTGAAGCCTCAGACTAGACACCTGGTTCCCACAACCTCTATCACTTGACCATTTGCTGGACCTTTAGTAAGCTAGGAGACAAAACGAATGCCCCCGTTAACCATCCTTCAACCTCAGTGGGGCAGAAAAGGCTCAACACTCCAATCTGTGGCGCAGACATTGCAGGAGCCAGAGCAGGTTTTAGATGCCAGTTCCAGGATGCCAGTTAGGAGATGAGATCCAGCACCCAAAAGAACTTCGAAGGCTCTCTACAGGACAGAGCTCACAGATGGGCATCCAAGGCTGAGAGGCCTGTGTGCTGTGGGCAAAGACTTGAGCTTCTGCCTTCATTTTTAGATGTGGATTGGCCTGGGCCAAATCCATTCTTTTCCTGTGCTGTTAAAAACTCCTGGAAATGTTAAACTCAGGCATGACCTATAATAGCATCTGCCTTACAAGCCAGGACTGAGTGTCTCTACTCTCTGTTCCCACCAATATGTAGTACAGATTCTACCAGGTTTTCATTCACCGATTTTGTTTTCCCTTTGATTAAGTATCTCACACATCTTAGGCTGGCCTCAGATTTGGTATAAACCAGAGATGACCTTGACCTGGAACTCCTTTCCTTTTGACTCCACCTCCAGGTTCTAGGATGCAGGCATTGCTCTTTACATCCAGTTTATGCATTGGTGGCTTTGTACATGTCAGAGAAGTACTCTATTACCTGAGCTATATCTCCAGCCTTGCAAACATTTCTCTTGAACCAGAGGTCTGGGCTCTCGTGAAATGAACTTGTATCTTGGACTACATCATTACCACTTATTGTACAGGCCTCTATGTATCCCTGAGACTTCAGGTCCTTGTGACTGCGAGACTGGTGTGATATCACTTTGTGAACCGACTTTATTCCAACCCTGGGCACCATAGCAAGGCACAAAACCTGATTTATTTGGTTTAAGCCATGGTAGTAAATATTAGATTTTGCCCTGCAACTTAGTACTTATGAAACTAGCACTGAGTGGATCTTGACATGCCTGGTTCCCAGGCCTACCTACAGATGGGGGTTCTGGAACAGCTCCGGTGCCAATGGAAGACGTGTGCCCTTAAGTCATTCCATTTGTAGACGGTTCCTTTCTGTGCTCAGGTTCTTTTACACACCAAGAATATATTTGGAGCAAACTTGGACTTGAATTGCTCAAGATCATTACTATTATAGAAATAGAGACCTCACACCAACCGCAGACTTCTGGAAAAATTGGACTCGGCTGTCACCCACAGCTAAAAATAGTGAAAATGACTGTAGGTTTGGAGAAAATAAGCTGCTTGTTTCGACTTTCTGGAAAGACAGGCACAAACAAAGCCAGATGAGGAAGACTGGAACAGCTGACCCTGCAATGCTCAGGCACTGTGCACACCAATAATCATCAAGAAGCTGCAGAAAATGCTGTCCTCACCTGGTAATCAAAGTGTCTGAAGCTGACCAGACAGTGACTAGGATGGGAGAAGGCTCAGAAAATTAAAAGGAGCTGCTTTAAGGAAACCAAATCATTTCAAAGAAAAGGCGCAAAAATATTTCAAAATTCTAGTCAAGAGATCTAACAAAGATATGGAAGCAATTAAAAATAGTCAGAAG
Organism: Mus minutoides; assembly: GCA_902729485.2. Lineage (NCBI taxonomy): Eukaryota > Metazoa > Chordata > Mammalia > Rodentia > Muridae > Mus > Mus minutoides. Next base: position 18,817 of record LR750695.1, read on the forward strand.
TTCTTCAGTGGAAAAATACACTCCATGAAATAGCAGCATAGATCAAAGATAAAAAATAATTAGTGGGCTCAAGACAGGTTACACAAAAATACACAGTTGGTAAAGAAAAATTAATGAGGAAGAATAAAGAAAACTTATGGGAACATTGGGACATTTTAAAAGAAGCAAATTATTTGAGTTAACAAGGTTCAGAAAGACCTGAGAATACCAAGGGGATAGGAAACTAGTACAAGGAACACCAGAGATGCAGCTAATACTGGGATCCATACATACAGATATATGAAGGTGAGAGGTCACCTGTCAGGGTTACACTCATCTAAGTTTATTCACAAAGCACTACAGTCAAGCTCTCGAAGGTGAAAAGAAAATGATCAAAATTGAAAGAAAACGAAACTACTCCATGAAGCGTCCTATTTTGCCTGAGTGGATCTTGAGTAGAACCTCACAGGCCAGGAGAGGATGACACGAGATTTTCAAAGTACTGAAGGAAAGGGAGGTTGTCAATCAAGTATACTGTGCCTTAGTGACCCTTGTGAAATAAAGGACAACCATTTGTTTTCCAGAGTATTCCATTTTCTCTACTGATGAGTAAAATTCCATTGTGTACATGCACCTCATCTTCATTACCCATTAATATGCGATCATCAGCAGAGGCTGTTTCCACTTCCTTGTTATGAGTCGAGAAGTAAGAAACATGGATATAAAAGTGTCTTTGTGGTAGAATATGGAGTCTTTTGTGTACGAATGATTTGGAGATATATATATATATATATATATATATATATATATATATATATATATATATATATATATATATATATATATATATATATATATATATATATATATATATATATATATATATATATATATATCCAAATCAGGAATGGTATATCTGGGTCATAGGGTAGTTCTGTTTTTAAAACCCAAGCCCCCACATTGATTTGCATAATAACTGTAGTAGTTTTCACTTCCATCAGCGTTGGAGTGAAACTCCCACATCTTTGTCAGCTCTTCTATTGGGATGTGATGACACCACAAAGGAGTTTTAACTTACATTTCCCTAAGAGATAGGGCTTTTGAAAACTTAAAAAAAAAATACCGGAACTTTGTGTTTCTTCTTTTGCATGCTATTTGTTCATTTTGTTAACTCGTTTGTTAATTGAAAAGTATTATATTAATCTAGACGCACACTCAGAAACACATACACAAATCCACACTCTCTTTCCTGTATGTGGCTCTTAGCCTGTAGTTTATACATGTATGTATATAAGTGGAAATAAATGTGGGTAAACCCTAAAAGCTTAGAAAAAAGACCAAGAGATGGTAAAAGGGATGCTGAGGATTCAGGACTGGGGCAAAGGACACATGGGACATGAGAGTGGAAAGAAGATGGGGGTGCAGGAAGATCAGGAGTTGAGGAGAGAAGAATCAACTATAACAATTTTTACTGAAAATGGCATAATGATAATATTTATATGCTAATTAAAAATGAAAGCTGGTGAAGGGGTCTGCAACCCTAGAAGAGGAACAACAATATGAGCTAACCAGAACCCCCAGAACTCGTGTCGTGTCTCTAGCTCCATATGTAGCAGAAGATGGCCTAGTCGGCCATCATTGGGAGGAGATGCCCTTTGGTATTGCAATATTTATATGCCCCAATACAGGAGAATGCCAGGGCCAAGAAGTGGGAGTGGGTGGGCAGGGGAGCAGGGTGGGGGTAGTTGGGAGGGGGGAGGGAACTTTCGGGATAGCATTTGAAATGTAAAAAGAAAATATCTAATAAAAAAATTAAAAAAAAAATGAAAGCTGGGCATTAATCCCAGCAACTGGGAACCAGAGGCAGGTGGATTTCTGATTTCGAGGCCAGCCTGGTCTACAAAGTGAGTTCCAGGATAGCCGGGGCTACACAGAGCAACCCTGTCTCAAAACAAAAACAAAAACAAACAAACAAACAAACAAAAAACAAAACAAAAATGAAAAAAATGCATGATGTGTAAGTTAAAATTTAATCACTATAGTTAAAAAGAAATGAAGGAGAGATAGACATCTTCAGCTGAACAAAAATCTCAGAACTGTATTTCTACTGAATGTCTTTAAAAGGAATCCTTTAGTATTATAAACATGGTGAGTCAATCACATCATTAATGTAAAGGCTAGAAAACAAGAATCTGAAAATGACACCATTATTATGTTAAGGTACTGACAGAATGATGTAAATTGAATGAAACAAATCAAAGTGTGGGGAGAAATGGAGTACTAACATAGTTTTCTTACTATTTTGTGTCCTTTAGTTTTACTTCTGTTCATTTATATCATCCTTATAAGACTCTGGGACCATTAAAGAAGAGGGGGTGGAAAGACTGTAAGGGCCAGAAGACACAGAGAAGGGCTCTGAAATGGTATTTTCTGGGCAATCATTAACTTACACAGCTGCAGATGTCTTCCCTGGGTCTGCACAAGAAAGGGCTTATCAACTTCTAGCTTATCAACTGCTAGGGGTGGATGGAGGAAAGACTCCTCACTGCTGAACTGTTTGCTACTGACACATACACATTCTCTCTCTCTTCTTCCCCCTCCTCTCTCCCTCTCTCCCCTCTCTCCCTCTCCCTCTCTCTCTCTTTCTCATGCACACACACACACACACACACACACACACACACATTCTACTCAACTGTTAAAGATGACACACTATCATCTGTGATACTATGGATGAAGGTCTAGATCATTATGCTTTATGAAGTAAGCTAGATGTGGTGGTTAATCTTGGTTTGCAACTTGACAAACTTTGGATGAGGAAACCTAACTGAGGAATTGCCACCATCAAATTGGCCAAGATCAATAAAATAAATGACAGTTCATGCTAGTGAAGATGTAGAATAAGGGGAATACTCATCTGTTGCTAGTGAGAGTGCAAACTGGTTCAGCCACTATGGAAATTAGTGTTGAATTTCCTTAAAAAGTTGAGAATATATCTACCACAAGGTCTGGTTATACTACTACTTGATATATACCCAGAGGCCTCTATATTCTACTACAGAGATATGTGCTTGTCCATATTCGTTGCTGCTCTGCTTATAAAAGCCAGAACTTGGAAATGGTCAATCAGCTGATGGATAATGAAAATGTGCTTCATTTGCAAACTGGAATATTATTCAGTTGTTCAAAACAATAAAATTTACATATAAATTGATGGAGCTTCCAACAATCATCCCCAGTGAGGTAACCCAAACACAGAAAGACAAATATGGGGAGGAAGTATTTTTTTGTTTGTTTGTTTGTTTCTTAGTAAGTTTTACTTTTTATCAAAGAAATGTTTGAAGATGTCTGTTACATTAATAAACCAAAATCTTAGGAAACGTCAAAGGTCTTCCGGCTGTCTTTTGCTACACAGGCATGGAACTAAGACTTGTGGAACTTAAGTGACCTCACTAGATTAAGGGTAATGCTGCGAGGAAGTCCTTAATACCACAATAAAAATTCCTGATTTGAAGGGATCTCAAATCTGAGTATCAAGCATTGAAGATGCCTCTTGAGCAGTGAGAAAGATCTTAGTGCTGTGAACTAAATATAATTATTAAAATTATTATTTAGTAACACGTTTTAATCACAAAATGATCATTTCTAAGTAAAGGCTGATAGAAAAACCCATTAAGGTATAATTTGTACAATCAACATCAATATTAATAGGTTCACAATTCTCTTCCAATAGACGTGTATGTCTCATGTTCTGGGCCTTTCTGGCCGTATTACATTTCTGTGATTGCTACTGTGTCTAGCCCAAAAGCAGGGATGAAGTATTTTCAAAGTTATCAATAAAAAGATAGTATGTGGTTGAGAAAACGTACTTGTTTATCCTTTTTAAATGTTATAGAAAATATATGTTTAGAAATATTGCATGCTTCATTAATCTTTGCAATTTTATGTTTCATATATATATATATATATATATATATATATATATATATATATATATATACATACATAGATATATGGACTATTACCATTTGGCTTTAAAATTTTTTCTTATTTTTCATTTTTTAAAATTAGATATTTTAATTATTTACATTTCAAATGTTATCTCCTTTCCTACTTTTCCCTCTGAAAATTCCCTATCCCCTTCCCCCTTCCCCTGCTCACCAACCCACCCACTCTTGCTTCCTGGCCCTGGCATTCCCCTATACTGGGGCATAGAACCTTCACAGGACCAAGGGCCACTCTTCCCATTGATGACCAACTAGGCCATCCTTTACTACATATGTAGCTAGAGACAGGAGTCCCACCATGTGTTTCCTTTGGCTGGTGGTTTAGTTCCAGGGAGCTCTAGGAGTACTGGTTAGTTCATATTGATGTTCCTCCTATGGGGCTGCAAACCCCTTCAGCTTTTTGAGTCCTTTCTCTAGCTCCTTCATTGGGGACCCTGTGCTATGTCCAATGGATGGCTGTGAGCATCCACTTCTGTATTTGTCAGACACTGACAGAGCCTCTCAGGAGACATCTATATCAGGCTCCTGTCAGCAAGCTTTTATTGGTGTCCACAATAATGTCTGGTTTTGGTGGTTGTTTATGGGATGGATTCTCAGGTGGGGCAGTCTCTGGATGGCCATTCCTTCAGGCTTTGCATCGAACTTTTCACCTGTAACTCCTTCCATGGGTATTTTGTTCCCACTTCTAAGAAGGACCAAAGTATCCACCCTTTGGTCTTCCTTCTCTTTGAGTTTCATGTGTTTTGGAAATTGTATCTTGGGTATTCTGGGCTAATATCCACTTATCAGTGAGTGCATATCATGTGTGTTCTTTGTGATTGTGTTACCTCACTCAGGATGATATCCTCCAGATCCATCTACTTGCCTAGGAATTTCATAAATTTATTGTTTTTAATAGCTGAGTAGTACTCCATTGTGTAAATGTATCATATTTTCTGTATCCATTCCTGTGTTGAGGGACATCTGGGTTCCTTCCAGCTTCTAGCTATCATAAATAAGGCTGCTATGAACATAATGGAGCATATGTCCTTATTACAAGTTGAAGCATCTTCTGGGTATATGCCCAGGAGAGGTATTGCTGGATCCTCCAGTAGTACTATGTCCAATTTTCTGAGGAACCGTCAGACTGATTTCCAGAGTGGTTGTACCATCTTGCAATCCCACCAACAATGAAGGAGTGTTCCTCTTTCTCCACATCCTCGTCAGCATCTGCTGTCACCTAAATTTTTGAACTTGGCCATTGTGACTGGTGTGAGGTAGAATCTCAGGGTTGTTTTGATTTGCATTTCCCTGATGATTAAGGATATTGAACATTTTTTTCACGTGTTTCTTAGCCATTCGGTATTCCTCAGTTGAGAATTCTTTGTTTAGTTCTGTACCCCATTTTTAAATAGGGTTATTTGATTTTCTGGAGTCCACCTTCTTGAGTTCTTTATATATATTGGATATTAGTCCCCTATCTCATTTAGGATTGGTAAAGATCCTCTCCCAATCTGTTGGTGGCCCTTTTGTCTTACTGACAGTGTCTTTTGCCTTACAGAAGCTATGCAGTTTTATGAGATCCTATTTGTCGATTCTTGATCTTATATCACAAGGCATTGCTGTTCTGTTCAGGAGTTTTTGCCCTGTGCCCATATCTTCGAGGCTTTTCCCCACTTTCTCCTCTATAAGTTTCAGAGTCTCTGGTTTTATGTGGAGTTCCTTGATCCATGACTCTGCTGTTAAAGGCTAGACTCACAACCAACAATCATTGTTTTTAATAGCTGTGTAGTACTCCATTGTGTAAATGTACTGCATTTTCTGTATCTATTCCTCTGTTGAGGGACATCTGGGTCCTTTCTAGCTTCTGGCTAATATAAATAAGGCTGCTTTGAACATAGTGGATCATCTGTCCTTGGTGTGTGTGTGAGAACACATATTTGTATGTGTTTGTAGAGGCCTGAGGTCTTGCCATAATCTATGTGTGTCAGAGGACAACTTGTGGGAGTTAGTTGGTTTTTTTTCTACCGTATGGGAACAGAACTCAGGTCAGGTTTGTCATTAAGTTCTCTAACTTGCTGAACCATTTCTCTGGCCCAACAGTTGTCTTTTGAAAAGTTTCTCTTTATCTCCCCCTTTCATTTTCTACAATTCATATATATACAATTCTGTAGAATCTGCCATTGTAAGTCATGCCATAATTAAAAAAATATATATAACATTTTAATTTATTGTGTAAAATGTGGTATTATTCTGACATTTTAAAGCCTAGCATTCTACTATGGGTATTTTCCTACACTATTTAAAAATTTTGAATGGTTGAGGAATATATTTCACTTCTGTGTTTTAGTATTGTTTTTACTCCTATTTTAGTTGTTATTTTACATTGGCTTATATATAATAAAACCATATGGGCATCTATGTTGCTAAACCTTGCTGGGTTTCTGTTGCTTTCTCGTTCCAAATACTTATGAACAGATTTGCAGAACACAGGCCCTGGCATCAAGAAGTTCTCTGATTACAAAGCAATACTGTAAGTTCACATTCTCTCTTCCATTATGCTATTTTCATTCCCACATGTTTTCATCATTCTTGGTATTTCTAGCATTTGATCTGAATTGTTTCATGTAGTTTTAAACAAAAATCCAAAAAGGAAGTGTTCTTTATTAATAATGATTCTCTATTGTACCCAAATCACAGAGTTGGTAAGTTATGAGCTAGACTTTCACACAGCTGACCCTGTCCCAATTCCATACTCTTCTTATTTTAAAGGCATTTTTGTTAGATATTTTCTTCATTTATATTTCAAATGCTATCTCCAAAGCCCCCTATACCCTCCCCCTGCCCTACTCCCCAACTCACCCACTCCCGCTTCTTGGCCCTGGCATTCCCCTGTTCTGGGGCATATGATCTTCGCAATACAAAGGGCTTCTCCTCCTATTGATGGCCCACTAGGCCATTCACTGCTACATATGCAGCTAGAGACACAGCTCTGGGGGTGGGGGTGGGGTACTGGCTAGTTCATATTGTTGTACCTCCTATAGGGTTGCCAAACCTTTTAGCTCCTTGGGTACTTTTTCTAGCTCCTTCATTAGGGGCCCTGTGTTCCATCTAATAGATGACTGTGAGCTTCCACTTCTGAATTTGCCAGGCATTGGCAAAGCCTCACAAGAGATAGCTATGTCAGGGTTCTGTTAGCAAAATCTTGCTGGCATATGCAAAAGTGTCTGGGTTTGATGGTTGTATATGGGTTGGTTCCCGGGTGGGACAGTTTTTGGATGGTCTTTCCTTCCAACTCAGTTCCGAACTTTGTCTCTGTAACTCCTTCCATGGGTATTTTGTTCCCCCTTCTAAGAAGGAATGAAGTATCCATACTTTGTTCTTCCTTATTCTTGAGTTTAATGTGCCAAACCCATACTCTTTCCTCTACCAGGATGGTTTAAAATTCAGAGGACACACATATAGTATTGTTGAATTTATCCTTATTTTTCTTAATTGGCAAAGCTGTATTTGAGTACTAAAAATCTTTAATAGGGCTAATTTTCTACTTTTAATTTTCAACTAACAATGGAGTTAGGGGAAAGACTGAAGGAGTTGAAGGGGTCTGAAACCCCAAAGAAAGAACAATAACATCAACCAACCAGACCCCCCCAAAAAAAACTCCCAGGGACTAAACCATCATCCAAAGAGTACACATGGAGTGACCCATATGTATATGTAGCATATGTAGCAGAGGATGGCCTTTTCTGACATCAACGAGAGGGGAAGCCCTTGGTTCCATGAAGGCTTGATGCCCCAGCATAGAGGAATGTCAGGGTGGGGAGGTTGGAGTGGTGGGTAGGAGAAGCAGGGGGAGGGAGATGGTATAAGGGGTTTGCAGAGGAGATACCAGAAAGGAGGATAACACTTGAAATATAAATAAATAAAATAATCAATAAAGAAATAAAAAAGAAACCAAGGTGTTTTCAGTATTACTTTGTTAGTTTCTTTTGAGGAAAAAAGTCACAAAGTTAAGGCTAACTAAAGGGACTTACTCTGGGATGGTCCTGTGAAGCTTAAAGGAGAAGGGAACATGCCTCATTTCCCTATAGAGGTGGGAGAGAAGGCTTGGGTATGAGGAGCCTCAGAACTGAAGAACAGTTCTGATGATGATTCAGCCAGGCCAGTGTCCTCTGTCAAAACTTCTCATTGGAGGATTGTGTTTCAGGCCAGAGAAGGCTAGTACTAGAGCCTCAGGCTCCAGTGTGAGCAGCAGCTCTGCATGGTCAATGAATTTCATCCCCACCATGGAGATCTTAGTGGTATGACATTGTGGCTGCCATAATTATTCATGTGCTTAGTGTGTGAATAAGATAGTACTAGATTCTGATGACTAAGAGAAGGGTCTATGTCCATCCTCAGCCTTATTCAATTCTGTTCTCTATAAATCAATCACATTTAATTTTCTTACCTAGTTCTGGGATTTTTGTATTTATAAATGATATTTATATATTGATATTTGTGGATTTTGCTCATTGTCCATATTGATATCTGACTAATGTTACTTAAGGCAATTTACAAAAGCTATAGTTAGATACTCAATGTTTGCTATAAATATTCACAATTGAATCTGTCTTATGGTTATATATACTTCCTCAAACAACTTTTTATCTGCTGTGGAGTGGATAAATACCTTGTTTTGTGATAGGATATGACTTGACACCCATTTATCTCAAAGCTTTCTTCTCCTTCTGTGATTGTTTTCAGTTTGAAAGACATTCACTGTCTACAGCTAGTATGTTGTAGTAGCCAATCAACTTTACTCAAATCAACCCCGGCAGAGGTGCGTGATGCTACCCATCCCAATGTTCTGGGTTCGCAAATGAAAGACACACACAGGCAGCCTTATATTTTAATATGCCTTAAGCAGCTCAGTGGCTGGGCCACTTCCCACATGGCTGATGTACTTTTATCACGTACTAAAACCTATGTTCCATCTTGGCTGCCTCCGACCCAGATCTGCATCCTTCCTAGGCCATGATCCCCAACTCTTACATGATGCCTATGCTCTCTCCTCTGCACCTCTCAGTCCCGGTGGCTCTCCCCTTCCTCTTCCCTCGGTTCCTTGCAGAGGAATCCTAAAAGCCACGCCTCTGTCTCCCCACCCAACCATTGGCTGCTGGCAACTTTATTTACCAATCAAAACCAACTGGGGGCAGACCAGATGTGCAGATTCACGTGTGACTTTGGAGACCCAATTAACATAATAGAAGCATTAGACCAAACCACATCACATTTCTACATAAACTAGCCGGCACTAGAGCTAAGATTAGAACAGGTTAGCATCTGCTAGTATTTATTGAGTAGACAGAATGGAGGAATAACAAAGGTAGCTTAGGGCTCTTTAAGATAAAGGCAGTGATTTAGTGAGGGACTCTGAGACTCTTAGAGCTAGAATTTTCATGAAGAGTACATCAAGCATGCTAATAGAAACTAAAGCACAGACAACACTGGCAGAATTAGCAAATTCATGTATGCCTTTTAAACTGTGTAACTCAATGCCGGTTTTCTAAGCTTCCCAAAAGCTATCCGTCCAGACCATCAAAGGAAAGTGGAGTGCTCTTGTTTATCAAAGCTAGATGAGTGGTTCTCTTTCTGCTTTCTTCTTCTTTTGATAGCTTATGACGCAGTATCCAGCCGATACCTTTAAAGCACACAGTACCAGAAGAGACAGGATGAGATCCTTGGAGTTCCTGGAACTAGAGTTACAGATGATTGTAAGTCACCATGAGGGTACTGGGAATTGAACCCAACAATCATACTTAACCCTGAGCAGTATCTCCAACTTTGAGCAGCTCTACTTAATCTGATGGGAAGTAATATGCATCAAGAACCTTGTGTGTCTATCCCTTATCAGTGTGGTGACACAAGCTTGATAATCCCAACACTCATGAGGCTGAGGAGGAAGGATTGCCATGGGCCAGCCTGGGCTACATAGGGAATCAGGAAAGCTTGAGCAACTTAGTGAAACTGTTTCAACTCCCCCCACCCCTGCCATGAAATAAACTAAAAACTATTTTGTCCTTTTGGGCTCTGACTTAACCATTTTTGTAAGTACATTTGCAAGTATAGTTCTCCAAGAAATGAATTCTAAATCCAGAGCAAATGCAATCTCTCTCCTCCTGATTACATCTCACCGTGACATTTCCTGTTTTCCGTAACATGCCAAGTTTCAATCTGTAGGGCACAACAAAGTATTACCAACTCCCAAAGCCCATCCTCTTAGTACATTTGTATAAGAGTTTTTGCTTTCTTAGAAATGCTAGAAAATAATTATTAAGGAAAAGCACTTTCCCTCTGGAACATTTTGCATTTATGTCCCACTGGCAGAGGAGCTTGCTCTAGTGGGACTGCCTGGTCCTATTAAGAACTCTGGCTAGCATTTAAAATGGTATTGGCAGGATTAATTGTAGAGACTTGTTTGCATGGATTTGCTGTAGATAAATTACAGCTTGATATTACGTTCCTATTCTTTTACCGTTTGAAATGGAGTCTTGTATGCCTATCCAAAGAGGAGGCTACAATGTTTCATTAGAATTGAAAGGTTTATTTGGACTTTTGCATGACAGATTGCAATATAAGGGAACAGTAAAGGCTTTACAATTTATTGTCTCCTATTGTATAAATGTGACCATTCTAGCAAATCATCAGAATGGAAGTTAGTAAGAAGTCAGAGTTGTAGCTTCATATATCCTTGTCTTGCAGTGCTCTGCCTGGCTGCTTTTCAGTCAGAATACTTGGATTGTGCTTGGGCAAGTTTAAGCAGAAAAGATAAGGTAAGAGGTGGAGCAACATATAAAAAGGGAAAAAATTTAACTTCCATTTTGGTATAATTTGAAGATGCTAAGATTTGGTCATGAACTATAGACAACTGACTTCCATGAATGAACAGATCTGAGTGAGACCACTGCTGTACTGAAGGCAGCCAGTGACTGATCTTGCTGTAGGGATGAAGGTAAAGGTCGGCTGATGCAGGGAGTAGGGCAATGCTGAAGATTAATAGGCCATGCTTTGTAATTTTGCTCATTTGCCTTACTGTGAACCAGGGAACGGACAGTGACACCCTGAATTCTGCTAAGTACTGAAGCCAATCTAAGAGCTCACATGGTGTGTGTGTGTGTGTGTGTGTGTGTGTGTGTGTGTGTGTGTGTGTGTGTATGTGTCTGTGTGAGAGCAAGGGGGCTCTAAACACTGAGTATGTTATGTCAGGCAGTTCAGGTCTGAACTCCTTTTATCAAGAATTATGATCAGTTAATGAATGAAATGGTGAGAAGAGGAAAGTGATCACAGACTCATTTTGTTTTGGAGAGCAGAGATAGCCATTCTTCCCCACCTCATGATTGTATGACCTCTATGCTTCTACTTTGGTAGATATTTGAAGAAACAATAACCTGAATATTATTTAGACTTAAATAAGTGAGAATGTTTCCATTGATCAGTAATATTTATTAAGTGTTTAATGTCAGGAGGATTCTAGAACTTGAGGCCATTCTTAAGCTATTTTGTGGTTTCCATTCTAGTTGGGGTAGAAGAGAGACAGGGAGCACAGAGGGACAGATAGCATTTGCATAGCACCCCATGAGAAGGAATATGTGCCTGGTGGTATAAACCAGAGGCTTGGAGGTCACAGATTTAGAGGGGATCTACCACTACTGTTTTACTAAATGGGCTTGCAGCCAAATTGCCTTTTAAATATTTATGTCATAGCCCAATATTAGTGCTGGTTTCAGCCTTGACCAGACATGTTTCTTTTTGAACTGAGCAGTGGTTGATGCAATCAAGCTGGTCAAAGTGCTGAGAAAAGGTGATTTGTAAGTGTTCAGCTTTAAGTGTGATGTCTATATCACCTGCTTGAAGACACAGAACGTCATGGGAATGGGAGTAGGAGAATGTAAGACTTGGAGGATCGGGAGAAGTGCTGTAAAATACCATCTTATGGATATATCGTGGCGGTTGCAATCATGTAATCATGGCTGTGTCTACCTGTACAATAACTGCACATGTGAAAGACTTGGAAGTTGGAAGAAAGTAGCCATCAAGAGAGGGAGTGGATAGAGAGGGTAGTGGAAAACTAATTCAGTTATAATACATTGTGTACATAGATGGCACTGTAAAAACTAAATTAAAGAAAGATGCTCCAGGTAATGATAAAATTCAGGGTGCAAAAAGTGGTGAAGTTATTTAAAAATTGTTATGTATAGTCAGGTTATGTCCCTCAATAACCTGTAGAGATCTAGATGAAGTTAAGGATGATGACCAATTGTATATTTGGGGAGAGCATTCCAGAAGAAATGATGAGACACATGCCACAAATGACTTGGGTTCCATGGAAACCCAATATCCTTTTGCTGAAAAACTGCTGTGAGCTCCCAGGGCTTCTCCCATCACAGGCAGCCATCCTGTCAGCTTGGAAACTCCTTCAATTTGCTTCTTTAAACACTGACATTAGCCATTTTGTTGAATTCAAGCTAATCAAGTTGTCAGAGAACAGATATTTAATTTACAACTCTCAAATCCACCAGGCAAGTTTTATGATTTCTGTTTTTAAAGATGAAAAAGCCAAGTCCTCCAAGTCCTAGGTGGATATATGAGTTGTGTAACAATGATCCATTGGGCACTAAATGGACTTTGTCTAAATCTGGAGCCTGCTTTGCCAGGCTACAGGGGCTCACAGTTAGTTTGACTTGTTTCTGATCACAAAGAACCAGTAAATCTCACACACAAAAAGATCATGTTGCTGGGTTAATAATTTCCTTTTAACATTTACTTTGCACCTGTATCTCAAGACTTGTTTTAGTTTTCCTCTCCTTTACTTAGCCAGTACATCAAAGGCGCATTGATGCCTCTGCTGTGGCTCATCACAGTCTGCAGTGAGAATCTCTGCAGTTCTGTGATGTTTTTGAGGACACTGAATGCACCATTTCTTTTAATTTATCAGCCTGGGTTTCGGTGAAGATGAGCGTGAATAACACTTCAATTCCTGTGTCAATTCAGTCGGTACTTGTTGGGCACTTGTACTGTGCAGTGCACCATGCTGGCCATTGCAATGGCTGCAAAGACGAGCTGTCCATCAAAGGAACACCCTCTAACAGCAAAGCGAGCATGGTTCTTTCACACTACTGCAAGGCTCTCACAAGCTAATGGGAAACAGAGAGGACCACAAAGACCTTCAGGTTTAACTTCATTTTAGTAACTTTAATTTGATGACTACATTGCCCTCTAAAATGGATACAATTCACTTTAATAGTCATTGTTAGCAGTCTGAGGCTTCTGAGCCCAAGCCGATGAAGCAGAATTCAAAAGCGAGTCCAGGGCTTTGAATATAGAGTGCATGCGGCTTTCCCAGTAGGTTTAAAAAAATTATTATTATTATTAATTATTTACCTTCTAGCTTTGTATGAAATTGTACAGACTACTTTGTGACTATGATATAGTGATGATATCAAGAATCAGTTTCAATAGCATAACTTTCCTTTAAAATAACAATCCTCAAAATAGATTTTTCCTCCTATAAAAGACATGTCTCTTTGTCTCTCTCTCTCTCTGTCTCTCTCTCTGTCTCTCTCTCTCTCTCTCTGTGTGTATGTGTATAATTTTAAATTATGTTGATTGGAGAATAAATCAGGAGAACTGCATACGAGTATATGAATGTTTAAATAATTATCGTTAATTTAAGTATCCTTGGGAGAGCTTTAACTGCTCAAGTGAGCATTTGCTTAATTTAAATTGAATTAAAAGTGATCTATGGGAAAAGGAGTTTTTCAAGTGCGACACAAATTTCATGTAAAAGAGGAATCAGAAGTGTTGTGTTGCAAAAATCCAGCATTGTAAGGATGGAGTTTTAAGCCATAATGATGCAGATACTTTTCAATATTGCATTGATACAAAATTACATTGTCAGTTGGTTCTCTGGAGAGAAGAAAACTTTCTGCCAAAGTTTTTTTTTTCTTTTTCTTCTTCTTCTTAAATCCCTGTAGCCATAGAGCTTTATAAAAGGGTTCATTTCTTGCTTTCAAATTTAGAGCCTCTAGGAAATTCCCTGAAGGATAATTTTATGCAGAGCATATTAAAATATCCCAGTCTTTTCTCACCTTCTCATAAGGGAGGTAGATTACATAAGGGCCTGATAAGTAATTTAACGTAGGTGCCAGAGCAGACTCTTTGTTTTAGCAATGTATTTTTGGAGACTTGCATAAGTAAACCAACATATGAGATGTCTATCATTTCCCTGATGGGAATTGCTTGGGCATGGCTTGAATCTCATAATAATCATCTTATTTGGTATCATATTTTCATGGGAAAACCCTGCCAGAAGTGGGAATAGGAGAGACCATTTGGGGGGAATATTAGGGGAATTAGATGTGACTTGCAAACAAATGTAGGTAGGCTATTTCTTGCTTGTTCTCTGCCATCATTATATCTTGAATTCTTGTGGCTGAGAGGCCCCAAAACTGTCTCTCTGATCCCCACTTAGGTAATGTATGTTAGCTGAAGGAAAACAGGCCATAGAACACGGAAGAAAACCTTAAGAAAAGATCGAAGCCAGGCAGTGGTGGCGCACGCCTTTAATCCCAGCACTTGGGAGGCAGAGGCAGACGGATTTCTGAGTTTGAGGCCAGCCTGGTCTACAGAGTGAGTTCCAGGACAGCCAGGGCTATCCAGAGAAACCATGTCTCGAAAAACAAAAACAAAAACAAACAAACAAACAAACAAACAAAAAAAGATGAGATCTGAAAGGGTCCAAAAGTCTGGAAGAAAAACACGTTTCTTCCATGGCATATAGAGAAGGAGGTGGAGTTCAAGGTAAACTGATCAAGATCTTGAGTGATGGGGATGCTGTATAAAGACAGGTTAAGATACTTAGCCTACAATTACCTCAAGAAGGGCCTCGATGCAACAACTGCTCTTGGTTGGCACCTGTGCACTTAGTTTTAAGGAATATTTCCACAGTCCCTTGACTGGTTGATGTGCTCCCTAACTTGCTTGTACTTGATGGTGCTCCCTAACTTGCTTATTCATGTCTAAAAGTCTTGAAGTTCGATACATATGAGCAGAACTGTGAACTGTTTGCATGACCAGGCTATACGAAAAATCTTGGTGGATGTTGGGATTTCCTGGTAGTCAGTATTTCATGTGTCATGACTGGGCTCTAAAGGGTGATCTATAGAGTCAGACTCTTGGATGATTTTTCCTATTTTATGTTGTTTTACACTCTACTGTCCATATCTTTTTTTTTTTTTTTTTTTTTTTTAGGCCGAGTCCATCCAGGATATCACTGTAAGCTTGGGGACTCCTGGCACAAGGCCATAGCTGTAAGGTTTAAAGATGAAATAAGAAATGTGCCATGAAGTGTGGTATATTCTGGAGCTCAGCCTAAACAAGTTTGAAATAATTCTTTACGACTAGTAAACTTTTGGTGACCTTGTCCAGAAATTAATTGACACGTTCTGAGGTCTTTTTACTCCAAGAGCAATGAAATCGGATTAAAGAAGGTTGTCCTACATAGTTTCTCCTCTTTCCCAACAGAAACAAAAACTGTTGAATTTAGTATAGTACAAGAGTAATGAATAGCCTGTTAAAGAATGCTTTGGTGGAATATTTGTATTCCTGGAGTACAGACACAGGCAACCTTTCACCTTAGAGTCCATTTGGAGCAGTAATAGTATAATATCTAAGGCTAGGTGGCTTATAAAGGAAAGTTGTCTTATCTCATGGATATGGAGGCCCAGGAGAATCATACTGACACTACTTGGCTTCTGGTGGGATCTAAGTTACTCTCAAGTGACCTAACCTACTCTCCAGTTAAAGAATAAAACGAAATGAAATGAAATGAAATAAAATAAAATAAAATAAGAGAAAATATCAAGAAGATGTGACAACAGAGCTTAGACAAAGGGAAGGAAAAAAAAGCAACCTAAGACCTTCCTGTTAGATGAAGTACTAAGGATGGAGATGTTTATTTTTGAGTCTGCTAATGCAGAATTGCTCACAGATGTGGGAGTGCAGGCAGTAGGTCATAGCTGAGGGCTGTGATACCTTAAGCCACGCATGATGGGGCAGCATGCAGACGGAGCCTTCATTTCTTGTAGGAACCCTGACCTCACCAGGGATGCATTTTCTCTAGAAGCTTTTGGTAAGTACCCCTGTGGATACAGCCAATGACTCAGCTATTATGAGCTCTTCCTGATGGTCTACAGTATGTGGCCAGCATCAAGAGTATAGCTGTCCAAGAGGATCTGAGTTTGTGCTTTGGTATATCCCCTAAACATGGATCATGAAAGGAGCAACTTAATTACTGAATTCTGAACTAAGGGAGAAGCTTTTATCCTAAGTGCCAGGCCAGCGTTTGGATGCTCTGGGATTTGGTACACAAAACCACTTGACCTGATCTGCCATCATAGAGTGCTGGACCACCAATCCTGTGCTTTCTTGAACTCTCGCTATTACAGCCTGCTTAAACTCAAAGAGTAAAATAGCTTAAAACAAATCCAAGGGTTTGGTCTGAAAGTGACTCCTTATTCAAATTAGCATTAGAGACAAAATTCATCACATCATAAGAAGCTGTCTTCCTGCCTTAGGATTATGTTTGTAAGTGTTTGATTTTCAAAGGTAATTTAGGAAATATTTCCTGGAAGCCTATAGCATGTGCAATGTTGTTGCATGGTTCTTTTTGCTCTTTGGAGGCTTAAGGCTTTATAAAAGCATGAAGAGGTTGCTACTCTGTATTACTGAAAACTGCAAAAATTAGCACTGAAGATACTGGATTGTTATACACACAAACACAATTGGATGTTTCTCTGTTCTGTTAGCTATTGTTAGACCTATTTTAAGGGTGAGAGACTTAGAATCATGTGGTTTGGTTCTGCTTATTCTTACCATGAACTCTTGGCTAGCATCTTTACATATTAGTAGAATAACTGCATGTTGCTCAAAAAATTTACATTTGCTTGATCAGAGTATAAATTAATGGATAAATGGATTACAAAATGTAATACAAGCAACAAAATATTCTTTTGCCATACAAGAATAGAATCTTTCTACGTGTGACAACACGGATGGAAATGGAGGTCATTATGTAAAATAAGCCAAGCACAAGAATGTTAGTATCTGGTAAAAGCAGAACATAGATTACTAATCACCAGTGGGTAGCAGGAGCAGAGGAGCGAGGAGCTTGAGAGAGCTGAGACAACAGATAGGGTAAAATTAGAAGAAGTCCACCCCAGTTTTCCCCAGGAGAGTAAGTGTAGAGAGCCACGCCCGAGCTGGTTCTGCCGCCATTCCAAGATGGCGCTGACATCCTGTCACCACCCCCAGCCTGGGACAAGCAAACAAGTTCAGTGCGCATGCCCTTGTTACAAAGCCAAGTAAGTCACCGCCCATCTCTGGGCGTAACTTGAGGTAATGGGCAGTCAGCCAATCCTGACGACACACGTCTCACTGAGGTGTATTTAAGTGGGACCCATCTTGAGCTCGCTCTCTTCCTCCGCATGATGTAATAAAGGTATGCTTGCAGAAGGATTCTGGTGTCCACGTCCATTCTTGCCAGCGAGGCGGTAGCGTGGCCACTTACAAGTAAGTGAATTCAGTTTGTAAATACATGTTATATATTGTATAAAAGACTAAAAAATAGGCATTTTAAGGCTTCCCAAATAGAAAAATGTTACCTGGTTAAGGAGATGGAAATGCTCATTACTGTGACATAATATTTGCTTATTGTATGCATGGATCAACTATCTGTTAGTATTCTGTATAATTATTCCCTGCAGGGCTGTGGGTGTGTGGTTAAGAGGGGAGGAGTGGGTAGAGAACCTGCATCCCACCAGAGTTCCAGTGCTCTGGGCGGGCAGACGTGGGAGAACTGCCAGACGCTTTCCACGAAGGCCTGGGTGGGCATCTGGCTGTGTTAGGCCACTGACCCCACACGGTAGGTGGTGGACAAGGGGCAGCCCCAGGTACCAGGTTTTCAGACTCTGGCATCCCACCCTGGATACAGCAGAGGAGCTGAGAACAGAGTAAGGGCCCAGGGTGGCACTTGGCCTTGGGGAGGAAGGGAAGAGAGGTCGGGGGAGAGGGGTGCGCTGGGTGGTTCCCACACAGGCGAGAGTCCTTAGTCAGGTCCTTGGCTGCAGCGTAGGACAGCCTTCTCTCGGGAGGTTAGATGCTGCTCATTAGGAGAAAGCCTATCCCATCATTCAAGCATGGCAGGCCTTCATGATCAGAGACAGTCTATGGTTTTAGAGCTTTAATGTAGAAAGGCAGGGGGAAAGAGAGAAGGTAGAAAGAGAGAGGGAGAGGCTGGCCATGGCCACGTGGAGAGAGGGGAAAAGGGAAAGAGAGAAAGAGAACTAGAGAGTAAGAAAGTTGAAAGCTTAAGAGAGTGAGGAGCGGCCAAATAGCCCCTCTTATAGTGGGCTGGGCTATCTTGCTGTTGCTAGGTAACTGTGGGGAGGAGTCTAGTCTGAATGCCAGAAGCTTGTGACTTTGTCTAAGTGACTGATAGCTACACACCTCTCCTGTGGGGGCTGTGGGGCGGTAACTTCGACAGGAGCCAGGGGTCCAGGAGACATGATTGAATGCCTTCTGTTCCATGTAGGTGGAAATTACCACCTACCAGGTCCCACTGGCCCTCAAGACCTAAGCTCGACTAGAGACCAGGATGTCTATGCATAGCCCATTGCCCCACAATTCCCTACCAAATAAGATTTGATTCAGATTTTACTTTTATTTATGAGTCTTTCTGAAAGTATGTATGTGTGTGTGTGTGTGTGTGTGTGTGTGTGTGTGTGTGTGTGTGTGTAGGTGTGTATGTGTAGGCCAAATATGTGCTGGTACTCACAGAGGCCAGGAGAGGGTGTCAGATCGCCCTGGAGCTGAAGTTACAGGTAGTTGTGGCTACCTAATGTAGGTTCTGGGAACCGAACTTAGGTCTTCTGGGAGGGTGGCAAATATTTTTAACTGCTGAGCTATCTCTACTGCCCCTCCAGCTACAATTTAAAACTAAAAAAGTTAACATCCATATGTAAAAGAAAAGAATGCAGCGTTTATCTTTCTGCCTTTGGGCTACCTCACTCAGGGTGATTGTTTCTAGCTCCTTCATTTACTTGCAAACTTAACATTAAAATCTCATTTTTTCTTGAAGAGCTGAGTAATATTCCATTGTGTAAATGGACCATATTTTTATTATCCATTCACCAGTTGCTAGGTATCTAGGATGCTTCCAAGTTCTGGCTATAATGGATAGAGCAGTAATGAGCACAGAAGAACAAGAGTCTCTGTATTAGGATGTAGAGCCCTCTGGGTATATGGCCAAGAGTGGTTGTGCTGACTCATCTTATGTCAACCTGACACACAACTAAAGTTATCTGGAAGGAGTGAAACTCAACTGAGAAGATGCCTTCGTAAGATCCAGCTATAAAGCATTTTCCTTATCAATGAATAATGGGAGAGCGTCCAGTCCATTGTGGGTGGTTCTATCCCTGGACTCATAGTCCTGGGTTCTATAAGAAAGCAGGCTGAGCAAGCCAGGTGAAGTTAGCCAGGAAGCAGCACCTCTTCCACTCCTGCCTCCAGGTTCCTGCCCAGTTTGAACACCTGTCCTGACTTCCTTTGATGATGAATAGCAGTATGGAACTGTAACCCAAATAAACCCTTTCCTCCCTTACTTGCTTTCTTGTCATGGTGTTTCCTTGAAGCTCTAGAAACTCTATAACTTCTATGACTGTCTAATTAAGACAGTGGTATGGCTGGGTCTTGTAGTAGATATGTTTTCAGCTTTTTTGCAGAACCTCTAAGTGATTTCTATAGTGGCTGTGCAAGCTAGCAATTTTACCAGCAGTGAATAAATGTTCTCCTTTCTTTGTATCCTCAACAGCAGGAGCTGTCATTTGTTTTATTAATCTTGGCCATTGTGACTGAGATGAGATGAAAATTCAAATAGTTTTGATTTGCATATCCTTGATCGCTAAGGGCACTGAACAGTTTAAAGTGTTTCTCAGTCCTTCAGTGTTTCATTGTTTGAGAACAGGCTCGGGGATCTATGTGGAAGAAGCGCCAGAAAGACCGTAAGAACTAGAGGTGGTAGACAGTGTTTGAGAAAAGATGCTTTCAAGAAACAGTGGGGCAGATGCACATATGAATTCAAAAAACCGTGACAGCATGCCTAAGACCTGCAGAGACTCAAGGGACAAAATTTCAGCAAGGAGGTGGGAAGGTAGGCACAAAGTCCTACTCTTAGCCAAGATGCCATTCTCAAATGATAGCTACTGAGAGAAGGAAGCTGGTCTGGTTATGTCAACCTTACTTCATGGGTTTTTGTTTTCAGTGGCTTTTTTTTTTTTTGAAGAGATAGAAAAAACATGGTGTTGGATGGGTGGGTTGGAAATAGGATTTGGGAGTTGAGGGACAGAAAAGAATACAACAAAAATATACTGTTTAAAATTCCAAAAGAATAAACAAAAACTCGAAGAAGAAAGGTCATAATGAAAACTGTAGGAACACATACGTTTGCCATATTTTGTGTAACATTAATTTGGAGAGATCAGAGTGCAGACTTCCCCCTGTGCATGTGAATGGGATGATAATATGCTTGCCACCTCTACAGAACTCTTTTGAGACTGAGAGGGGAACTGTGATAGTTGCATTGTGATACTGTGAATAAACTAGGACTGTCCCTGGGAGAACTGAGACATATGGTCATCTCAGCCTTGAACACGTTTACACCATTTTTACTCTTAGGGGTTTTGTGGGGATTTGTGAAGTTGTGAAGAATTCACATAGGCATGAAAAAAACTAAGTAAATCTGTTTCTGCTCATGTTGAAACCTGATCTCAGAATTTTCCCAGTTTACCCAAAGAGGCATGAAAACTACACCCCTCTTGAAGGCAGGTGGGTTTCTGGCTTTTTTGATTGTCAGAATATGATAGAAATGACACTCTAACTTCCAAGGTCATGTTTCTTATACCATTGTCTATTGTTGGCTATTCTCTGAGGAAGATAAGATTAGTTAACTTACAAGTTTAGAGGCTGAAGGTCTAAGCTCAAGTAGCCACATCATTTTGGCTGAGTGAGGATATCCCCTAGGTCAGTGGTTTACAGTCTGTGGGTCACCACTTCCACGACAACCATTTGCCTTCAAAAAGTTTATATTATAACTCATATCAGTGGAAAAATTACAGTTATGAAGTAGCAACAAAAATATTTTATGGTTGGGGGCTACTGCAACATGAGGAACTGTATTAAAGGGTCCCAGCATCAGACAGGTTGAAAACCACTGTGGCTGCATCACAACATGGCTAATGGCATCATAATGGGAGTTTGTAAAGAAGGAGAGGACAACCCCATGTTATGATTGGACATTCAGGGGCCAGACTTGCTTTCTTTATAACAACTTACTACATCACAGGAACCAATCAGGGTCCTAGAAAGCATGAGTCTCTTTTGAGATTGATGCTCCAGGTAACCTAATCATGTTATGAGACCCATATCCAGGAATCCTCATGTTTAGGGTACTGAACTGCTATACAGCAAATCCAACTTTCTGAATGCTGCTATATTATGAGGAAGCAAATTTCTAAAAATAGAGGGAAGACACATGAGGTGTTTTAGTTATCAGTCTTTGTTTTCAGGTCATCCAAGCCTAGATGAATGTGAGAGAATGAGCCTTTAAATGACTCTAACTAGTACCCTTTATGTCTTTCCAGCAACAATCAATATCATCACTATGTAGACATGAGCCATCCACTCTTTACTCTTTCTAAGTTTATGACCCAACAAATCCATGAATATAAAGAACAGCTGGTTTAAGTCAGCAAGTTTTAGAGAAATTCATTATACAGAAATATTATACAGGTTTTCTATTTTATATGTGTCTTTCTATATATGTGCTTTCTATTTTATATGTGTCTTGTTCATGGTCTTCCTGGATATTCTCCATGTCCTTTGGCTATGAGCTGGTCTCTGGAAAAGGCTCCCATGATTTAATTTACTCTGCTGTGCATTATCTGTCTTGGTACATACTGTGCTATTTTGGGGGGTGGTGGTGAGACTTATTAAATTGACTCTAACACTTATTGACTTCCCTGTTCTCCACATGATAGTATCACACACTATATCAGTATTCTCTATGTGGATTTCTCCCTATTGTTTTGTGTGTGTCTCTTCTCAGACGATGGTAATATAAGTCCCTTGAAGGCAGAGGGGATGCTGTATATTTTATCTTGCATTATACAATATAGTGTATGCCCAGTAATGAATGTGATAAATAGGTATTTAGGGAGAAGTATCTAATTTTCTGGTACTCTCTGGGCTGATCTTTATATTTCCACTCTCTCCCTTTGATCTTAAAATGTGGTAGATCCTTAGTAAACATCACCAAGGATGATTCTGAACTGCAAAGAGAAAGCAGAAGAAACTTATTTTCGACGTGCTAATGAGATGCTGGGCATACAATGAATAGCTTTATTTGCGGGATAAATGGGGCTCTGTGAATGTGCCAATACGAAATCCTTTGTTATTAGGTGGATTTAGATTCTGTTAAGGCTTTTGATCATGTTTTACAGGCTAATAAAGCTTCTTGGGGAAAAGTAAAGTCTACAATCTTTCCCGTAAATTAGTTGATGCTTTTATTTCCCCTAAATCAATGGTTGTGTTCCAATAAAGAAAGCTTTAAGAAGGTTTCTCACTAATGGATAAAAGCAAACTCTAAGAAAGATATTATGAAGACACAGAATATCATTATAAGGTGAATTGCCTTAGGGGAGTCAGGTTCTAGAACAGAGAACACTGGTTGTCCTGGTAAGATATGGCACATTGCAATGTTTGAAGGGCTGGCTATGATACCATTAAATTTTTATTCAGTTTTCAAGTTTTCTGTAGAAGTATACATTATATGTTGAACATGTTCCCCAGAGACCTTCCATTCCCCACCTCTCCCTCCCAAAGGTCTTTTTCTTTTCCTAGACAATATTGCTTCTTTTGTGTGAGGCATACATCCATTATTTTATGTGTCAATATAAATCTAGGAAGCACAAATGAAAGAAAACACAGTGTTTGTCTTTCTGAGACTGGCTTCAGTCACTTGATATGATTATCTCCATTGTCCTGAAAATTACATGGCTTCTTTCTACATTATTGACAAAGCCCATCTCATTGTGCATTTATGCCATGCTTCCTTTATTATGCGGCTATTTAAACTCCTCTTTCTGGGTCTTAGGAGCAGAAATGTGTGGGTGGGGGGAGCACCCTCATAGAGGCAGGGGGAGAGGGAATGGGATAGGGGGTTTCCAAAGGGAAGACCTGGAAAGGGGAAAACACTTGAAATGTAAATAAAGAAAATATCCAATTTAAAAAAAAGAGCAGAAATGTGTAGTGGAACATTTAAGTAAAGTTTCTAAGGTCTCCATTGGTCTCCTTGGAGTTACAGGAAGTAACAAGGGAAGATTTAGTACTAGATTAAATAGTTCAATATGGACAAAAATTTGTAGAGCTGTAGAAAATGTTACCAGTGGTAAATACTTTTTAAGAAAACATATAGTAAACACAACATTGCATAAAACTGAGAGTGATCTCTTGCTTTGTTGTTATTAGAAACTAGAGTAAGTTCCAAATAAAAGCTCTTAGCTCTGGGTTTGGTCACAATTGATGACCTTTCAAATTTTCTCTCTAGAAACACAGTTTTCACCCTATAAAAACACACACAATGTTCTATATAATTATATAGACATAATATGTACCCTATCATCATATTTATTACAGTATCTATATAGAGGATTACAGAATTTTTGGTTTTTGAGACAGGGTTTCTCTGTGTAGCCCTGGCTGTCCTGGAACTCACTTTGTAGACCAGGCTGGCCTCAAACTCAGAAATCTGCCTGCCTCTGCCTCCTGAGTGCTGGGATTAAAGGCGTGCGCCACCACCGCCCAGCTAGAGGATTTTCAATTACTATTTTTTCCTAAGAAAAGTTCCATCAACTTCACTGTTTCCATGGTTCCTATGGATCAAACATTTTGAGCACCAGAAGCAGTGTTTGATCAACACAGTTGTTTCTTATCATAGCTGGCACAGG
The DNA here is from genome assembly GCA_902729485.2 of Mus minutoides. Classification (NCBI taxonomy): domain Eukaryota; kingdom Metazoa; phylum Chordata; class Mammalia; order Rodentia; family Muridae; genus Mus; species Mus minutoides. Next base: position 42,884 of record LR750695.1, read on the forward strand.
GAAACTTCCCGTGATCTACACTCAACAACTGCTCTTGGAATAAGTTCAGAAACCCAATGAGATAAGCTGATTGTCTCAGAACCCTATTTTAATTAGACAGTGTACAGAACACTGCAAAGAACTCGGTTAGCAATTGCCCCCAGGGCAAAGTTATAATGGATACACAGCTTAATTTTTGAATTTATGGATGCAGAAAGAGATAGATTTTGCATAACATGTCCTGCAGCTGCTATATCTGTGATTGGGTTGCTGGAAGTTAAAGTGAATTGGGCGTATTGACTTTTATTAAACATCTCTTATAAGTATGAACAAAATAGCAAGTATAAAACAATGCATCTTTGAGGAACATATGCATCTAAAAAGTACAGTTCTTAGTGGTTAGAGACAACATTGAAAATGGAACAAGGACATAAGTTCTAGTGTTTGGCATCAGTGGTGGCCAACCTGTTCTTAGTAATTGGTTAGCAGTGGGCCATAGGAAAGGGCAGCTGCAGCATATTGCAAATGAACTTTAGAGAGCTCGCAGGCCAGGCATTCACCTGCAGTGGGAGCTTCACACTGGGAAATGAGAGGAAAAGAAGGAAGCAAAACCTAAGTGTCCATTTCCTCCAGACCAGGAAACATTTATGCCAAGGAAAAGCAAAGAAAAATTTATAAATAAGTTTTCCCCCTTATTTGTAATAAAAAAGGAACTTTTAATAGAGTTTATTAAGCATTTGGGGATTGAAGCAGTAACAGAAAAACAATTCATTCCTTTACTTGTTGTTCTCTGTTATCAACTTTAATTAGTTCAATGTTTGAAAATAGCAATGGAGCATAGAAAGGAGTAAGTGAATCTGAGACTACAGATTATATATTTTTCTTACTTTAGTAATAAGTACTTTCCCAGATTTATTGAAAACACTTTATGAACATGTATAATTCTTGCATAACCTTCTGTTTATTCTTTAGTGTCTAGGACCTACTTGTAGAAGAGTTGAGCCTTCTGAGTATCAGCCACAATAGAGTGAGTCAGCTATTCCATCCCCAAACCTATTTATCCAGTCACTAGGAAAATGAGCTTTGCTTTTTTTTTTCCCTAAAAAACTCTGCTTCTGGCAGTCATGTTGACTGTAGGATACATTTCATGAATATACGAAACTCTCTGTGTTTATTTATACTGATTATGACCAAAGTCAGAAGCAGGACCAAAATTTTCGCCACCTCTAAGGCATCTCCAAACGCCCAGTGACAGCAAAATACCTGGTATATGGAAACCAAACTTAATTCTCTTAATGTTTAGAACCTTTAACTTCATTAACTCAATAGGCCACTCCCAGAACTCTTCCACATACCTGGTTAACTGGAATATTATTAAAATTGTTTGAGTTATAGTTAGTAAATGCTTTCATTTTCACACACACACACACACACACACACACACACACACACACACACACACACAAAGGAATAGGTCAGATTTTAGTACATCAGAAGAAAGTAGATATTCAATTCCGTTTTGGGTGACACCTTAACCCTACATGGTTTGCCTACAACTTAAATCTTGGTGAACATACTTCTGTATGTCTTTTAAGAATATAAACCCTCTGTAACATGGTTGGTTCTCAGCCATCTGATTTTTCACAGGGTTACACTTATTAGTACATTATACCTTGAATTTACTGATAAATTATTTTGATTATCTGAATACTTGATTACATTCTCTTCTATAATATTGATAACGGTGATCAATACTGTTCAACATTGCAGTGTCTGAAGAGACAATGATTTCATAATCATTCAATAATATAAGTATCTTTGAATAGGTGTGTGTGTGTGTGCGTGTGTGTGTGTGTGTGCGTGTGTGTGTGTGTGTGTGTGCGTGTGTGTGTGTGTGTGTGTGTGTGTGTGTGTGTGTGTGTGTGTGTGTGTGTGTGTGTATGTTTGCAATTAGTTCTTATGATATATACTATGGTTTAGATGAGAAATGTTCCCTCTAGGCCCAGATGTTTGAATAGTTTGTGCTCAATTGATGACACTGTTTGAGTAGGTTTAGGAGGTGTGGCCTTGATGGAGGAAATATGCCAATGGGGGTGGGACTTGAGGTTTAGTAGCCTAATGACATTCCCAGTATACCCTCCCTGTTTCCTGCTTGCGGTCAAGATGTGAACTCTCAGTTTCTGAAACACAATCTGTAGCTTGATATCATGCTTCCACACACAATGGACACTGACCTCTCTGGAACCATAAGCCAAGTAGGGTCTCCTTTTATAAGTCACCTCAGTCATGATATTTTCACAGCAACAGAAAAGTAATTAATTCATGTACCCTGAAATAAAACTGGTATATCAAAACTCATGGATATTTTGGAATTAAAAATTATACCAAGTATAGCATTTTATGATGTATCCATGATGAAACTGAAGTGATGCTATGATTTGATTATGTAACTGTTTTACACACATGATCATGTGTATATTTCTAATTGTTTATGAGATTTTTTGTTTGAATTTTTATACTAATTTACTCTGTAGTTAATTAATATATATTTTATTGAAGTAAAAACTATAGATAACATTATTATCCATTTCTATTTCTCTCTAAGAGACTAATAATATTTTTTTCTTTAATTGAAAATGAATTATTTTCTTACAAAATATTCTAATTGCGATTTCTCTGACCCCCCCTCCTTCCAGTTCCTCCCCTCTTCCCATCCCATCTAGATGTACACCCTTCTTATCTCTCATTAGAAAACAAATAGACTGAGTGTACTGTGGGCTTTGGAGACCACACCACACAGTGGCCCCCTGCCATGCCCTCCACCCCAACATCAAGGAGACAGGTGAGCTTCTCTCCCACGTCCTCATTTGGCTAGGCTTCCCGAAAGACCTTCAAGGCTCCCTCAACGCAAGGTGCTTCTTGACCCCAGATACTTGGGGAAACACCAGAGCTGCTCTCTCGCATTCAAGTCTGTGAGGATAAGGGTTGGGGTAGAATGTGTGGGGTCTTGGTCCTGACTGAGGATTCCAGAAGAGAGACTAGATGGATTGGTAAGGGTCACAGGGCCCTCAACACTAATAAAGACTGGACTTGTTTCAAAAAAAAAAAAAAACAAAAGAAAAAAGGATAGAAAGAAAGAAAAGAGAAAGAAGAGAAAAAGAAAACAAATAGACACCTAAGGAACAGTAATAATAATAAGATAAACCAAAAAACAAACAAATCAGAATAGGATCCAAAAAAAAAAAAAACAAGAAAAAGCACAAAAACTGCTTTTCTTGAGTTTTCTTTAAACTTGTCTTTTCTTTTTAAATTTATTTTCTTGTTTTTGTTTTTAATGTATAAGTGCTCTCTAAGGAAAGTCTTTTCTGAGAATTTTAGTGTTACAGCTCCTTTACATGGTGCTCAATGAAACAGCTCTCAGAGATGATTTTCAATTGAACAGCTTGTGCACACATAGTTTATTCGAGGTGAACAGAGGCTGTATATAAACTCTGGAGACTGGGAAGGAGTTTTCATGGTACATGTAAATCACTGGCTGGAGTTTATGTGGTGTGAATGCCTCATTTGTATGGAGAGGTATTCCAGGAATCCCAGGTATTTGTTGGGTGGGTTCTTTTCTAGAAAGAAGAAGTTAAATTTGTAGGTTTGCCAAGGGCTACTCCACGATCCTCAGGTAGAGGGGTTGGGGTTAGTTGTTCTAGATCAAGCAAAGAAAAGGAAGGTCTGCTAAGAAAAGGGCACCCTCCATTTTGTGCCCAGCTCAGAGGAGCTATCTGGGCATGGTAGACCGTAAGAGCAAGATGTAACAACCATCATTTTAATATTCCATGTTAATTTACAAGTTATTATTAACCATCTTTTTTCACAAAACATTGTAGATATGACAATATTTCCATTTTGGTTAAGTGGTCTGGCATATAAGAAGTCTTCTAGTATTTTCAAATGGAACACTTTACTCACTCAATAACATTTCAATCCTATATCAGGTGGTATGTAGTACTCTGATCCTTTTTGTGTGCTGTGTTCTCTTCTGTGTGTGGTTCACAGGAATCCTTTGAGCTCTTTCAGTGATTACTGTTTTCTGCTTATTATATTGGAAGTTGCTAGATGTACTGGGACAGTCTAAGCCTATATTAATTGTTAAAAATGTTAGTTTTACTCTTGAAGGGAAAAGTCCATTCTAGGTTGAAAACAACTCCTTTAGCTAGATTGAAACAAAACACTATCATTTCTTGTATGTCTTGAGTACTCAGAGATGATTTTTTTCATTTTTTTTTTAGAGATTTATTTATTTATTATATGTAAGTACACTGTAGCTGTCTTCAGACACTCCAGAAGAGGGCATCAGATTTCGTTACGGATGGTTGTGAGCCACCATGTGGTTGCTGGGATTTGAACTCGGGACCTTCGGAAGTGCAGTCAGCGCTCTTAACCACTGAGCCATCTCGCCAGCCCCAGAGATGATTTTTTAAGTGATTTTATACATAGCGCTATATAGGATATAGTAGCCTACCCTTATATTATCTATGAAATCCTAAATGATATAAAGAGGCTCTGTAGTAGATGAGGGAATGGGCTGCTGAGAGGGAGATGAGAGTAGATTTTAAAACTTTTTTTTTTTTTTATAAAGATGCTCTTAAATTTTAGCACATAAAAATTCTTTCTGAAGGATCACATTAATAGATCCATCTCATGGTACTGGATGTACGGAGGAAAAATGTTCTTTGGATAATTAAGTCTCTGGTGAGATAGTCTATGACAGAATGATAACTAACACAAAGACAAGTTAAGAATATAAAAATATGTATAGACATTATTGTTTGGATATTTCCTTAGTTTTATCTTCAACTTGTCCAGTATGTTATTTTTTTTTGTCAAAAACATTTCTTTTGTATTTTCTTCTTTTATATTATACTTTGATTTTCCTTGCCCTTTGTGCTACCTATATGCTAACCTTTTGTTATTGTTTGACCGCTTGATTCAATTTTACCAGCTTTACCTTTTTTTTTTTCTTCCTAAATTCATTCTCATTGAGAATAAGTTGTACAACCTCTTCTTTTCGTCCTGGTGTTCCCTTCATACTCTGTCCCCTAATACCCATCTTTGTGTGTTTGTTAGTGATTTGCTTTTCTCCATAAAATGATCACTCCTTGCCAGGGAGAACTTCGTCTTTGTTCTGTTGAAAACAGAACATCACTTAAGTTGTTTCTTTTTTGTTAAATGTTTTTGTTATTTCTTATACTTAAGGATTTTGTGTTTTTAAATTTTTAATTTATTTTTGTATATGTGATATCACACACACACACACACACACACACACACACACACACACACACCATTTTCTGATCCTACTCATAGTACCACAACTTCTCTTATTCCTTTCAGTAAGCTCCCTCCCTCTGTAAGACCTTTTTCTTTTGTTTTGTAATCCACTAAGTTTAACCAAGGCAGCCCCCACAAGCATAGTATGGAGCTATCCACTAGAGTGCAGGGTTTGAGTTCACACTCTGTTTAAGTAGCCTTAGAATACTTCTGAGAGTCTGATGTTAGAATACTATTGAGCAATTTAATGTTTGGACTTAACCTGTGTAGGTAGGATGTGTTCTTCTTGGCAAATAAGGAAGTTGAGGGTGAAGCTGCTTTAAACTTTTCCAAACTGAGAAATATGGAGTTTCATTTTTTTGTATTGAACATCTCTCTCAAGTACTAATCAGAATGAGGAGTGTTCTGGTGAAAACACATTTAACTATTTCTGAGAAAGCTTTTTTTGACTCTGTGGCTATAGGTGCAGTGGTTCTTTGCAACTGTTGGTTTTCTTTGTTCCATAATCTTCTCACCTTAATTCTGTCTTCAAATATCCTGTTTACTTCAAGGAGATCCTTGAGTGAACTGCATAACAATTTGGGGGCTTAAATCTTTTCCTTATTTATTGTCCAGAAGGCATTTTCCTTTCTGTGTGTCAGGTCCTTGCATATCTTAGCATAAGCTCTTTATCCTGTGAAATAATACAGTGTGCAAGCAGATGATTTTAGAATGCTGCTTGCTGCAGGGTACAAGCCTTTATATCTCTTTAACAGCTTGACATGAACTCCTGTCACTGGGCATTAAGGAAGCTGCAATATGGCCTGTCATTAACAGTCTCTGCTATTCTGCCATCATAATTGCTGACCTTTGCTTGGCCCTCGGCTGTGAATTAGAATTTCCGTTACGAAGGAATATTAATGAAACAAAGTTAAATTCCTCAATGGTTTGCAACTGGAATTTAAGGCAATTCTGCATTTAGTTTTTAAAAGAGACCAGCTTTGAATCTACAAATATTGCTATTATGATGTCAAAGTGACTGGCAGATGGTGAGAAAGTCATCGCACTCAGAGGCTTTGCATGTGAGAATGGAGGGCTAGATGTTTTGTTCAATTTATAAAATGGTGAATTAAATCTATTTTGAAATATCGATGCAAGAATAGAAGATGGCTTATCCAAATAAGATACCAAGTTCAGCATTACTTAATGAAAGGCACAGGAGGAAGAAATGCACTCTCGTAATGACTAATTACTGTGCTGATTTTAAATAAAAAACTAGGCCCTGGCATTATTTCTTCATATGTACAAGCATTTGATGTTGAGTGTACTCTACCCCAGTTTTTAATGTAGCTTCTTATATGTTACCCAAACCTGAAGACATACCACTTGAATGTACTGAGTACTTATTTATGTTTTTATAGTGGAAATGAAATAAAGGTTCAACAATATGTTAGCTGAAGTGGGATATATATCAGAACAAACAATAGAGAAGACTTTCATACTGATAAAAATATGGCTGGCTTTGGGGATTTGGTCGTTAGAATGTTTTAAAGGTGCTTCATAACCAGCTTTAGCACCACACATAAAGTTCGAAATTAAAATTTTAACTCTTCCTTTAAATCTCATCATGTTGTTAGGTGGGAAATCTGGTGTGGTAGAATTTATCATACAGTCTGGTAACTGGATGAAATCTTTTAAGTGGTGTTGATATACTTGAATATTTTATTTTTAAAAGATAAGAATTTTACTTGAAGTTTGGGTAATTTCTGAGCAATGATTCCCTTTATTGCTTCAGGTAGATGTTTCTACTTTTGAGCTTATTTTAAAATCAAGTCTCCTTATTCCTGTCTTTTCCAGATTTGAAGGCGATCACTAATTCACTTATGATCTTGCTAAGAAAATTTACCAAGAAGACAAAGGTTGTTCAGAGTTGCTGGGAAATTAATTTGGCCTTTTAGAAATAATTTTATACCTCAACATTGTTTTATTGCCTGTGAAAATTCTTCTATAACCGAATATTCACAGAACTTTTGAAAATGGCATTAGGGTACACTCATATATGCAGACATATCATCTATATATGTCTTCTATGAATATGTTCCATACACACAATAGAAGATAAATAAAAATTGATCAATGCTACTATGTCAGTTCAAATGGTACAAAGGAGGAAAATTGATATGAGCACTGTATGCGTCATGATTTCCCAGAGGAACAAAGGTTATAGAATGAATATCTATCCATCTATCTATCTATCTATCTATCTATCTATCTATCTATCTATCTATCCATTATCTATCTATCTATCTATCTATCTATCTATCTATCTATCCATCATCTATCTATCTATCTATCTATCTATCTATCTATCTATCTATCTATCTATCTATCTATCTATCCTGTCTGTCTGTCTGTCTGTCTGTCTGTCTGTCTGTCTGTCTTTTGGTCTATCGACCTAGTGGACTTATTAGAATGGCCTACAGGCTGTGGCCCAGCTAGTACAGCAATGGTTCAGGAATACCATAGTTGGTTAGTCCAAAAGGCTTAATGTTTTAGCTGGTCTCAGTATATGCCAGAATCCTTAAGAAGTAGGTTCTAATGTCAGCAAAGGAATGGACTTGACTATGAGAGTGAGGGCAAGCGACAAAGAGAGCAAGCTTCCTTCTTTTGTGTACTTTCTTTATATAGGCTGCCAGCAGAAGGTATGGCTCAGATTAAAGGTGGATGTTCTCACCCCCAAAGATTTGGATAAAAAATTGCTCTTCCCATGGAGGGGTAACCGGGGAGCAGGATATCATGGGATGGGGGGTGTTGCTGGAGGGGTAACCAGAAAGTGGGATATCATTTGAGATGTAAACGAATGGAAGGATTAATTAAATAAAATTGCTCTTCTCAGTTCAAATGCTTCGATTAAGAAAGAAATAAATCCCTCTTACATGTCTCCAGATGCTTGGTTTTAGTTAACTACTGATATAGTCAAGTTAAAAACCAAGGAAAACCATAGCCATCAGGCGCATAGGTTATAGGGCTTATTCTCATACACAACATCCAGGGCTCAATGCCCAGTATCACATGAAAAGAAAGAGAGACTATAACATTTAAGAACATTTCACACAATGATACAGATTATATATAGTTTTCAGATACACTCGTTTTTAACTTAGCAGTGATGTACCCATGAATTATAATCCTGAAATGTGTTCAGGGTGAATCTGAACCAAAGATCCAACTTACTACACTGTCTACCCATTTGCTCCAAAGCAGAAATATATTTGCAAACTGAGTATAATTTTTCTTCTTTTTGTAAGAAGAAGCAATAGGCTTTAATGTCAACATAGAAAATAAAGAAATTTTTTTAGCCAGAAGTTTTTTTTTTTTTTTTTTCTTCTCCCCTGCCATTGATCCTCTCAGAATTCTCCTCCCAGGATATTTTAGAAATGGACGTTTTGATTAATATCTGATGGATCTGATGACTGTGTTTACTTGATTGGCAATAAATTCTCATTTTCAACCCCAGTTGAAAGGACTGTGATTTTAGAAACATACAGCGTAAAATTTGTTAATACAAAATTTTAAAAAATGGAAAGTATGTAGTTGTCATAGCAGCTCAAATAATTTGGAAATTATTTTGCAACTATAGACATATTTTCTTTTCTCACTCTGGCAGCTATAAGATGAACCAAAGGGAAAAATTAAAGAAACACTAGCAAGTGCAGAAACATAATTTTTTAAAATTTTAGGCTGATCATTGCACCACAGTCATATGGAAAAAAATATAGTATAGGGTAGTACTAGAGATTATGATATGAGTTAATGAATAAATGGATCCGAAAAATCTTGATATGGACCAATCCCAGAGCTGATACCCCCAAACACATTGCCAAGAGAAAGCCAATAAGTAAGCTCTTGCATCAAAGTGTAAGAGATAATCCATCTCAACAGATAAACAATTTGTGATACCGACATACAAGAAAAATGAAAAAAAAATATACCTTGTAAAGCATATAACTCTAATAACTGAGTACAAAGATGTCAAATGAAGTATGATGTGGAGCAAATGATTTAAAATATGGCTTTCAAATAAGGTGCTAAAGGCTAGACCAACAGTTCAGTGAATTAAGATAGACACAAAAGGGTCTAAATGGGAGATTTGACCACATACTCAACAAAGAGGTAACATATTCAAACAAAGTCAAACAGACTTCCTACAAAATTCAGAATTTCCATATATCCCCAGTTCTGCAAAAAATATTATTGGTGTTGGAGTCACATTGCGGCCTAGATCTCCCTTTATGACTCATTTTGTTTTTATAAAATTAGATGGGCCAACACCCAGTGCATGTAAATTTACCACCATAAATTCTTAACAAATTGATTTGTTCCCTTAATATAATAGTAACCATCGACTTTTCTTTTCTTTCTTTTTTTTTTTTTTAAGATTTATTTATTTATTATATGTAAGTACACTGTAGCTGTCCTCAGATGCTCCAGAAGAGAGATACTCCAGATTTCGTTACGGATGGTTGTAAGCCTTTGCTGGGTTGCTGGGATTTAAACTTGGGACCTTCGGAAGAGCAGTCGGCGCTCTTAACCATTGAGCCATCTCACCAGCTCCGTCTCAGACTTTTCAGTCTGCTTAGTTAATCTCCTGCTTTCTTTGGGATTCTTCCTTCCTTCCTTCCTTCCTTCCTTCCTTCCTTCCTTCCTTCCTTCCTTCCTTCCTTTCTTTCTTTCTTTCTTTCTTTCTTTCTTTCTTTCTTTCTTTCTTTCTTTCTTTCTTCTTTCTTTCGTGCAGGAAACACAAGCAAGAATGGCTTTACATCAAATTAAAAAAAATCTTCTGTACCTTAAAGCAAAGAGAGTGAAGAGACAATCTAGAGAATAGGGCAGTATTTGCCATGAATTCATCTTATAGAAGGTTAATGTCCTATGAAGTATACAAACAAATATAAAATGAGGGGTTAAATAATAAAATTATCTGAAAGATACTTATCAAAGAAGAGCAATACATGCCCTGATAAAATTGTGAGAAATGCTAATTTCTTTTTTAAAAAATTATTCATTTGTTGAGATTGTATATCCCACCTAATTTGCTCCTCCTTCCTTACTTTAAACCTTCCCACCCACTCCTCCTTGCTCTCTTTCAAGTTTATGACCTCTTTTTTCCAGTACTTGTTGCCAAATAGAGCTTCACAAATCTATGGATACAAAATAAATATTTAGAAGGCAGTTTGACAACATGGTCATTTAATAAAAGAGCAATAGACTCTTGTTGGGACCCATGACTTCCCTAGCCATAAGCTTTAAGCATCTTTTACACGTACCAGACATTAGTAATTCATCTTGAAGTATCTACTACCATGTCTTCTTCACATGGACTTTATCTACTCTGCAACTGTAAGAAAAATAAAATAAAATACATTTAAAGTCACCTTTGTAAGGGTATTTTTAATTGCAGGGTATTTATTACTATTATTATTATTATAAGAATAAGGGTATTCTTATTACAAAAAAAAAAATAAGACAGAAGATTGGTAGCACATAAGGCTGGCCATTGCCGGTCTAAATTACCTTACAGTGACATACAAAATTGAAAAAAAGTTTGAATATTTCATTTGGAAAGTTCTTTATGTAATAATACTTGTATTTGTTTTAGAAATTGTTTTTAAAATGCTGAACATATTTTAGAGTTATCTCATTAATTCTTGTGATATTGCAAGAAGCTATGTAATTTCTTTGAGCTATTACATACTTAGGTATTTTTAAATAATCAAAGGACTCTTCTTACTGTGTGTTTGTAGCAGAAAGATAGATATAGTATATGAAAGAGTATTCTAGAAGTAGGGCATGGTGGTGTATGTCTATAATCCCAGCAATCAGGGAACTAAGCCAGGAGGGCATGAAGGATGCTGTAATTGGAACATATCAAAATGCACCTGGCTAGTAATGTACCTATTGTATATTATGGACATGGTTGAAAACACAGCAGACCTCTTCTAAATCCATGTTGTTGATGATTCTTCGTTAATAGCTAAGTAGAATTATTTATGTAGAATAAATAACTCAATACATACACTTATTTACTTTTAAACTACAGTCTCAAGTGAGTGAAACTTGTGTCTAGTGAGGCAACCAGGTCACACAAGACCTGTGCACTACGTCTCAGGGGAAGTAGATGGAAGGTAGGGATGAAGGAAGGATATGGATGGAGGACATCAAATGGGGAATTTGTTTTATTGAATTTGACAGAGGCTATACATGCTAAGAAGCTGACGAATGTGGGACAAAGTCCCACAGTTTATGCTCTGCAGTCTTACCATTGCTAACCATTGTCACAATGAATATGCGCTAAGATTTCCTGCCTTTGGGACATTGTTAGTTAGGCTCCAGGGCAAACCAGGATCAGCTCTGAGCAAAGGTGGCATGTATTTTTTATTCTAACCCACCAGAGACACACTGCATGACTTGAATCAACTTTTGTTTATAATTTAATGATGGAGAAGCAGAATTCAGATTTTTTTGACAGAAGTTTCTTGTTTGTGAGTATATTATTTTTGAATACAAATTTTATATAAAAAATTGGTGAAAAGAAATGTGTACATAAATCATAAAGAAGAAAATAAAGAGTTAAAAAACTATCTGCAGTCATTAAAATCCATGTAAACTTAAGATCATGAAGAAAAACACTTTATTTTTAAACAACATATGCATAATTGCCTTATGTATTGTGTTTCTCCATTTGTCTACCTTTCCTTACTGAATACCTACTCTGGGTGCCAAATTGGATTCTGTGCTAAGACAAACAATACCCCTAACTTAAGTATATTGCAGAAAAGTGAGTCTTTTACTAGCTATATTTTTATTACTTTATAAAATATAAACATAACACAGATAAATCTAAGCAGCTGTAAAGCCCACTCTTGAGGTGTCAGCCATCAAGAACAGCAGCAGGTCAGTGGACAAATGTTCTGAGAAGCAATAAAATGCTCATGAGAGTCTCCTGAAGCATGCCAGAGGAGTATTGCGATGATAAAGTTCAGATAAATGTCCCACCCTCCCTCATTCCTCAAAGAAGTGAGCTCTCTTCCTTATATTCTGAGCCTCCAGTCTGTAGTGCCCTAAGAATCCAATGGGTCCACCCTATTTCTCTTTATTCTTTTCAGAGAATATCTGCCTTGTTAAGGATCCTCATTTCTCTCTTTGCTTAGTCTCTTGGTGCAAGAAAGACTGAAGCATGGAGATTGTCAATTACTGGAGACTGCATCCACATACATACTGTCTTAGTCAGGGTTTCTATTCCTGCACAAACACCATGACCAAGAAGCAAGTTGGGGAGGAAAGGGTTTATTTGGCTTACACTTCTATACCGCTGTTCATCACCAAGGAAGCCAGGACTGTAACTCAAGCAGGTCAGAAAGCAGGAGCTGATGCAGAAGCCATGGAGGGATGTTCCTTACTGGCTTGCTTCCCCTGGCTTGCTCAGCCTGCTCTCTTATAGAACCCAAGACTGCCAGCCCAGAGATGGTCCCACCCACAAGGAGCCCTTGATCACTAATTGAGAAAATGTCGCACAGCTAGATCTCATGGAGGCATTTCCTCAACTGAAGCTCCTTTCTCTGTGATAACTCCAGCTGTGTCAAGTTGACACAAACCTAGCCAGTACACATACATATAGTAATCTTTTCTTCTGTGACATGAATTTTTAAGAGAACGTTTCTGTAAAATCTTTTTTTTTTAAATTTTTATTAGAGAAATTCTTCATTTACATTTCAAGTGTTATCCCAAAAGTCTCAGAAAACTATGCTGTGGAAACTAAAATACCAATTCATTTATTGTTCTAGTCATTTAATTAGTTGAATGTAATTATTACGGATTTTGGGCTAGAGCTTGATAATTTCAGCCCAAAGTATCATGCAGAAGCTAAGTCATTTTTCACTTGTACAATAAGCACAAAGCTTATGCTGTATGTTCATAAACAAATTTAAGTAGAAGAATTTTCTACCTTGTCATGACAGTTCAGTATATGCCAGTGCCTCTGGTTTCTTTTTAAGCCAAATGCTTTTTAAGGCTCAACTGTTTATATTTCCAAGAAAAAAAAAAACCCTGCTACTTTTTGCAGTAGCTTCAATATCTCATAAAATTTTTATCTTTAGTGCTAGCTATGCCTATAAGATGTTATGGCGGCACTGAAGTCATAATAGTTCTATTGATATCATAATTACTCTGCGGGGCCATTACAATGTACATATGCATGTGCCTCTGACAAAGCTGTGCTGTTAAATGAAGCCCCAAACCAACTAACTGTAATAATGCAGGGCTAACAAGATGTAGAAGAACTCTGGTTGAAGACATCTCCTTCTTTCTTAGCTAAATGGCTAGGGACTAAGCAAGTGAAATGTTTGTATATCAGTAGAACTGCAGTCCATGAGAGGGTCCAATACTCATTAAACCCATTCTTTTTACTTTTGAGAAGAGGAGAGGCATGGGAGTTTGGGGGGATTTTTTAAACTTATTTATTTATTTTTATTTAGCTTTTTAGAGTTTTTGTGGTTAATGGCAAAGTCAGGAATGGAACAGAAGACCTAATGTCTGCTCAGGATTTCTTTTACTAAAAGATTCCCTTTCAGTGACAAAATAACTGTAGAAGAAAAACACTTCTAACACACAGTTTGTTTCCCCATTTGGGAAGAACAGTACAGCTCTCTGGCTTATTATGAAATCTTGATTGCCATGAATAGCTGCTTTAGATGAGCTGGGATGTGGGTTTGTGTTTTCAGGGGTAAACACCCAAATGAGCAGCTGAACACTACTGTGACTGAGATAAGTTTTGGGTGCAGGTTAAGGAAATGCTCCTTGAAGGGAGATAGAGCAGGTGACTATATGTTAGCAACTTCTATTGTAGGATAGACAGAGACCATAAAAGCTTGAACCAAAGAGCTGGTGAGGTCAGAAACGACCTGCTGGTAAGTACAGGGATTTGGAAGTTGCCTGCTTAATTGTTCTTTCATTGTAAGGACTTTCATTGTAAGGACTAGAGAATTTGAGATGTTCCATTTTATTTTGCAGGACTTTATACATTTAAGTGAAATATTTTCATAAGGAAAAACCACCCATTGCTTATACCCCTTGTTCATAAAATTTAGTCTAAGCAAATTCAGGTGAAGAGACAGTTTAATTTAGTGATTTTAATTAGTCTTTCTTTTTTGTTTTTTGTTTTCAAAATACATTTTCTCCTTAAGATTTATTTAATTACTTTATGTATGTATGCTCTATCTGCATATACACCTGTGTGCCAGAGGAGGGCATTATTGATCATCATGAGCTACCATGTGGTTGCTGGGAATTGAACTAAGGAAGAGCAGCCAGTGTACTTAACTGCTGAGGCATCTTTCCAGCCAACAATTCACATTTACATGGGAAGCTATAATGTGTTGGAGGAGAAAGCTGGGTGTTGTGAGAGAGTATGGTGCGGGAAAAATGATGTAGACAAGGAAGGCAAAGTGATGGTAGGAAACAAAGAAGACAGGATGCTGGACAGACTTTCCATCAAGGGGAGAAAGATCCCAAGGACTAGAGGAATATGAAATATTTAAGAAAAAGGAGCTAGACTATGGGGAAATGGTTCAGGGGGTAAAGGGATTAGCATGCAAGGAGGAGGACCCGTATTTGATCCTCAGCACTTAAGCAGCAGCCATTTGCACCTGTAATTCCAGGCTGGGAGCACTTTGGCCAGACCAACGAGCAGGTTCAGCTGTGAGCTGAACTTTGGGTTCAGTTCAGAGATACTCCCACACAAATAAGATGGAGAAAGACAAAGAAAGATGCCAACGTCAACTTCTGCTGTCCTTATTCATGCGGGAACAGACAGACAGATACACTCTCGAGGAGTAGTAGCTATGCCGACTTCATTATGGTGTGTGTGTGTGTAGGTGCATGCACGGGGCTGTCAGAGGTTGGTGTTGAGTACTTGCCACCATTGCCCTCCTTGGTATTTGCTAAGGAGTTGGGCCTTATTCCACCTTATTTGGTCAGGTACTGAGGCAAAGTGAGGAAGCCTGAGCCTTTGTTCGAGTTTAGAGATCTGTCTTGTTCACTTCAGTACTGAGTGACTAAGCACTCCCTGATTAAGCCTGCCTCTGCCTAGCTACCACTGATGTGTCAATTTCTTATAGGCCCTGTGAGATCACCCCACACCCCTCATCATCTCACACCACCCCATACTTCATCTAGTCATTTCACCTCATACCCGCCATCACCCTTCCCTACCCTCTGCTCTCTACCTCTTCTCACCTCACCAAAAATCCCCACCTCCTTCCTCAACCCTATATAAACAAAAGACTGATACAATAAAAGAGTTCCTGCTTTGACAGACTCCAGGTTCCCGGTGGGTGGTGATTCTCTGGACTGCAGATCTGAGCTCTGACACTCACCATCCCGCTTCAGCCCAGGGAAGACTCTCCTCTCAGCCTAGACCTGTGGGCAGAGAGCCAGCACTGAGGTAGAGGCTTACACTGAACCCAGGGCTTTCTCGGTTGGTTAGTCTAGGTAGCTAGTTCACTTTGGGGATCCAAAGTCTCCATCTCCTGAACGTTAGGAATATAAGCAGGCCACCATACATGGGGATCTAAATTCTGGGCCTCATATTTGTGTGCCAATTGCTTTACCCACCAGCCATCTCTCTAGCCCCAAAGATGGAATCTAATTGGAGTTTTGCACAAAAATAAAATGTACAAGCCTTCTGAGAAAAGCTGAATATTGAAGGAAGAAAATACAAGAGAGAATAGGGGTGGATTTATATTATTATTAGTGTACTTTTAAAACCAGTGAAGATGTCATAATCTATTAGAATTTAAAAATATTTTAATTTAAACACAATATTTGCACATATTCATTAGCTGTAGTGTAAGGCCTCCGGAACAGGGGAGACCTCCACTCAAATCCCAGGATGAGCCGGCCTGCACCCCATAACTCGAGAGGCTTTAAAGTCAGCTAGCTGAGGGTGAACTCAGGAATTGGACCTGAGCAGTAATAGTGGGGGGCTTTTAAAGGAAAAAGTGAGGAATTGGGAGGAGTTGGGAGGAATTAAGAGGAGTTGGGAGGGGTTGGGCTACAGCTCTTCTCTGGGGGGGGGGGTGTCCGTAGTAAAATTACAAGGCATGAGGAATGGAGAGTCAGTTATAGCTCTTCTTTGTGGAGTTTATCTCCGTGTCCTTGGCACAGGGAGCCAGGCAAGTGCCTGGCTAGGTCTTTTTACAATTATTTTTACAATTACAATTATTTATGTCTTCTCTGGTTGTAAGGTATAGAAACAAAAAGGCTTTTTGCTGGCTATAGAGAACAAATTGCTTCTTACTGGCTGTATTTTTAGAGAGCGGGAAAACAGGTATGGGGGAACGTTTAGGGGCTTTACCTTTTAGGGAGAGACGTTTTAAGTTGGGGTCTCACATCCCCCACTCCTTCTAGTACATAGTTCTAATCTTAGAACTAGGAAAATTAAACCTCTGGCCCAGCACGGTCCATGTCAGCCTGTTCTACTTTTTGATATTGCCGACGTAACATAAGAACCTGTATGGTGCTGACCCTCTGTCTAACAAGAGCCATTATTTTATTAATTATGCATGGGCCTATAGTGAGTATTAGGAGCAGGATTAATAACGGCCCCATCAATGCAGACATCTTCCATGAGGATTTTGTGAACCATCCTTTGAACCAACCTTCATTAGCCTCTCGTTCTCGTTTTCGTTTCTCTAACCTTTCTCTGAGTTTGGCCACGGATGATCTATATAGAAGCAGCATTTTTCTTTAAGGGCTGCACAAAGTCCTCCCTCTTTGAGGAATAATAAATCTAAGCCTCTCTTATTCTGTAAGACTACTTCAGAGAGTGAAGTCAAAGACTCTTCTAAATGACTGACTGACATTTCTAAAGCATTAATGTCTGATGTCATTGCTGTCTGCAGTCCTTCTAGACCTTGTTTCAGTTGTTGGGGTCCAGCTACTAGGGCAGCAGTCCCAGTACCAACCCCAGCTGCTAGCGCTAACCCCATAACCATTGCAAGGGTGAGAGAAATAGCTTCTCTTTTTCCTGGTATTTTTGAAGTCATAAGCGTCTAGGACTTTGCTATCGGGGTGGTAGTAAATCCTAGGGACTAATTGTGTTAACAGACAAAAATCTTTTGACTGATCAAAGAGAGCCGTGGCAACTCATGGGATCAATCCGGAGCTACAAGCCACCAATAATGGTTACCGGGCCAGAGATACTGGCTTTTATAAGAAACAGGAATAGTCCAGGTATGGTTGCAGAGGTGTCTATGAGAAGGAGGTACAACCCATATACATTTCCCTGATCCTAAAATTTCGGCTAAGGTGAGCCTATTTTTAGACTGTCCCCAGGGGCAGAGGCGTGCATCACAGTAACTGATCCATCTACTGCCGCTCCTTCATAGTAAGGGGGCCCAGCTGCCAAACAAAGCCAAGATGAGGTCGCAGCTTTGGGATTTGTAACATTGAGAGCCTCAGAAGGCCCTCGAATGAGTCTCTTGCCAGTGGTAGGAGGGAGGGAGGAGGTTCCTGTGCCATGCCCGGTGAGTGTGAGCAGGCTGGGCCAGTGGGCTGCTGCTGGGGACAGGAGGGGAAGCAGCAGGCAGAGCTGGTTCTTGTACCAGAAATGAGTATCCTCTGGGGTTGGGGCCTAGGGATCCTGGGAGGAGAGGGTGGTGGTACTTGTTGGGGATGAGTCTCCTGTACTATACCCGGCCCAGTAAGAATAAGAGGGCTCTTCACCCTGAGACGAATGTGGAAAGTGAAACCTTTGTACCATGTAAAATCTGAGCCCCCAGGTGCGTCCCTTAGGCCAGTCAGTATTCTGCTTCCCTGGATTTGTAAAAGTGATGTTGAGAGAATCTAAGCCCTTATTTCTCCTAGAGACAGCAGACAGATTCCTGAGTTCAGGGTCAGCTTAGGACAGATCAAGGTAAGGCCCAGGCTTGGTAGAAATGATAGTTTCGGGGGCAGGGGTGTCCCAGCGGGCTGGTTTATAGTCTGTGCTGGACAGAAAGGAAGATTTCTGAATTCCTTTGCAATGTTTAAATAAAAATGTGCTTCCTGTGATTAAAAGTCAAAGTCATGGGATGCTGATTCATAGGATAATCAAAGAGAACCTGGAGTAAATGATTGGATTGGTATGTAAAATAGAAGTCTGGGTTTATAATGTGTAAGAGATGAACTATATAGAGATTTTTTTTTTTTTTTTTTTTTTTTTTTTTTTTTTTTTAGAATAGCAAAAAGAGAAGGGCTTGGAGAATTGTCTCAAGTGGAAAATAGAGAGGTGCCTGGAGATCTCTAGACAAAGCAGAACAGAGAGGCGGCCAGCTTGGACCCACAGCTCACTTCTGCTTGTTTGTTTTGCAGCTCTCAAACACCCTTTCTTTGAGAACACCTCTCCAAGATGCTGGTCATTTGCACTTTTAAAAACATTTTGAAACAAAATTTTATGCTGCCTAACTTTAGTCTATAGTGAGATGAATTCTGGTTAGACTTAATTTCCATTATGCGTCTTACTGTATGTCCAATTACACAATGCTTCTCTTAGGCCGGCACTCTCAGAGATAATGATGCTTAGAAGTTAGGAGTGGCTTTGGGAAGGGAATTGCTTCGGATTTTACTTGAACTTCTCCAATCTTCTGCTGTGTGATCATGGGTATATTAGCTGAATCTGGGCTCAAATGCAATTCCTACAACATAGGGCATTAAGAGGATTGAATGAGATGCAGTGTGTAAAAACATGATGAGTGTCTGGCATGTAACAAATTCAAAATAAACATCAGCTATGAGAATAAACTTCTCCCCTCAATTATCTCATCTATATACTCTTCCCTCCTACTCCTCCCCCCCCCCCCCCCCCCCCCCCCCCCCCCCCCCCCCCCCCGATATCTTGCAGACAGACATGGTGCTGGAGAAGTAACTTGAGAATTCTATTATCCATATCCACTGGCAGCAGGAAGAGAAAGAAAGCCACTGGGCCTGACTTGGGCTTCTGAAACCTCTAAGTATACCTCCAGTGACACACTTCCTCCAACAAACCTATGCTTCCTTTTAAGCAGTACCACTCCCTAAGCATTTAAATATATATAGGCCATTCTTATTCAAGCTACACCCCCAAGCTTAATCCCCTCCCCAAATTCACGGCCACCGCTTCTTTAATCATTGCTATTACTTATACATATAAAGGAATTAAAATATAAACACAGAGTGCTCTTTTCTTTCAGCATTGCCTGCATGTATGTTTCTAGGACTGACCATCTGGAACTGGCTAAACAATCATGAGATCCATCCTTGGGGAAGACTAAATTTCCTTCTCTCAGAATATAGTGTCTGTAGCTCTTCACTTAGGTTTGGGGCCCCTTGAGATTTTGTCCATTTTCACTGGGACATCAACTGTAGTGGCAATTGTTCAGGTCTTATTTAAGCAGCCATGCTCTTCTGATGTCATGGGCATAGCTTCCCTGTCCTAGTTAGGAGGCACAACCTCATAACATCCTTTCTGGTCCTTTGGCTTTTACTTTTTGTTTCGAGAGTCTTGGTTTCAGGCATTGTACTGTAGATGTTGGGCACCCCAGCCAATTAATTGTTCTCTGAATTTTTGACTAGTTGTGACTTTCTGGTCTCCTTCTGTTGCAAAAAGAAGCTTACTTGATAAGAGGTAAAATTTGTGCTTATCTGTGGATAAAAAAAGTGCTTAGAATTCAGATAGAAATTGTAGCGCTCATCATCTGGTCTCTCATCTGGTCTCTCTGTGCTATGCTGGTCTCTCATCTCATCTGGGGCTGCCCTCAATTTATACTCCCATTCACTCACACCACCTCACACCACCCAATCATAGATGAACACATCCAAGGCAGCATGTAGGATTGGCTGATAGAATGGTATCGGGAGATGTTGCACTAATCTCTCCAACGAGTTACAGGTGCTGCTTTTACTGCACATGACTGAGACTGGGATAAACAAGAGAGGTCACGGGGCTTAGCATAGAGCCAGGTGCCATCTTTGGCCCATGCTGCTGCGCCCGCTCCCCACAAGAAATTATACTGGCTTAGGAAAGTGGTAGCAGTATGTCCTCTTCTAAAATGCAATGTCTCATTTGTTGCAAGTTGGCCAGGATTACAGTACCAGACATGATTTTCTTCCTGCTAATCGGGTCTTGAGTTCAATTACACAGATGTTGGCTACCATCAAGATATTAAATGCTGCAACTGCACCTTTAAGGATATCTTGCCTTAATGATCATTGCGGTTCGTGGACATCACAGTTGTGTAGGAAGTTGAGTACTTTCCCTGCTTCGTAGTTTGAATATCACCTTCTGATGCTATGATAATTAGTCCTCAGGGAGGAGACTTTCTAGTCATTTCCATTCAAAACTCCTGAATTCTGTGTTCATAGTGCACAGTGTCTTCAGCAATAGGATCTAACCTTCATGTTCTGGGAGGCAATCAAAAGCTAGAGAAATAGCCCATATTGTTTTGGGAGTCCTTTGTATTCCCCTGACCAACAACTCAAAATGAGATTTTTTATGACTAGTACTGGGGTTTTCATTATATAATATATGGTTTGAGCCTGACCCCAACTGGGGTCATTTATTTGCTGTCTGTCTGTCTGTCTGTCTGTCTGTCTGTCTGTCTGCCTCTGTCTCTCTGTCTCTCTGTCTCTCTGTCTCTCTGTCTCTCTGTCTCTCTCTCTCTCTCACACACACACACACACACACACACACACACACACACACACACAGAGCATAACAGACCCAATACTGAGCTTCTAATCTTAATTTTCTCAGTAGTTTGATTTTGGATAGGATTAACTCCTTGTAGCCATTTGCCTTCTGGCTCTTTAACATAGATTTATCAAGTGTGTAAGTTAGAAACATTCCTGTTAATTGCCTCAGTATTTTGGAAAACTGCTGTGTGTGCGGAATCATTCCTCAGGTTGGACTGGAAGCCCACAGAACAGACTGTGAGTTTTGCAATTGCATTTTAGAGTCAATTCAATCTAGCCTGTAACTTTTTTTTTTTTTTTTGGATTGTATTCATATCATAGATAATGAGTACTTTCTATGAGGTTCCCAGATTGAAATGAATATTGAATTTTCTATTTCTTTGCATGAGAAAGATGACTTTGAAGTTTGGCTCAAGCCACATCAGTCTTTATGGAAAAAAAATAATTGGCATTCTCCAAAAAGTGTATTTCAAGCTTGCCGTCATAATAAGAATGAAATGAAAGTTGAGAACTAGTCACCAAAGAAATGATTCTTCATGTTTTGATGTAAATTTTTAAATACAAAGAGTGACTAATCTTACATTCCTCCACTTTTCCTGTCTTGTATTTTTCCTCTTCCCCTTACTCCTGTAAAAACAAGCAAGTTTACAGAAAGGTGTGAGAAAGCAAAATTAAACTCAATTTCCCTTAATTTATATTAATTTAATGCTTTAACTACATATAACACCTAGATCCCAGTTTATAGATAGTAAATTATAGTAATTACCAGTCTGTATACTCACATGTTGATTCTCATATTAAATCTCCCCAGTGGTCTCATATACTAGGTTGGTTGTGTTCCTCTGTATAACTCTAACTAGTACACGAGGAAACAGTTGTTGAAATAGAGGGAGAGCTCCCATGCCATCTTAGTGTCAGCTTTATCTGGTGAGTGACAAAGGCTCAGCAGAGTCATTGGGACTTTTTGGTGATATCCTGGGGGAAATGACAACATCAGTAATACATAGCCATGGTTCACAAACTCTGATGTGACTTAGAATCACTTGAAGAACTAATCCAATTATTTGGAGTGTCAGGCTGGGTTGGAGGGACAAAGATATGAAGGATATGGTGGGAGTTTCTGGATTTTAATGCAAGTTTCCAGGTAGCTCTGAGAGATGTCAAAGTTTGAGTGTCCGCAATGAAGTGCACACTCTGCAGCCACTGTGCAGGACACCTTAGCAGGAAAACATCCCCTTCCACAGCTTATGAACAGTTATAAAAATAAAGACAATTTTATACTTAGACAGTCTTTAAAATAGTTGAATTCATTTTTATTTTGTATGGGTGTTTTGCCTACGTGTATGAACTACATGTGTTCTCATGGTGTCCTTGGGGGACAGAGGAGGGCATCAGATCCCCTGTAACTAGTATAAAAACTGGTGTGAGCCACCATGTAGGTGCTGGAAGTTGAGCCTGGATCCTCTGCAAGGGCAGTAAGTGATCTTAAGCACTGAATCTTCTTTCCAGCTGAAATGTTTAAAACATCTTTCAAGCAACATACGTTCCTTTGTAAGTTTTTGGGGGTTCTATTTTTCCCATCTCTCTTTCCATTTATTTAAACAAATTGTAATGTAAACCTTGTGTTTCGTTTTCTTTACTTGGAACTTTTTCACAGTTTTTTGATGAATAAAAGAATGTATACATGTATTCTTTATATTTTAGCATTTCTATTTTATTGTTATGTTTTTTTAGTTGTTGTTTTGAGATAGATGTTGAAGTCCCATGCAGTCCTAGTTGTCCGGAAACTTGAGATGTAGACCACGCTGGCCTCAAACTTACAGAGATCCACCTGCGTTTGTCTCCCAAGCACTGGGATTAAAGGTGTGTACTACCATACTAGGCTATTTCAGCTTTACAAAAAATTAATATGGTTGTAATTAATGGTGGAAATCTCTGGATTTTAGCCCAGGTTTCCAGGTAACTCTGATAGATAGATGTCAAAGTTTGAGTACTACCAATGAAAATTAAAATTAAAAAAATCAAAAGAAAAATAAAAATTTTATACACCTCCCAGGTGGCCTCCTTCTAACTCATCTGTATTACCCCTCTATTCTCAAATAGGTAGCCTTATTTTCTTTATTACTGTTACACACACACACACACACACACACACACACACACACACACACGTGTATAAATACTACCAGATGAGTCCATTTCTGTTGGTTTTGTGTATGTGGTTTCTTGGTTGGCCACTTAGTATTGGACAACCAATAAGGGGAGAGAGTAATTCTCCATGCAGTCATTACTTTTCTGTAGTTCTGTCTAGGAGTAGTAGTAGTTCTGCCAATTTTTTTCTTTTTCACTTGGGCATGTATATTGTTGTCACTACTGTTATGGTCTGTATGAAGTCATTTCTAGAAGAAACTGTTTTCCTACAGACTTCCTGGTGTTCTGGCTCTTAAAAATCTTTTTGCCTCCTCTTCCTTGATGGTCTCTTAGCAATACATGTAGATATAATTTAGCTCTGGGCCCCCAATGATCTGTTGATCTCTGTATTATATCCAGATGTGGTGTTTTGTGATGTCTCCATTTGCTGTAAAGAGAAACTTATTGATAAGTGTAGTAGCTACATTATTATGGATATAAGGGTAAGATTTAGAATGTATTAAGGAATGATGTTGCTCTAGCAAACAGGCAGAAGTAGATTCTTTTCTAAGGTTCATGACTTTACTAGTCCTAGAATGTTGTCTAGGTTTCTAGTACCAGGCATGATTTCTCTGCTATCGAGTGGGCCTTAAGTCCAATTAGAGAGCTGTTGGTTACCACAAACATGAGTGGATGTTGGTTATTACATCACCTTTATTGATATTTTGCCATGCCAGCTCTAGTGTGGTTCACAGGCAATGCAGCTGAGTAGGACTAGTAGTGGCTTCCGTCCTTTATTTCATGGTACCAGGTAAGTTAGATTGCTGGGAGGATACTTCCAAATTTTATCCAGCTCAAATAATGAGTCCTGTGTCCCAAGTGTGTGGCATTTTCACCTACAGGTGCTTACCTTCAACCTCTGAGAGGGACCCAAGGGTGACATCAATAGTTTATATTGTATAATATTTGCTCACCTTTATGATAGTTGTTATCAAAGTACCTCACATCATTTTCACTTAAGCCCCTTACCCCTCCATTTTTTCCCCAGAATTTTAAATGCTTTCTGTCCCATCTGTTACATTCTGGGTTGATTTTGGTTTTGTTCAGTTGTATTTGCCTGGTTTTCCCACCAGATGCTATCTGTGTAACTCTTAGCAGCCCTCCTTACCTTTAGCTTCAATTGTTAACCTCTTTTTAACATCCTTTGAGTTCTGAGTTTTTCCTAACTTTTAGCTTTAATAGTAACCTCTTTAGCACCCTCTAAGTCTTAGACTAGAGTTTTTTTTTTAAGCTTCAAAGAATGATATATTAAAAACAAGAATCAAAGAAGATTTTAATTGAATTTTTTTCTTTTACCTAAAACTATATCAAAAGAATCTTTGACAATGACCAAGTGACTCAGATACCTTTTGTTCACTATTTCTGGTGAACTGAGCTCTCCACGGTGGTCCTTTTCCTTTATGTAGTCTTGTTTTAGTATTACTTTGGAATGAGCATGAACTTTTAATACTGCCCATTTTAGGCTGGTGTTTAATTACTAATGGTGATTATATAACTACTGATTTTTGTTGTGAGCTTAGAATGTTCAAAACACTGTAACTAAGCCTCTAGTTTACTAATTCATTAAAGAATACTATAATTTACAAAGGCCTTTCTAGGATCACTTAATACTAAGAAAACCTCCTTTGACCTCCTTTGGTAAAATAGGTTACCTCTCTTGTGGGTGTGTGTTTGTAATCACTGAAAAGATGATGTGTTTCACATAGCACATAGACTGGTCTATTCAGTAACAATGGTATTACGCCTCTATCAAGACTTCAGAAAAACTGACTCAATCTTGAGAAAAAGTTCTTTGATCTGTATTGTAAAATGAGTAATATTCCTCATTGAAACCCAGTTTCTAATATTATGATTTTTAGCTCCTGGATGATTAACCGTTCTGATAAACCAATATCTTCTTTTTCTTTATAGATAAGTTCCTCAAATACAGAACTATGGGAGCTGAGGTCAGCTGGGAGTGGGACAGGCCATCTTCTCTACTTCCCTACTTGTCTAGGGGATATATGTGTATATTCATCTATATATATATGTCTGTGATAAAAGAGGCCATGAATTTGAAGGAGAGCAGGTGGGGTTTGGAGGGAGGAAATGGAAGGGAGAAATGTAACTATATTATCTCAAAAATAAAAAAAAAGAATAAATTTTTTCAACTAAAAAGTATTTGACTTCCATCTACTGTCTTGGCCCCTCCATTTGAGTATCTGTCTTAAGTGTCAGTATCTCCTCACATTCTTCTGTGGTTGTAATAGCCAATTATATTCTTATCGTGATATCTACTGAAGTGGAAACTTCTGTCTTCTTCAGAAAGTCAACATGTCGAATGGTGGTTGCTAAAGCAGACATGTGAAGGAAGGTTTAGCTGAAGCAGACACAGGTGAAAGGATGTTTCGCTAAGACAGACTCACGTGCTGAGAGACAAGACACAAGGTTAGGCAAGGCCGGTGGAGGACACCTGATGTTTGGAGGGAGTATAAATAGGATTCTACAAAGTGAGAGAGGGGCTTTCTGGCATAGCTAGTTCTGCCATGCTTCTTGGCCTCATGTCTTTTCTGATCTTCACTTCATTGAGAGAGGCATGGCAAGAAACTTCTTCTGGCATCCCTGGTGGTCCTGGTCCCTCCTGCTAATTCAGCTGAGGCCTGGCTGTCTCTGATAGGTCATGCCACTGTTGCTGATTTGTTTTTGCTATCCTGACGCTACCTAACTGAACTGCTGGAATATATATTTTTTTAATTTTATTAGATATTTTCTTATTTTACATTTCAAATGCTATCCCGAAAGTTCCCTATACTCTCCCCCCACCCTTGTCCCCTACCCACCCACTCCCACTTCTTGGCCCAGGCATTCCTCTGTATTGGGGTATATAAAGTTTGCAATACCATGGGGCCTATTTTCCCAATGATGGTTGAATAGGCCATCTTCTGCTACATATGCAGCTAGACACAAGCTCTGAGGGGTTCTGGTTAGTTCATATTGTTGTTCCTCTTAAAGGGTTGCAGGCCCCCTTCAAACTGCTGGAATATTTGCGAAGTGTTTGTGAGTAGATGGAGCTGCTGCTGCTGCTGAATCATGTGAACTGATCTGCTTATTTCCTGACAATGCAGATGGGATTTACTCCAAAGAACTATTTCTAAACAGGTCTACTTCTCCCGTATCCTAATAACCATTCTTTTCCACTATCTCTTGTGGGTGATGGGCTAGAAAGAAAGTTAAAACATTAAAGAGCTATCATTAAAAGTAGGTCTTCGAAAACTTAAAGCCTACAATCTACTATTTTAGCTCATATCTTTCTGAGCTCAAACCCACATTGCCAGCTGTCCATAGGATCCTAACACAATACTGGGCTTTCACTACACATTCACAATGCCCTGCAAGGCTATCTGCTCAGAATCCAGCTGCAACCCTAGATAACCCCTGTTCTACTGTTCTTATAGCTACTTAACCAACCGACTACGGGATATCCTTAATATTTTGTTCTTTTTGTTATTAAAGTTGAGTTATTAGCTAGAAACTGCTGAATGTTACTATCGTCCTAATACTTAGGATCACAGGTAACCGTGTTGCCATGAGTTTGAGTTAACTCAAAACAACAAAAATCCAATCGTTAGAAACTTTTAACTCTTTTCTAAGTTCAAATGTTCTCCAATTTTACTGTTTTATTCATGCCAGCACCATGTTTTGACTAGATTCCTGTAGTGGCTTACTCATTGATGCTCTAGTTGTAGTCTTGGTATGCCTCTATCTGTCTATCTACCTGTCTGTCTATCTATCTATCTATCTATCTATCTATCTATCTATCTATCTATCTATCCTGATATCAGTATATATATATATAATTTTAATATATACAAATATATACTATTACTTATCAATACTATATATACTACATATAGTCTATCTATCTACCTATCATCTATCAATCATCTATCTACTATATTTATCTATTAATACATATATAGTTTTAATATATACAAATATGTACTACATACTATATTACTATATATTTTTAGTGTATACAAATAAATACAATTTTAATATATACAAATATAACTATCAATGAGATGACTTATAGTCCTTGTCACCACTTTTCTCTCCCTCATTCTATATCCAACTGACACTGGGCTGCCTTCAGTCTCCTTGTCCTGGATTTCCTATGAACCCTTCCATTGCTCAGGACCCTCTTCTCCCTATTCCCCACATCCCAACTGCATATTTTCTCTTCTTATACTAGAAAGCAACTGAGAACTGTCTTTCCCTGAGGCATTGTGCCAGACCCCTGGACAGCAGCAGGCATCTCCCGCAAGTGTTGCCTCTGAGATTTTTCAGGTACTGTTCCCACGAGTCCCTGACATAAATTGCACATTGCCTATCGAGTCCAGGACCTGTGTTCAAATCCACCTGTCAAGTTATTAATTTTAATTATATTTTTTTAGTGTTGAACTTTCTATTTTGTTTTTGTTTAAAGCTAAGACTTTTGTTTTTGTTTTTGTTTTTGTTTTTGTTTTTGTTTTTCGAGATAGGGTTTCTCTGTATAACCCTGGCTGTCCTGGAACTCATTCTGTAGACCAGGCTGGCCTCGAACTCAGAAATTCGCCTGCCTCTGCCTCCTTAGTGCTGGGATTAAAGGCATGCGCCACTACCGCCTGGCTAAGCTAAGACATCTTTATGATCTCAATTTATTGCCTAAAAGTTTATTACTATCCTACATGTGTGCTGAAATCCAGTGATCAGTGCAATGGTGTTAGGAGGTGAGGACTCTGGGAAGAGAATGAATGATGTTTGTGTCCTTCTCATGAATGGATGTGTACCCTTATAAAGAAGACCCCAGGAAACTAGCTTTTTCCTTGTGAGCCCTTTCCTCGGGAAGATAGCCTTCCACAGCCAGAAAGGAAACCTTCCCAGGACAGCGGGTCTGTTATATTCTTGTTATTGCGCTTGCCTTTGGACCACAAAAAATAATTTTTGCATTTGTAGGCTACTCTGATCAGATGAGCTCAATTGGCATTTGGCATGTGAGCTGATATCTCTTATCACTTAGAAAAGTTTCAAGGAAATTCTTAGCTATTGTCTTTTAAAAATCAACTCTATCCTCTGTCCTGCAATTACTTCCCAGATTTAGCATAACTTGCACCCATGTCTATCTCATGTCTATATCTATGCTTTCCTTTGCTTTATTATAGATGCTCTGTCATGTATTTTAATTGTAACTTCCTCAGTATCTCTATCCAAATCCTCCTGTCGGGTTATTAATTCCAATTGTATTTTTCAGTATTAAACTTCCTATTCTGATTTTCTTTCTCAGTAAGCCATTTTTATGATCTTAAATTCTTTGCCTAAAATTTCTCTGATGAATGAAAAGACTTTAAATTGCATGAAAGACAAGACAAGTACATATTTGTAGCTGTGGTGAGCCTGTTTTGATGATCTGTGACAGCATCTATTTTCATTCATGTTATCCTTTGTCAGGTTAGCTATTTTTAAATTGTTTACCAGAAATTATATTGAAAAGGATCTTGTAAAATATGCAAGCGCTATGATGATAATGTTTTCCACCAAATAAATTGTTTAATATTACCTCAGTACTTGGACCATCAGTGACTTTCCTTTCTTGGGTCATATAACAGACAGAAAATTAGACTATGGTGTGTGTAAGGAGTATGTTACCTTTGATTCACTCTAACCCTTTTCAGTTCTACAATAATTGCTTTAGGGCTCCAGAGATTGTGGATTCAGTCTTCCAGCTCAAGGTTTGAAATACAGAGCTTAAACTCTCATTTGTCTATTCTGGGTTTGAGAGCTGCCCTGAGGGGTCAAGACACCACAGGTGACGCCTCAGTATACTGACAGCTTTCATATCCTGGCTAGAAAGTGCTTTATTAGTTCTCTCACACATCGCAGTAGATGGTTTTAATACATTTTCTGTTCTGGCAAGCTGTTCTAGTTGACTTAAATTACAAATCGGATCTGAACTCACATAATATTATTAGATGTGGAACTCAATTTTCCAAAAATGAATTTTAATAATAAGATCATTCTTAAACTTATGTAGAGGCTGGAAGAGAAGAATGCAGTTTCCACTAAATTGTTTTTCTGTGGTAACTGATAGTTCTGGTTGTACTATGTGAGAGATCTAACTGTTCTCGAGATATTTCTTTACCCTGCTTGCCTGGCAAGAAATTCCTAAAGACCTCTCTTGTTCCTTAGGCAACGGACTTCACCTCATTACAGAGACTATACTTGTGAGTCATGTGTTAATCCCAAAGATAGGATGAGAAAGACTGACCCAAATCATCATGGCCAAATTAATAAGTAAACAATTAATTAAAGCAAACTTTTTTTTATTCATGTACACAGGCTGCTTCCCCTTAAATTGGGTTTCAAAAGCTCAGCATTGGAGATGAGAAAGACAAAATTCCTATAAAGCTCAGGCCTAGGGAGGGTCAAAATAGGGGGCTTGGCTTGCAAAATAGGTGGGGTTACAGGAGCAGAACATAAACCTAACAAGTTGGTCCACGGAAACAAAGACATGGTTTCACGGTAGTCATAACAACAGGCAGTCATTTAACCTTTTGAAACAAAGGCAGTTATTGTAAGATGTTCACAGACAACTTTTTGATACAAAGGCATAATTGCCATTGCTGAAACAGGCAGTACAGAACCATTTCTAGTTAAGGCTGCAGGTGGGACCCAGCCCAATCCTTGAGAGACAGAGTTTAATCATAAAGAATGAACTTTGTCTCTCCTATAAGATGACTTTTAAACCTAAAGTGGAGGCAAGCTGGTTCTTTACTATGGACTGAAAGGAGTATGGCCAGGTAGGTAGAATGTGTAAGTTGCTTTTCTGAAGGAGGCACATGGCTCATGGAAGCTATGAAAGTCAAGAATCCTCTTGCAATGGGAACTTGAAGGCTTCTTACTTACACCACCCTCCTACTCCCCAGCCTGCTATTTCCTTACATGGAAACCTCTCATTTTGAGAAGAGCTGATCCTAGCTGCTGCTCTGGAGTCAGTTAGTATGTGACCCAGGTCAGAGTTTGAATCCAACTCAAGAGCAGAGTTTATTTTCCTATCGATTATTTTTTGTTTATTAGTGAGAAGGAAGTACCCTCAGCTTCTGAAGCCTTGGCAAGCCTGGAGCCTGGTCAGGCGTCTTGACTGTCATATGGAGAAAGTTCACATAAATCCAGACATACAGTGATTCCCAAGGGAAAGGACATGCCATGTAGGCCGAGTCTGTTACTTGTAAACACCATGCCCAACAGGCTCTCATGTAGTTTAGAATGACTTGGAATTAACTGAATTGGTAGCTAAGGTTGGCTTTGAACTCAGTTTGATCAACACTCAGCTCATCTTTGTTTATTTTGAATTCAGTTTGTGCACCCAGCATCATCATTTAAGCTCTGTGTAAGATGTCTGCAGAACCTTGTAGAGCTTCTGTTGCTTTTTTTTTTGTGATGGGATCTCTCTGTGGATCCCCTGGAGGGTTCCACCCACAGTCTTTTTTGCCCCTGCCGGAATGGCCACAACTGACCTAGGTTGTATCTTTATGTATCCATTCCATTTGAGGTGTCTTTGCCTACTTGAAAAAATATTTGGAAGTGTTCTCTTGTTCTCCACATTTGCTCACTAGTTTCCTGACAAGATTTCTGGACTTAGCCTTAGTTTGAAAGAAGCTGTCTAACTGATTTCATGTGGTCTGAGTTTCTATTTTCACTTAAGTCTCCAGATCAGGAAACCTATAAGTCTCACTCAGTGCACTTGATAGGAATTCTGGGTAGAGCAGGGAGCACACTGCTGAAGGCAAATGAATACGCTGGTGAAAAATGTCCTGTTTCTGGCTGTATCTTAAAACAATTCAAAGTGATAATTTCCTGAAAGAGGCGTTTAAAGTAAGTAGTTTATCTGAGAGAACTGTTTCTTAAGCCAGTTAATATATGCAGGGTCTTAGAATTCAAAAGTCATGCTTGCATTTTTATTCAAATGAGCCTAAATCTTTAAACTGAGCTTCTCTTCCTTGCATACACACACACACACACACACACACACACACACACACACACACACACATGTGTTCTTGTACTTTGTGATCTGTACAGAACCGGCCAAACACACTAATAAGCCTAGCTCAATGTCAAGCAATTTTTCAACAAAGCTTTTGAAGTTGTTTTTTTTTCTTCTTTTTCTTTATTCAACATTTGTTCTTATTCAGATAGATGACAATAAATTTCAAGAGAAGAAAAAGAAGCTTTTAAGATACAGATTACTTTTTAATAAATTGGCTCTTGGACA
Source organism: Mus minutoides (assembly GCA_902729485.2). Taxonomy (NCBI): domain Eukaryota; kingdom Metazoa; phylum Chordata; class Mammalia; order Rodentia; family Muridae; genus Mus; species Mus minutoides. Next base: position 74,409 of record LR750695.1, read on the forward strand.
TTTTCATACTTATTTACAATGGATTCTGATTACTCTTGTCTTCTCCTTTCCTTGTCCCTGCTGCCACAAATCCCCTCTCCTCTTTATAGTCAGAAGTTTTTGTTTTGTTTTGAAGCCAAGTGAGTTTAATACAAAATGGGACTAGGGAGTAGCCCTTTGGGGGAAGTGCCTGTCCTATATCGGAGAAATATCAGGGCTCGGTCACCAGCACCACAAAAAGATAAACGAATGAATTAAAAAGAAGGAAAGGCTGACAGTTGAGATCCTTCTCCTTTAATTCTCATCCTCTGGCCTGAGTCTTTCTAGGGCAGTGGTTCTCAACCTTCGTAACGCTGAGACCCTTTAATACAGTTCCTCATGTTTTGATGAGCCCCATCCATAACATTATTTTTGTTGCTACTTCATAACTGTAACTTTTGTGAGTTATGAATTTTAATGTAAATATCTGTTTTCTGATGGTCATAGGCAACTCCAGTAAAAAGGTCTTTCACTCCCCCAAAGGGTTTCGGCCCAGAGGTTGAGAAACGGTGTTCTAGATGGCTTAGTAATATGTTACAACTGGCCATGAGCAAGCACATCTAAAAACCCAGCAGCAGTTTTTGGAGTCTGAATACTACATTTCATGGTTAACCACTCTGAGAACCTGTCTATGTGCTCCTAAAACTCCTACGTGCTTCTGCAGCGTGTTTTTACTTGCTTGCTTACACTAGCCCGAGCTAGTGTTGTTGTTTGCTACTCAAAGTCATCACCCTGTTTATGACTTCAGATAATAGAAGCAGTCTGCCCACCTCAGCCAATATAAATTTCATCATCATACTCCAAAAGAAATTGTAACCTTTTGTGAAGAGATGAAAATAAAAGTTAATTGGAATTGGTCGCTGCTACTGGCTGCTCTGCCCTCTTTGTGTGGATGTTTCCGTGAAGAGCACAAGCTAAGTTAAGTAGCTGACAGAAACAGACTTGTCTGTTTATTGTCTCACCTTCTGGAGGTCAGACTCCCAAGGTAGGCTGTTTTCAGGGTTAGATAATTCTGAAGGATCTGAGGAGAGTTTGTTCTAGACTTTTCTCCAAGTGGGTAGGGTCAATTACTTGTGTTCTTTGGCTATTAGCTGTATATTCTGCTTTGACAATCATATAACGATCTTTTTATGTGTCTGCTATGGTGTAAGTATGGGTTAATTGTGTCTCATGGTGTTTATATTCTGGAATCTTGATTTCCAAGGTACCGGTGGTAGATGGCGGAACTCTTTAGATGGGAGATGTTTAGAAGGTAATTTGGTCAGAAAGAGTGCACCAGGCCAGCACTAGTAAAGTTCTTGTGAGATTGTAGTCCTTGATAGTCTTGAGATTTTATGAAAGATCAACTCTGGGCACTGACTTCTTGCCTTTCTTTATGATCACTCCCTGTCTCATATTCTCTGTTCATGTTGCCATCAGCCCATGTTTTGACTCATTTAAGGGAGTCCTTGACAGAGGCTGGACCAATGGAGCTAGATCATCTTGGATTTCCAGCTTTTGTACTGTAATCTACATAAACCTTCTTTTAAAATAAACCTTACAGATTCAGGTATTTCACTAGAGCAATAAAAACAAGCTAATATGGTATCTCTGTACCTTCCTTTTTGCTCTCTGTATAAGGAAGTCACTGGATTAAGAGCCTACGGTATATTTAGGATGAGGACCCAACATATTTGCAAAGTTTCTATTTTTTTGTTTACGATTACTTGAGTGAATATCTTTTGGGACTGCTTTCTTTACTGCTAGAGGCCTTTGGTAGGTTATAGCATGAGTGACACTTTTCATATATAGATGAATAGAGATTGAACTTTCTTGTCTAGCAGAGGGTAAAACAAAATTTCTTCTCAAATCTCATCCTGGGGCCAAGGCTTTTTCTGTATCTCCTTTCTTGCACCTGTTTTGCTTATGTGTCATTTCCCCTTTAAGGGAAAAGTGCATGTCTTTAATATTGTTCTTACAGTTGGTAACATGGCTTACTGTATGAGCGTCAGACTTAGCTTCCTCATCATAGCTAAGTTCTATTAGCAAAATCTTCCTAAGGAGATCCCCACATCTTTGCAAGTAAAATAGAGAGACTCAGTCTGCATCTGTTTGGTCTTCTCTGGTTCCCCCCCCCCNCCCCGCTTCTGTTTGGTCTTCTCTGGCTCCCCCCAAGCCACCTCAGCACTCCAGCCAGCTCTTCTTAATCCCTCTTCTAACACTCATGCTCTTGTCATCCTGCTTCAGCCTGAGGTGAACTCTCCTGAAGCCCTGAGAAGTCTTCTGATGGAGTCTACCATCACCTTCTCCCGGAGCTCTGTAAATACTCACACACACACACCTGACAAATTACAGACAAGGGAGAAAGGCCGACGTGGGATGTTGGATCTTTTGTTTAAAGTACAGAATCTGTTTTGTAGATTATTACTGCTGAAGACAGACTAGTGCAGAACATGCTGATTCTTTTTAATATTTCCCGAAACACAGCCCCCCCTTCACAACAAGCTTTCATCTTCTGAAACCAGATTGGTATTTTCCAAGAATTTCTAAATCCCAGGCTTCTTAGATTTGCTCCTTTCTGATTTGTACCTTATGATTTAATATTTTATTATTTTGCATGTCTGTCATATTTCCACATGCTTTGCATAAATATTCTTTCTGGGTGACGTGTTCCAGTTTCCAAACTTGCCCTTGTGTATATGTGTAACGAACACAAATACACATATAAATAAATATTCATCACAGTAGTACAAAGCTCAGTCTACAATTACTATAAGAGTAGAACTGATTCAAGCTATGCTTCCTGTAACATTGATGTTTAACATTATTGAAGGCTTCTTGTGCACTAGATACAAGTCCTGTGTCCTATACGTATTCACTTCAGCTTGTGGGAATTTAAAAAATGGAATAATTTGTTAGGAAACTCTCATAATAATCTCAAGGAATATATTTTTTAATCAGAGTTTTTATTGCTATCACTTTTTGGAGAATGCTTCTGCTCTTATACAAGTTAAAATCAACCTTGTTTCAACCTCCATATTCTTTTCCTATTCGGTTCCTTTTTATTGGGGATAGTCAGGGTATAGGGTGGAGAGATGGGAGGTGGTGGTTATAGTGCTGTTGGTGTGTGTGTGTGTGTGTGTGTGTGTGTATGTGTGTGTGGTCACCTGGGGAAGATAGAGAGCAGCAGAGAGTGGGGGTGGCTGGGATGTGTGAGAGAAAGGAGAAGCAATAAGACTGAAGAACGTGCGGCTGCATGGGGAGATCACTCAACGGGCAAAGTGCTTGCCGTGTGAGCATGAGGGCCTAAGGTTAGATATTTGGTCCCCATGTAAAATCCTGGCATGGCAGGGTGTGGCTGTAACTCCAGTGCTGGTGACTGATATGGACAAGCAGATCCAGGGGCCTGCTTGTCTGCCAGTCTAGGCAAAATATCAAGCTTACCTTCAGTTAGAGACCCTGCCTCATAAAGAGGTGGAGATCAATAGAGGAACTTACTTAAGTCTGCCTCTGGTTTCTATGTGTACTCAGATGAGCTCATCAGCACATGACTGTGTACAACACACACACACACACACACACACACACACACACACACGGTAAGTATGAGAATGTCATAACAAAACCTGTTGTTTTGCATGCTAATTAAAAGAACCTAAGCAAGGACAGCCCCACAGTACTACAGGTATTCTTATGTTTCTTTAGTTTAGCTTTTCCATGGTGACTTTTAGTAGAAGCAATGGTTTGAACCTGACTGTTTTTGGAAACCCACTTTCTCTGTGTAGCCCCAGCTATCCTGGACCAGAGATCTGTCTGCTTCTGCCTTCCAAGTGCTGGGATTAAAACCATGCATCACCACCACCAGGCAACCTGATCCACTTTTAACTGACAAAAAATTCCTAGCAGTAGCAAACTGAATATATTTTTATAGAATCATTCTCAGTTACACACGCACACACACACACACACACACACACACACACACGAGTTGAAGACTGGACACCCTCAGCCTCATGCCAAAGGTACTCTCCACTGCTCACATCTATCCTTCTGGCCCAGTCCATCATCGCCAATCACCTCATTTTCTTGTCAGGAACATTATTCTATGGAGTCTTTGTTTTTCTTTCCAGAATGGAAAGTACAGCTGTAAGAATGAACAACACTATTCTTCCATTCCTTTGGGTAATTTACGTTTCTAATATCATTTATCTCCTGCACGGAGCACCTACATTTTCTTGTCTTTCAGAGAGTTGTATCCATTAAGGAAGCCTGAGATCTGAGTGAAAGCCATCTGAAAAAAAAATTCATTATATGTGATTTATATGATAATAATTTTATGCCATGAAAATTTTCTGTACTGCTTCTTGAAATTCAATAATAATTTTTTGATAGAAAAAAAAAGACGAGGTTGCAGTAGAATCATGTTATACTGCTTTGGAAACTGTCTCTCCACATCAGTGATAATGTATGTCAGCACCTCATGCTAAGACTAAGACATCAGCAAGATGGTGCAGAAAGAGTTTGACTGCTTTTCTATGTAGTTCTGCCTTTTCCAGTTTTTAAGAAATAATTTTTTAAAATAGTATCTGGCCTTTTAAAAATTATGTAGCCCTATGAAATATTTCTAGTTACATACCCATACTTTTTTTTTTTTAAACTGTGGCTATTTCTAAAATTAGCTGAGTTCCTTGTGCTGACGCAAAGTCAGTGTATACTGAAGCCTGCTTTGTAGATTTTTCTGAGGACCTGCAGAATTGACATATCTTCTCTTGACAGACATTTCGTGATCCTCAAAGTGCGGCACCTAGGAAAAATTCACATCTGAAGGAAAGAAGGTTTCACCTCAGCAGGGAAACACACAGTGCTTCCTCACCAGAACAGCTCGTGACACATCTTACACAGATGTGCCCATTAAAAGCCTTCACTGAGAAACAGCGCTCCACCGTGGCATGGCATGAGCCAGCGTCACAAATTCTCTTTTAAGCCTCTAAACAAAGGTAAGACATCAAGCTGGAAATGTCAGGCCTGTTTAAACAGTAACTTGATCAAACGTAGCACACAGTTCAGTCTGTGGAACAACAAGCCGGGTTAGGCCCCTGACAACTTACATCATTTACGACGTATGTAATGAAGTTTGGATTAAAATATAGAAGAAATGCTTAAGTCAATAAAAATTTAAAAATTACCATGATTTTATTTTACTTTAATAAATATCTAGGTAAATATCTAAGTTAGACTGGACCTCAGTTTCCCCCTTCACTACTGGGGATTGAGTTTAGGGCCTCAAATGTACTAAAGAGGAGCTCTCCCACTGAGCTACGACTGCCCAAGCTCCCGAATCACTTTAGTTTAGTTTAGTTTTATATTGTTTTATTTTTGCTATGCTGGAGATCAAGGCCCGGGCCTCAGGCATGCTTAGCCAGCATTCTCACTAGTCAGCCATAGCCCCAGTCCACCCAAATTGACTCTTTACAACTTAATTTCCCACTGCAGTTTTTAGTAAACTCCAGGGTGAAAAATTACTCCAAGACATTGTTTTCTAAAGTGGTTATTTTCTGGGCTGGAGACATGCCTCGATTGGTAAAGAAGGATTGAAGCAGGAGGGCCTGAGTTCACATACCCCAGCACACAACACAACAGAGCTGAGTCTCAGAGGCTGGCGGATCCCTGAAGCTCACAGGCCAATTAGCTGAACTGATGAGCTCCAACGTCAGTGAGAGACCCTCTCTCAAAATAAGAAGGGGGTAGAGAGTGACTGAGGGAGAGGTAACACCAAGTTCTAGTCTCTTCACACAGTCCCACACATGTCTACATACACTTGCCCAAATTAGTGCATGTCTCCACATGGACACCTAGATAGTCGGTCCACTTGCAAACGGTTACTTAGAAAACAAAGACAAAAATGAAAGACAAAACAAAATAAAAACTCAGCTAAACAAACTCCCCAAACCTGGAGCTTTTGCACAAAAATCTAATGCTGTCTTTGACATCCGATTAATTTAATCACTCAAGGAATTCAGTCTTTTCAGAGCGGTCCTGATTTTGGGGTGCTGCTATTCTTAACCAGTCATGAAAGGGGACATACATGTACAGGGCTTTGAATCCGCCCTTGTGTCATCCCCTCCACCCCCCTTAAAGTCTTAGTCTCCAAGGGCTCCAATATGATGATCTACATTATTGTGGACCATGTTTCATTAGATCCTCTTGAGTTTATTTTGAACATATTGAGTGCAAGCTCACTGTCATGTGTCCAAGTGAAATGTCTGAAAAATTATCAGACTGGATCCTCTGAACAGAAGTTACTCAGAATTTGAAGCACAGGAGATTTGCTATGTAAATGTCTGAGGCAGATAAAAGCAGAGGGCGCGGAAGCCCACAGGGAATCCTGCAAATGCACCATCTGTGAGGAGAGCAGGGGAAGGACGGGGTGGAAGAGCTTCACAGCACACTGCCAGGCTGAGCAAATTTCAGCCAAGACAATAGCAATGCCACAGCAACTGTTGTCCCTCAGAGGAGTCCTATGTTGCACAGGGTCACACAGTAGTCACGCCATGTTTGCTTACAGGCTGCGAAAAGATAGTTCCTAGTGAATGTTGAGGTAGATTCTGAAGCGAAGGTTGTCAGCTAACTTAAGCTTGTCCCATGCTCTTGCTTCAGGGGGAACCTGAGGACTATTCTTTCAGGCCGCCACAATGGCATATGGCTGTGGTCTACATGTGTGAAAAGCTGTTTTATCTTTTTTCCTGTTTTAGTTTGATTTCTGGCTGAATCATATGAATATCACCTGCATCATATGCAAGCCTGGTGCTTTAGGAGCGAGAAGAGGACATCAGATCTCCTGCGACTGCAATTACAGATGGGTGTGAGCAGCCATTGGATGCTAGGAACTGGACTTAGGTCCTCTGTAAGAGCAGTAGTCCTCCTAACTGTTAAGCCCTCTCTACTACCTTAAATCTTAAGGGCTGGCAGGACATTCCTTTCTTTTTCTTTTTTTTCTTTTTATTATATATTTTCTTTATTTACATTTCAAATGCTATCCCGAAAGTTCCCTGTAGCCCCTCCCCGCCCTGCTCCCCTACCTGCCCACTCCCACTTCTTGGCCCTGGCGTTCCCCTTTACTGGGGCATATAAAGTTTGCAATACCAAGGGGCCTCTATTCCCAATGATGGCCGACTAGGCCATCTTCTGCTACATATGCATCTAGAGACACGAGCTCTGGGGGTACTGGTTAGTTCATATTGTTGTTCCACCTATAGGGTTGTAGACCCCTTCAGCTCCTTGGGTACTTTCTCTAGCTTCTTCATTGGGGTCCCTGTGTTCCATCATATAGATGACTGTGAGCATCCACTTCTGTATTTCCCAGGCACTGGTATAGCCACAAAAGAGACAACTATATCAGGGTCCTTTCAGCAAAATCTTGCTGGCATATGCAATAGTGTCTGGGTTTGGTGGCTGATTATGGGATGAATCCCCGGGTGGGGTAGTCTCTGGGTGGTCCATCCTTTTGTCTTAGCTCCAAACTTTGTCTCTGTAACTCTGTTCATGGGTGTTTTGTTCTCTATTCTAATGAGGAGTGAAGTATCCATACTTTGGTCTTTGTTCTTCTTGATTTTCTTGTGTTTTGCAAATTGTATCTTGGGTATTCTACGTTTCTGGGCTAATATCCACTTTTCAGTGAGTGCATATCAAGTGACTTGGTTACCTCACTGAACCCACACACCTATGGTCACTTGATCTTTGACAAAGGAGCTAAAACCATCCAGTGGAAAAAAAACAGCATTTTCAACAAATGGTGCTGGCAGTTATCATGTAGAAGAATGCAAATTAATCCATTCTCATCTCCTGTACAAAGCTCAAGTCTGAGTGGATCAAAGAACTCCACATAAAACCAGAGACACTGAAATTTATAGAGGAGAAAGTGGGGAAAACCCTTGAAGATATGGGCACAGGGGAAAAATTCCTAAACAGAATAGCAATGACTTGTGCTGTAAGATCAAAATTTGACAAATAGGACCTCATGAAATTGCAAAGCTTCTGTAAGGCAAAAGACACTGTCAATAAGACAAAAAGGCCACCAACAGATTGGGAAAGGATTTTTACCAATCTTAAATCTGATAGGGGACTAATATCTAATATATACAAAGAGCTCAAGAAGCTGGACTCCAGAAAATCAAATAACCCCATTAAAAATGGGGTACAGAGCTAAACAAAGAGTTCTCAAGTGAGGAATACCGAATGGTTGAGAAGCACCTGAAAAAATGTTCAACTTCCTTAATCATCAGGGAAATGCAAATCAAAACAACCTTGAGATTCTACCTTACTCCAATCAGAATGGTTAATATCAAAAATTCAGGTGACAGAAGATGCTGGTGGGGATGTGGAGAAAGAGGAACACTCCTCCATTGTTGGTGGGATTGCAAGCTGGTACAACCACTCTGGAAATCAGTCTGGCGGTTCCTCAGAAAATTGGACATAGTACTACCGGAAGATCCAGCAATGCCTCTCTTGGGCATATACCCAGATGTTCCAACTGGTAATAAGAACACATGCTCCACTATGTTCATAGCAGCCTTATTTATAATAGCCAGAAGCTAGAAAGAACTCAGATGTTCCTCAACAGAGGAATGGATACAGAAAATGTACATTTACACAATGGAGTACTAAGAATTTATGAAATTCTAGGACATTCCTTTCAAAGAAGAAACATTTTTGACTTTGAAAAATAGTTCAAGAAGCCACTTGATATAGATAGGTCTTGTCTTAATTGATGTTCTATTGCTGTAAAGAGACAAGACCATGACAACTCTTATAAAAGAAAATATTTAATTAAGGCTGGCTTACAATGTAGAGGTTTAGTTTTCTTTTCTTTCTTTCTTTTTTTTTATTTTCTTCATTTACATTTCAAATGTTATCCCATAAGTCCCCTATTACCCCCCCCCCCCCCCCCCCCCCCCCCCCCCCCCCCNAAGGGAAAATATGCTAATGAGGCACTGCTTGTAGTACCAATGAAGGGAAAATATGCTAATGGATGTGGCTTGTGGCACCAATGAATGGGCCACATGCAAATGAGGTATGGCTTGGTGCACCAATCAGCAACCACTATGACACCCCTCCCCCTTCCCTGGGAGTGTATAAAAGCAGCAGCTCTGCTGCTGTCCAGGGTCCCGGGAATCTACAAGCAAGGCGCTCCAGAATAAAGCTGAATGAGAAGATCCCTGTGGTGGCGTGTCTTTCTTGCTGGTTGATGGAGGCAGGGAGGCGCGCCGCACATTGAGTCATTTCTGTGTGGCAAATGGGATGGCAGTAGGGCCGTTTTGAAGCAGAAAGATGAAGGGGATCACAACAGTTGAGGGAAGATATGAGGACTTGACTTCTCTACTGAGGTTAAGGGGCAGAGCTGTGTGGTGGGCCGGGAATATAGAGCATGAGGGGCTGCAGTGGGCACAGCCAGTGAGTGAGTTCTAGCTGTGGGTGGGAGAGCAGCTATGTCAAAAGGGAGACATCAAATATTACCTTTGGAATTGTTAGGCTTATGCTTTTGCCTCATTATTTCTATTTAGACTATTTCTCTCATGTTATGATTTGTATATGCTTGGCCCAGGGAATGACACTATTAGAAGGTGGGACCTTGTTGGAGTAGGTGTGGCCTTATTGGAGTAGGTGTGTCACTGAGGGTGTGGGTTTTAAGACCCTCTTCCTAGCTGCCTGGAAGCCAGTATTCTGCTAGTAGCTTTCAGATGAAGATGTAGAACTCTTAGCTCCTGTCTCACCATGCCTACCAGGATGCTGCCATGTTCCTGGCTTGATGATAATGGACTGAACCCCAATTAAAATATAAGCTAACCCCAATTAAATGTTGTTCTTATAAGAGTTGCCTTGGTCATGGTGTCTGTTCACAGCAGTAAAACCCTAACAAATACACCTCACACATGTGTTCTCTCTCTCGCTCTCTCTTTCTCTCTGTATGTGTCTACACAGAGAGACAAATAACAATACAGATGGATGGATCATCTACAAACAATCGAACTGGAAGCTCATTCCTGTTCCACAGCAGGTATGTGATGGGTGAGAGCGATATAGCACATGTGGGATTGTCTGCTAATTTTCCACCAAATCCAGCTGTCTATATTACATTTATAGAAACTCAGTCTTCACTGGGCAGCTAAAATGTCACATCCTCTATCTTTGTCTTAACCCTAAGACTTGAATCAGTCTGTGGGCTAATGAGCAATAGCAGGAAGAGGTCTGAGGAAAGTTGAGAGACCCAGAAGACCCTTGAGAAGCCAGTGCTGGGTCTTTGATTCCCATTTTCTTCTCCACATCTTGTCTTGTTGTTCTTGTTTCTCATCATGTACACACACCAGGATGGCTGGAGCCTCTGTAGTCATTTCCTCTTTTAAATATCACTGGGCATGGAATTTAAGTACTCCTTTGGTGGAACAACAACAAACGTAGTTTGAGGTTCTTATCTCAGCCCTCCTTTTATGTGGAGGAGAAGCAGGTTTACCTTTGTCCTAACAGTGTTACATTGCTGTCTAAAGCAACACCATTGCCGTTTGTTGCACACTGTACATTTTAAATATCATACTAAGAACTTCATAGTGTTAGCTCAATTGATCATCACAGCCACCCGGTGACATAGGTTCTATTTCCATCAATAGTAGTGAAGGGATACGTAAAAAGCCTAAGACCACATAGCTGGTGTGTAGTAGAAATGAGCATCCAGCTTGCTTGTTTGCTTTTCTGGTGTGGAATATGTTTACCTCAGGGCACTCTCATGGAGGGATAAAACATAACTGAGGTCCCAAGAAACTTCTTACAACAATGATGTTTTCCTAAACTCTTCAATATCAATAGGCATACTTCTCAGATTTGTCTGCTCTCAGAGTTTTGACAAACCCCAATTTCTCCCAAGACCCTGTTACTCAGCCTTGCTACAACCCAGTAGTACATTTAAGCAGTACCAGAAGTGACTTTGTACAGTTCTTCATGGCCACAGTCCCTCCACCAGGGAGCGGTGCTCTCAGAGGGAAGGACTTTGTTTGGAATCAGAAGGAGGCAGCAGCTGGCCTGAGATTCTGGCTGGCATCTGGTCTCAGGCTCATTATGGTTGCCTGATGCTCTCTCAGATTCCATGAAATGTTTTTCCTCAGAGAACAAAGCTTCCAGAAACTCTAACACCTGTATTGATGGCTGACTAAAAGGAACACTTACCTGCTAACTTCTGGCTAGCTTTCAAGAAGCTTGGCAGTGCTTTCCCTGCTGTTATTACACTGCTATGAATAATGAATTATTCTAGATAGCTAGACCGATTTCATTTGGAACAGCTTCATTTTAAAAGTCTCTATTTTAAAAATTCTAGTAGTCATTAAGAGCCCATTAGCAAAGTTTTTGAGAAAAATAGAATCAAGGTCCCTACGGAGGCCAAAGTTGCATGTGTGGTCTTATGTAGATTTTATTTTACAATTAATGGAGATCACAAAGGTGAATGGCCATAAATAATGTCTCTGTGCCATCAGTTCCCTGATGCTGGGGAAAATGGTCTCTTCTTTCTACCTTCCATCCCTTGGTAGGGGCACTGGGATTATAGAGGAGCAGGCTCAAGCCTGGCTTTTATTTGATGTCTAGGGATTTGGATTCAAGTCCTCACGTTTATGCAAACAGTACTTTCTCCACTGAGCCATCTCCCCAGCTCCTCTTGAAGGCAGCCCATGCTCCAGGCCCCTTGAGATAAAGCAGAATTTGATAATATGAAAATGACAGTGGGTGAATTGCCAGAAATCACAGTGCCTGTACTTTCTCAAGTGCCTGCACTCAGGCTTATAACTCTTTGGCAGAAAACATACCAGGCTTTACAGTATTTAAAGCAAAATATGTTCTATACTTCAGGAGTTTTAGTATTGTTGAAGAACACACAGCATGGCTTGTTGAGTATGGTCTTATTTTTGGGACGGATACTACAGCAATTGCTTCCCACTTCTACCCTTTGGCCATTTCTTATATACTAGAATAAGAATGCATTTAGTGTTTTTAAATTCTATTCATTTATTCACTTTAATTTTATTCATTATTAAATTGTGGCAAAAGTTTTGGTGCAGAAGAAATATAAATTACTGATTATAATGAACTTTGATTATTTTTCTATTTCATTTAATTAAACATTATCATTCTTCTTTTGCATGCTTTCTTGAATTGACTTTAGTTTTCTTTGTAAAAAAAAAATCCCCAAGTTTCTCTCACTCAGAGAGTGGATACAGGATTGATTTATAAGTAAAAAATAGATTATATTTTCTTATTGTGGTTTATAATTATCTTAATGGTCACACAAAGAAATAAACTAAATTTTTAAAGTAAAAAATTATATTTGTTATTGTGAAGGAAACCATCAGCTACAAAACAGCACTATTGATTTAGTGGGAAAGGTTCCCAGGCAAAGACTAGCTTGGTACTCTTGATGAACAACCTGGCTGTGTATGTAGCTGATGAGTGAATTCCTTAGCAGTAATCATATCAGCAGCATCAGTTTTCTACACCGTGCAATGTATTCTAATGTTTCTACTTAACCATTTTCTTATTTGTTAAATCCTCCATGAAGAGCCATACTATCTTGGTGCTCAAACTGCATACTCTGTTGTCTGCTTTTATCTTCTCTCTGTTCCCTAACATTGTGAAATTTTGTGTATGGCAGAAGAGGGCAAACACACAGCTTCAGGTTTTCCTTTTTTTTCTTGTAAAGCCCATAATACCACCATGGGTACCCCATCTTTACGACTTCACCTAATCTCAAGTACCTCCCACAGGCTACACTTTCAAGTACATATTCATGTGGGCAGTACACATTCAAACCAAAGCCCTGGGGTTTTCTGTTTTTACATTCAAATAACTATTTTTCTTTGTGGGTTGTATATTGAATACAAATCATTACTGTTGATTAGGAAATTATTCAATTAGCGGGTTGTTCAATGTCAAACCTTTATTTGGAAAATATAAAATAAGTATTTATAAAGTATTTGATAAATTTAAATAATCTTATTATTACTGTTTGGGGATGATAGAATTTCAGGGTAAATATGCTGGAAAAGAAGTTTTTATCTGTAGTCTTGGGCTCTTACATTTGTTCATCTTTGCCTAGCATAGTAATGTTCCCAGAGTTAAAGAATAAGCTTAAAGCATTTTCTTTTATGCTATGAGAAAAATTTCTTGGAAAGTATAAGTTTGCTTAAGTTTTTGCTTAGGGACGGTTATTTGTTGGATTTTCCTAGTTTCAGAAATATAGAGGGCATTTGTAGCTTCTATGCTAGAATTCGTTGCAACAAATAGAATTTGAGTGTCTTTTCTGACACCCAGGGTAGAAGAAAGGGGAGACAGGCATGTGTGTGTGAAGAACTCCATTACTGCTGCTTCTCAAGGTTTAGACTTGGAGGCCATAAGGAAGCCTATGCCTAGGAGTAAGGAGAAGATGGAATGAGAGTCATCTTTCCTCCACTGTAACAATTTCTGAGACAACCCTCTCACAGCCATAAAGAACAAAAGTTTATTTTGGAATAAAAAAAAATTTCTTTATTAGATATTTTCTTCATTTACATTTCAAGTGCTATCCCATAAGTCCCTATACCCTCCCCCTGCCCTGCTCCCATACCCACCCACTCCTGGCATTCCCCTATACTGGGGCATATAAAGTTTGCTAGACCAAGGAAGGGCCTTTCCTCCCCAATAATGGTGGACTAGGCCATCTTCTAATACATATGCAGCTAGAGACACAAGCTCTGGGGGTTCTGATTAGTTCATATTGTTGTTCCATCTATAGGGTTGCAGACCCCTACAGCTCTTGGGTACTTTCTCTAGTTCCTACATTGGGGACCCTGTGTTCCACCCTATAGATGATGGTGAGCATCCACTTCTGTATTTGCCAGGCACTGACAAAGGCTCACAGGAGACAGCTATATCAGGGTCCTTTCAGAAAAATCTTGCTGGTGTATGCAGTAGTTTCTGCGTTTGGGAGGTTTTTATCATGAAGAGCTGTTCCTGTTGACTTGAGACCCATGGTGGCCCAAGTCATGGGGAAAAACGACAGACTGAAATCACTTACTCTTATGGCCCAGAAGTGAAAGAGACAGCAGAGACTGAGGTCCCAAGATCCCCTTAGAGGGCATGTTCTCAGTGAATTGAAGATTCGCACTAGGTTCTTCATCTTCTTAAAGTTCCTACCGAGCTCCAATAGCACTACTCTTGGAACCAAGCTTTAAATCCACGAGACCTTGAGGTCCTTCCTGTTTCATCTCTAATAGATGGGAAATTAGGACTATGAAGGAAATGACACTGAGACAGAGTCTTGACCAGGTAAGCCTGAAGAGCTAAAGTCTTGTGGAAGAATGCTCTGTGTGTGTGTGCGCGCATCTTAGCATAATTATTTTCAACCCTTAGTATGGCCATGGTCTCTCAAAGGGACTGATAAGTACAGATTCTTTTGGGTTCTACATCAAGCCTTAGTTTTTGAATCAATAGATATATGATTATGCTTGTGTTTTGCTTATGTTTTCAGTTTTTTTGGGGGGTGATGAAGCAACCATAGGACCATGCTTTGAAAGCCATTCGCCTCTTCTGAATTTTATGTTAGGCTGAATGAGGGATTCTTCGAACCCAGAATATTAGGATTTTTATATTAACCAGTGAGGAATTGTGGTACACCGGCAACATTAATCAATCAAAAGCATTTTTGCAGCAATGAACAACTTTTAAATTTTATTTATTTTAAAAAATAGTTAAATATATTTATTTCATTTATTTTTATGTGTGTATGTATGGTGTGAGTATGTGTGTGTGTGTGTGTGTGTGTGTGTGTGTGTGTGTGTGTGTGTGTGTATACACATGTGTGTTACTGAGGAGACCATAAGAGGACAATAGATCGCTTGATCTTTTGGAGTTATAGGTGACTGACCTGTCCAACATGTGGTTAGGAACTGAATTCAAACTCTCTGTAAGAGTGGCAAGTGCTCTTAATCGCTGAACCAATCTTTTCCAGCAGGCATTTTAAATTCTTAATACTATTTTTACATGTGTATATGCTACGTGTGAAGGCAACATTGTGGAGTTGGTTCTCTCTTTTCACCTTTACATGATTTCCAGGGATTGGACTCAGATGGTCAGGCATGGCAAGTGCTTTACCCACTGAATTTCCCCACCAACCCTGGACTTTTGTCTACCTATGTCTGTTGTTTCTGTGAAACAGTGAAAGACAATGGCAAATGACTTACAGCTTCTAATTCTATACTTAGAATTTGAAAGCAGAAAATGGAATCTTTAATTTTTTTTTGTTTAGTTCTAATGAACATTTTAGTTAATGTGTCTGTTTTTATTAACAGTATCTTAGATAAGTTACTTGGTAAATATATAAAACACATCTGTATATTTTCACTAATGTTAATCACATTTTAAATTTTAATTGACCACAGATAAAATAATGGTTCCATAATATTTCTAAGTTGTAGGTAGAGTCATTATGAAGTTTGCCAAGTGAAAAAAAATGGGAGATGCTCTGAAAACCAAAAGTTATCCTCTGATCCTTATTCTATCTTGAAATATAACTTTACTTATATTGAGTAGCTGAGAAATGGTGAGTTTAAGAAATCAAATTTCAAAACAAGAACATTAAATAGTAAGAGAGAAGTAAGGCAAAGCATGACACTAATTTCATAGTTGACAAATATTTTCATTGGGAAGTATTGGCTGAAGAATGCCAGAGACAGGGGATGAGAGGTGCCGAAATCTGTATTCTTGTGACTTGGATGTCGCTGGACTTCCAAACTCACAAAAACTGTGGTTACCTGTATAAGACCTGAACAAGACTGAGCCCCTCAACATCCCATATTGGATCAGAGGGGAGGCTCTGAGGCCCCACTCCTCCGTGGGCTGCCATACATGGCGGTGGTATCTAAAGGAGGCTTAATCATATTTCTCATTTTTAGGAAGCTACCATTGCTTTCCTTAGCTTCATGAAGTTTAATTGTCACCTACCTATTGCTGGTGTCTGAAGAACAGTATGGGTATAGCTTTCTAAGAAGAAGTGAAGACAAGAATTTATACTCAATATACAATCACTTTCTCCAACAGAAAAGTCTCTTTTGGCTTCCATTCAAAGATTTTTTTTTTCCTGGACATGTGAAAGTAAAACTCTAGAAGGGCTCATTGTATAGACAAAATGCTTTGTGTGGTTGTGCAATCAGAAATTATGAGTTGAAGACCAACTTCAACATGAATTCAATATTGGACAGACAAGTTATCATTTCCCATCAATTTATAACTAAACATAAAATAAAGAATATTCTTCTACCTCACGTACTTCACCAGTTGGTAGAGTTTTCTTCATTGCCAGCGCATGGTGTGCTCAGCAGTGTGGACAACATGAGAATTGTTAGTTCGGCATCCAGCAGACCGATGCTGTTTTAGTAGCTACCAGAAAAATTCCATAATTGTTACATAATTAAAAGAACTGAAAAAAAGAACTGTAAAATTAAAATTATAAAGATTTTTCTATAAAATTTGTAGAATGCTAGTACATGTTCCTACATCTATGTCCATATGGGTAGCACTAGCTGGGTTGAAAAAAGACTGGTTAGGGAGGTGGAGAAGATCAGGGAGGAGTTGGAGAAGGGGAAAAACATGATGAAAATATTGTATGATAAAAACTTCAAATAAAAGTGCAAAAACAAAACCAAAAAGTTCCACAAACCACCACTACCACCACTACCACCACCGACAATAACAATAACAAATAAAGTCCATGAAGTTGGAAAGGGGAAGAAGAGAGGGAAAGATGGAGGGTGGGCTTGATGGAAACATACTATATGCATGTATGAAATTCTCAAACAGTAACAAGAATTTAAAGGAAAAAAGGAAACAAAAGAGTATATAATGGGTAACATTAACATTCTAAAGTTTCAAAGATCTTACTCAGTCTCAGGGCCTTCCTGGTCTTTACATGATGAGCTCAGGTTAACACTCTTTAGAATCAAATACATTGTATGGAAAAAAATAATCCTTAGGAACAAACTCTGACAACGGGTCTTCCAGAGACCCTTTGAATTGTATGACCACAAAGATGTACTCTCACAAGTCTGTCAGACATCAAATGTTCAAACTGTTGCACTTTATACAGGGTAAGGGAATTTAGAAGGAGGAAGAGTAGGAAAAGCCATTGCTTCAAGTTGGTGGGGTAGGCAGAAAACATGACCATACTCTCTGTAGTCTTTGGAAACTTAGAACAAATTGAAGAATTAGTATTGTAATTTGTAACCCTCACGAAGAAGTGTTTCTCACTGACCTCTGCATAACTCCGAAGTCTACCCATCAGGTAGTGGCTCTGTTTCCATGGGAGCCTCTACCTTCTCAATCACTTCATATTTGTTGGGGTAATTGTCTTTGCCTGGTAGGAAGGATATTAAGCTTGGACCTCTGAAAGCAACATCCAACTGGGCTCAATTGCGCAAATAAAATGCTTTGTCCAGTTATGAAACTAGAAATTATGAATTGATGAATAGCTTTGAAATGAATTAAGTAGTAGACAGACAGGCATACCTGTCCCATCTATTTATAACTAAATATGAAATAAAAACATTCTCTTTCTCTATTTTCTCAGTGTCGGAAACACTTTTGATTTGAAAGCAACAGATTGACTTTCTTTTTCTATGTGAGGAGGTGACCACATATTGAGTATAAATTCGGATCCTACTCCTGTGTTTTTTTCCTGGTATTCAATTCTCTTAGGAGAGCATGGTTAATTTACAGGTCAGGAAAGGAAAGAGGAGGAAGAAGGAGGTGGTATAAAGGTGCTTTGCTAAAGACACACACTGGAATTGTAAGAATAAGTTCTTCAAGGAAAGAAAAAAAAATGGTTTAGGCCTCAGTGGAGCTTGCATGCTTGCATAGAGCACGGTCAGCACAGCAGTATGTGTGTGTGTGTGTGTGTGTGTGTGTGTGCACCCGTGCACGCATGAGTGTATGTGTGTGCACGCATGAGTGTGTGTGTGGGTTTCATATCTCTGTAGTTTTCACAGGACTACAGAAAGGAGACTTGTGGGAATCAGGAAGGCAGTTTGAGCTGGTATTGGTTCAAACTTCAAGACCCCGATTGGTTTATTTTAGGCATATTTAAGCATGGTATTGTTTGGTGGAAAATTTTCTGGCGATAGTTGACACAATCCCCCATGCACAACAGAATATACATAAATCTCCTTGAGTCACAAAGTAAGCCAAATACAGATCAGATGTGTTTAGTGGGAAATATTACAAAGAAATGGAAGCGACACATTCCTGCTCTTGTGCCTCTGCCCCAGCGGCCTGGCTGGCTATGTACTGGCAGGCAATGTCCGACCTGTTTTATCCTATGGAGACTCTGACTCAGAATGCCACAATCTCTCTATCCAGCTCACTAGGTTCCCACTAGTGGGTTGTTACCACACCAACCCCGTGCTTCAAATCCCCCACAGCCTTTGTGGTGCACATCTGGCAAACCCAAACTTGGCTGCGGTACCTTTCTCTCTTGAACCCAAACAAGCCACTGCGTGAAGGAAAACACAACACAAACTTAGATCAGAAACAATGGTAACTCAATTTCTGGGTGCAGCAACTAAAACCTAATCTTGTAAGCCATATTCCTCTGGTAGCAAGATACTGGGAAACTCTAGCAGTTACATCTTACCCTTCTGCTGTCCCATTCCAAGGAGGACCTCACTCCTGCTTCCTCTCTTCCTCGTTCAACCCGGAAGTCCCACCTACTCACCCAGTGATTGGCTCCTTTATTCATTAGGGCATTGGTTCACAAGAAGCCACCTGAGTGTGACTCATTCCTCATTCCAGACAGCCTCTTCCCAGGAGAGCAAGCAGCACAGAGCAATCCACAACAGATGTGACTACATCGAAGCTCTTTTTAAAGTCCATAAAGAAAAACATTCTATAGATAGACTAAGAAAAGCAAGGATTGATAAGAGGACTTTAGAGAGCTTCACAAAGATAAAACTTTATAATTTCTCTTTGCAGATCTCAAATAGGATTTCCAGACCAAGGCACAGAATTGCATTCATCCACCTGTAAAACAATACTGATGGCAAACTGATGAGTTTGTGTTAAAAGGATTGAAAAATAAATGCAATGTGGTCTTATTGGGTTACTTCTGTATGGCAATACATAATTTCCTCTGTTATGGTAGGTGGGGTTTTATTAGTGCCTTTATAGTTGCAATTAGCAATTAGTGACTATTTAATTTTAACAGATAGGAAACACAATTTAAGCAAATGAAGTCACGGAGATGAGGCAAGTAAGTACCCTGTACTACTGATTTCTTTAAGACAGGTCTCCCTATGTAGCCTTAGTTGGCCTAGAACTATTGAGGCTGACCTGCCTGGAAAATTAGAGATCCACCTGCCTCTGCCTCCCAAATGATGGAGGGTTAACAACGTGTGTATTCATAGCAATTGATACTCTTTTTGGGTATCTTCTATTGCTCTCCACCTCATTTAGAGGCAAGCTTGAGCCAGGGATTCCTTGTGTCTGTAGTGCTAGGATTACAGATAGCCACCACACGAAGCCTGTACTTTGGGGATAACTAGTCTTCAGCCTCTACAGAACTTTAGCCCCTGAACCACTTCTCTCCAGCCTCTGGTTTGCTTTATGTTCACAATACCTGCTTCACTGACCATGAGTGTGGATGGAACCCTTCCATAGAAGATGATATCTGCAGTATTTTAACATGGAGTAAGGACATGGAAGGCCTTTTGATGAAACTGCAGAGCAATCCATGGGTGAAAGCAGAACCTAGGACTTGCCTGCAGATGGCACTGGTGCTTCTTAAATAGAGAACCTTTTCTGTACTGAACCTGCTCTGTTCAGAGTTCACTGTGCACCTTTGAAAGGCTCATCTGTACTAGGAAAGTAAGATGTCTTGCAATAAGTATGCACTTATCTGTGCATGACTAAACCCCAGCGTGATTCAGCCAATTCTGCTAGAGGTCTGCTTTTCAATTAATGCATTCTCATGGACAATCAGTTTTGATGGAGTACTCTTTTGAGTAGGGAAGAGGTCTGATACCAAAATCTCATAAAAAGAAAATGTCTTGGCTGATTCTTCCAGTTGCCTCATCTCAGAACGTATGACTATCATAAGAACTTGGGAACAGGTATTGTTTTTTTTTTTTTTAAGTGAAAATGGTTCCTCATAACTGAGTATAATCTTACAAATTAGTTTGATAATCTTACAAACCAGTTCAGTAAAAATTTATCCGACACATCAGGTAAGGCATTGTACCAGACTGCTATATAGGAGTCAAAGGTGTCCCAACAAATATGATGTCCATGTCAGATCTCTCAGAAAATGTGTCTGTGTGTGAGAGAAAATTAGTCTGGTAAGTGACATAAATATACCAGTAAGATGTTATTAGAACAAGGGAGGATGCCAAAAAGAAAACAGGGTGGGCTACCAAGGAAAGCCATCTCCAGCTAAAGAGACAGGGAAAGAGATAGAAATAGAATTTCTAGTAAGTGAACTAAATGAGCGTAGCAGAAGGTGGAGAACCATGGCATGCTAAGATTGACTGATTTATCCAGGATCACTGTATTCCAGACTCTCTGTGAGGAACTCTAAAAGCTCACTGCTTTCCACCTTCTAACTCTGTGCTCTCCAGACGGTATCAATCCTCTTCCTGCCTTTGTTTCCCCATCTGTGAAATGGGAGGAGTGAGAGTCCTTTCCACAAAAGGTTGCTAGGAGGATTAAATTAGATCATATATTGCAGGCATATAAAAATTTTTATTTTTAATTTAATTTTTAAAAACTTTTTATTGGTTCCTTGTGAATTTCACATCATGCACCCCAATTCCACTCACCACTGCCATAGTTGTCCTTCATCCTTGCCACCTCCCTCACAGCAGAGGGGGGAAAATCTTGTTGTGGAAGCTGCAGTGTCTCAGAGTGTTCCACAGTGTACTCTTGTCCACACTCCTTTTTTTTTTTTTTTTGAGCAGGCTTCACTGATTGGCCTGTTATCTATCTATCTATCTATCTATCTATCTATCTATCTATCTATCTATCTATCTATCTATCTATCTATCTATCTATCTATCTATCGTAGCTGTACAGATGGTTGTGAGCCATCATGTGGTTGCTGGAAATTGAACTCAGGTCCGCTGCTCACTCCGGCCCCGCCAGAAGAGGGCGTCAGATCTCATTACGGATGGTTGTGAGCCACTATGTGGTTGCTGGAATTTGAACTTAGGACCTTCAGAACAGCAGTCAATGCTCTTACCTGCTGGGCCATCTCATCAGCCCCTCGTCCACACTCCTTTGCTTGCACATGTTCATGGCAATGACTCCTTGGTCTGCTATGAGGCCGCTGGCTTCTGCTGCTCCGCTAACGCCTAACGCCGGGCCCTCTCTGGAGCTTCTTTTAAGCATTGCGTTGTTGCCCCATGTCGTGGCGATCCTGATGTTTTGGATCCGTTAGACTGGTTCCTTTCGGCAGTTCGTCGATGGGATAGATGGTGGGGTGGACCAATTTAAAGCCTTGGATCTGGACCTGAGAGCTTACTGGCCATCCTGCTCTCACGCCCTGAGTGTCCAGCTCACCCAGCAATCTCTGCTACCAGGGTCATATTTACCCTGCTGCCCAGGTGAGGTGCAGGGCCCACTCTTCCTAGTGATGCAGCTGGTGAGGGACAAGAACAGTTCTCCCACTCTCACGATTCGGGCCAGCCCTCCCTCCTGCCATAGGTGGTGAGGAATGAGGAAGGGGAGGAGGGCATCTCTCCCTCATCTGCACCACCAGCCAGCAGACAAGAGGCACGACTGCTTCTCCTGTGCTCATGCCCTTGGGACGGGCTCACCTGAAACCCCACATCCAGAGCCAGCTCTACCATGCTGCCCAGGCAAGGTGCAGGACTCGCTTTCCTGAGTGTTGCAGAAAGTGAGGAGGGGCAGGGACAGCTCTCCTGCTCTGATGACCAGGCCAGGTCTCCTGCTTGCCTTAGGTGGCAAGGAGGAAGAAGGGGGAGTGTGTCTCTTGTCCACATCAGTACTCAATAGACAAGTGGCAGAACCAGCTCTCCAATTCTCATACCCTTGGGGCCAGCTTGCCCCGTTCCTGCCACCAGGTTCAGCTCTACTGTCCTGCTGAGGCTAGATGCAGGCACATCTCCTGAGTGCTATAGCTGGAAAGGGGCAAGGCCAGCTCTTTTGCTCTCATGACCCCAAGGCAAGGTCTCCCACCTGCTGTAGGTGGTGAGTGTGGGGAGGAGGGAGGGTATCTCTCCATCATCTATGGGAGATGATGAGTTCATCTGAAACTTTTGCAATGTTTGAGTACTGTAGCTGGCTAGGGGTGGGGTCAACTCTTCTAATCTCATGTTCCCCAGGGCCAGATCTTCCATGATGCTCAGGTAACAGATGGGGCCATTCCTGCTCAGCCCTCAGACGTCAATATGTCCCACTGTGGCATCCCAGACCAGTGATGATGTCCTCTTGGACTTGCATGGTATGAGACTCCTGCTGCTCAGGGCCAAGGACGCAGAGGTGGCCCCAGATGGCAGCACAGGCCAAGACCCCACCGTGGTCTCAGGTGGTATCATGGTCTACTTACATCAGACTACCCTTGAGTTTCTAGTTCTGCATCTTTTCATTGTACCTACACCTTTCTGTTTTCCTCTTTTTCTCTTCCTTTTCTCCACCACTGACTTGCTTCTCTTAATGACACCCAGAGTCTCTGAGTGTCTGGGGACCTCAGGAGTGGTCTCCGGAATTCTATGTCCTGCTAATGTATATGGCCCCAGGCAGGGATCCTTTCAGGTCTGCCCCCCACATCCCCCAAGCCTGCAGGGAGCAGGACCAGTGGTCATCTCAATCTAGCTCCCTATCAGGACCCCATGGTGCTAGGGGGTCATCTCAGGCTGGCTCCTCGCCCAGGCCCTAGTGGTTCCATGAGAGGTTTGTCTGCTTGTTTGTCTCAGGCTCACTCCCATCTAGGGCCCTTGGTCCCAGCTGAGGTTCTTCTTGTCCCTTGCTCACTCTCCACCCTGGGAGCCTGCCTGGGGCAGCCAGGCACTTCTCAGGTGAGCTCTCTGGGCCCCCTGGTGCCTGATTAGTGGTTGTCTCAAGTTCCATTTTTTTTTTTTTTCTTTTTCAGGGAATGTTAAGCTACTACTCATTCAGATGTTCTTGGGTCAGAACAGTGAGCTTAGACATAGCCTCTCTCCTCTCTGCCACCTACTGACACACATATGATGCACACCTACAATGTCTCTAGAAGCAGGTCAATTATCTGTTCTTGATCTCCTTCCCTTACCATTGAAATCTCAATTATGTATTTGAGAGAAAACCTGTAATATTTGTGTTTTTGAATCTCACTGTGTAAAGAAGAGATAATGGGGAGAATCACTAGATAAAGAACATTATAAACATGTATATAAGATGTCTTAATGAAAGCCTTTGTCTTATATAATGTATATGGCTCACAAAAGAGAGACAATGACAACTATATCCTTAATATTTATCCTTATAATACAAAAAAATAGAATACAAGTGAAGAGAGGCTGTTTGGTGTATGGTGCAGGAAGGAAGGGAGAATTTAGATCGATATTTTAAAGAGTTTGTGTGTTTTGAATAGGGAGAAGAGTGGAAAAGAGAGGAAAGGGAAGAGGGGCAGGGGGAGGAGAGAGGAAGGGAGAAAAGAAGGAAGGAGAGAGGAGGAGAGGGGAAGGAAGAACAAACAGCCTCAGAGGTGGCGTTGTTAAACGTGTATGTTTCTACAGTATGGAAACCTATTTATAGACATTGAAGAAATCCTAGTACTGAGGTGAGTTAGGGGAAGATCTGAACAATGGGCCGTGAGGAAAGCCTAAGGCTTCGATGAGCGAGCAGATGTGCTGCTCAGTGCAGTCCATGCAGGGGGAAGATCAAGGCTCCAGGGAAGTGTTTGCATGTAGGACCAAATGCATGTTTGGGACACATTTCTTTTGATTTACACAGAAAACAAGATGAGCAGGACTTCCAGGCCTACTCTGATTCCTCACACGTTACACATAAGATCCTGGGATAATTCCTTAATCTGTCCTGCTTACACATAACATTTTAGAACCATTACCCCACTGCTATAGATGTCTCACATTTTGTATACGAAGCGCTTTCTGTCCAAAGGCTGTTCCTTCAGGTACCTCTCCAGTTCAAACAAAACGTAATGGTCCTCTTTGCTAGTCTGCCAAGGCTTGAGCTCTACAAATCTCTCCCAGTAGACATCCTTAGCTTGAGAGCTCTTTCCAGGTGGGAAGGACTTACTCGTTGTTTCCCTAGCTCCCGAGACACAGTGCTTGTTACAAGAGTATTTGATAAATGTAATTTCTCCACTCACCAAAGGAAGATTTGGTGTGTCTTAAATTTTCATAGAAATTGAAAGTTATTTCAACGTATGTCCTGACCATTAATAAAACTGAGCTGGAGACAGACTTGATTTGTACAATCTTTTTAAATGCCCACTGTCTTTACCTTGTTTGACTTTATGTGTATGTCTGTGCACCTATATAAGGTATGGGTCAGTACGAGCATTAAATCTCTCAAAGACATTTGTAGTTTCTGAACCTATAGCATGGACTTGCCAAAGCTGTGCTGAGCAGACCTCTAACAAACAGCTAGTGAACTTTATTAAGTGAGAAGATCTAAGATGGTTTGGGCCGAATGTCCTCTTGGAAAATTCCCTTTATATCTGAGTATCCTGGTTCTCTGCGACGTGACTTCTCGCTTGCTTGCTTTCTCCACAATTTTACTTCAGCATCAGGCTGATGGTAGTTGACTAATAACTTTTACTTGTAGAGGAAAAGAACATGTAAATAATTATTCACCAGGAGCAAGTTCTTTGGTTGGCATTTTCAAAGGATATGTGGGTAATATAATGTGCCTAATCTATTTTGTATGCAAAGTATGATGATAAATGAGATGGTTTTGCTCTTAGTTCAGTGAGCATAGATGTATTAGTTCTGATGTAGAAATGATCAGTTTCCTCCTCTGGTTTACTAGGCTCTCCTGCTCATCTCAGCACAAGATATACTTCCTGACTTGATTGTTTTCTTTTTCATTTTTTTTCCTGCCTTAGCTATAGGGTTTCTTGCCACCTGCACTGCAAACACCGTTGGCATGTATTGATGATTTTCATATCACATGTTGACAATACCACTACTCAGGAGTAGAAATGTGGTTTTAAAAAAAAAAGACAGATATGACTGTCTATCATTTCCAGAGGACATTGCTGCAATAAGGGACATTCACAGAGTCTTTTAGCTAGCAAGGTTACTTTGGTGTGTATATCTCTTTCAGCTTCTAAACACCATTGCTAAGTTTCCAAAGTCTTTGCTTGGCATCATAGCACAGGGTTTTGCTTCTATGAATTTTGCTAACCATACATACAAATAAATAGTAGTATTGACATTCTGCATTTTATTTAGTTTATATACAGCTCTAATAGTCTGTGAATTAATATCACATAATAAATCAAATATAAGTGGAAATCATATGTTGACTTCTAAATTTCTTTCTTGAGGAGTCTCTGAGGACATTTACTGAAACATAATGTGACCTTTCTATGTTTGAGCATGTCTTTGGAGTTTCATTTCTAGCACCTATGTCAGATGCCTCACAACTGTTTGTAACACCAACTATTGTAGGGCAATCTGACACCTCTGGTCTCTGTATACACACACACACACACACACACACACACACACACACACACACAGGCACACCTAAAAAACTGTTGAATGTGCTTGACATGTGCTTTTCTGTAAAATTCATCTGTGATGTTACATATGAATTCACTCCTAATGTCTTAATGTTCATGTTAATTAAATTACTATTTTGCTCAGATTATAAGTATGGTGAGTCAAATAGTATAAAATGAATGGTATGAAAAAAGAATCTCACAGTTAGAGTGAAATAATGAAAATTTGTTTATTATCTATGGTGACAATGGTTATAAGGCGAGACACAGAACATAGAATATTTAGTGGAAATACTGATAAATGTGAGCAAATTGAGGTTATCACCTTTTGCTTAGGCACAATGTAGTCAGGAATCTGAAAAATGTTCACAGCATTTCTGATTCATTCTTTGTATTCTTGTAAAGTCAGTAAATGTTTACTGAGCACACAGTATGTGCTATATGCTCTGTTAGGAATCTAATAATTAACAAAACATTAGAACTCTAACCTTAATAGAGATACAGTGAATTAGTATTCATTATGTATGAACTCCCTCCTGATAGGAAAATGAGCAAAAACAATTCCGGAAATGGTCATTAAGCATTGTTCACTGCTCAGACCTTCAGTGGTAAATGAAAGGTGTAATCTAAGAATGAGAGAACACTTTTTTCTTTTCTTTAATTTAAAATATACAGGAGAAAAGAAAAGATTGATAAGGATGGTGTGGTGCTATTGGTACAGGACAGTGGTTGCTTTGAACACTGAGATGAGAGGGGACATTACAGGAGCCATCTGGCAGAGCCCCCTAACCTGAAACTCCCATCTTAGGCTTCTGCCTGCTACACTAGATACCTTCAAAACTCATATGTTCAATCCTCAGTAGGATGCTGGTTGGACATGGTACCTGTGGTAATTAGCTTTGAGTTAGGTCCTGAGTGCAGGAAGTGCATGATGGGGCCGGTGTCTTTATGCAGACAAGAGAGACTTTGTGTGTGCAGATTGAGGAAACGCTACTTGAATACACTCACGTGACAGCTTCATGGAAGTTAGGAAGAGAACTCAACCAGCAACCGACTTATGCTGATATTGTTGGCTGAACCATGATACATGTTATGGCAGTCCAGGAGAATGCTGTTCCTAGTCCCTGTGGTTAGACTGAGGGGTGAGTTCCCACATTCAAACTATGGTAATACCCCAGAAAAAATACTGCAGGATCGTGTTCATTTTTGACAATTTTTTCCAGCAGCAAAATAAAAGTAAAACAAATATTCATTGATTACTGGTGGTTGATTGTATTTCTGTACTTGGAATTGTATATTCCTGCTACAGAAAGATTTATAAGAAAATGGATGAATATTAGTGTTAACAACAACATTGGAGTATGATCTTTATGTAAAATAAACATAAATACAAAAAGGGGTTTATAAATATGTATACACACAGAGGCACATTCTTTGTCTGTGCATATGAACAAGTATGCTAGGGACAAATGTCTCTCTGGAAAGAGAAGATAGAATAAAGCTTAGCATGTGTGTGTGTACTCATGATGTGTGTTTCGGGGAGGTACACACATTATGGCATAATGGTGGTCAGAGGACATTTCGGAGTTAGTTCTCTCCTTCCACATCTAAGCAGGTTCTAGGGATCAAACTCAGGTCACCAGGCTTACAGAGCAAGTACCATTTTCTGCTTAGCTACCTTGATGCTCAGAATCTAAATTCTTTTTTTTTTTTTAAAGATTTATTTATTATATGTAAGTACACTGTAGCTGTCCTCAGATACTCCAGAAGAAGGCATCAGATTTTGTTACGGATGGTTGTGAGCCACCATGTGGTTGCTGGGATTTGAACTCTGGACCTTTGGAAGAGCAGGCGGCGCTCTTAACCACTGAGCTATCTCTCCAGACCAGAATCTAAATTCTTTAACATTCTGTACAAGAACAGATTCAAGCAATATTATATAATTAAAGTTGCTTAAACAAAAACAATTATAGGACATAAAAGTTAATCAATAGGCAAAGAATATGTTTGCAGCTGAGAATATTAAGGATAGAGTCCTCTGTACACACGAACATAATAACCAATCAGACTTACTGGAAGTGCAGGTCATGTGTTGGAAGATATAGAATAAAAGAACCTGAAAACTACTCATTAATGGTGTGAAAAACTGGAATTTGTTCTGTAGATGAAAATTTTAAGAAGAGATATAGAAATATTTGAACTTATATTTTATGAAGTTTATATTGTATAGAATGGATTAGATAGTAGAGATATTAATATTCTTTGTATAAATGCTTTAGGAATAAAATGTGTTATCTATCATATTAGATCACATAAAATACCTAATTCACTATATATATATATATATATATATATATATATATATATATATATATATACATATATATGTATGTGTGTGTGTGTGTGTGTGTGTGCGCGCGTGTGTGCTATTGATGGTTGGATAGAAGCAAGAAATACTAAACTTTTATGTTAGCATAGTTACATGAAATATATAGTCTGGAAGAGGAAGGATAACCTATTTCTCTTTTTTAGTTTCTGCTATCTCTTGCATTTAAGGAAATTTCAAGATTCCAATATTATCAAAAATCAGCAAAAATTTTAAACTTATCTTTGGGAAAACTTCCTTGCTCTGCCTCTCAAGGTCCTTGGCTTCAAGTTTTTAAGAAACCACAGACCATATATTAGGCCCCAAAGATAGATGGTACCTTCTTCAGCATCCATCTTAGGGTGTATTTCTAACTTCCTTAAATAGAAAAGATAGATACTGGTGAAGTCATCAGTTACCACTGCCTTTCTCTCTGCGGGTGACACAGATGAAGTTAATCAACTGGAGTATCTGCCCAGGTCAGCAGACTGCAGGGACTGTTATCACGGGGACAGATTTCCTGATACAGTTTCCTCTGATTTCGGCACCGGGCCTCTCGGTTTGAAGCAGGCAGGTTGATGCTCTTATTTTTGACAATCTGTCTACCTTCTCGCATGCTGTTTTCCATCACCTATGCTTTTAAAGACTGTTCGACTCATGATTTTAATGCGAAACTACATTTCTCATGGTGTTTCTCCCAGAACATGAGTATGAAAAGCTAAAGAGGGCGAAATGAATCTTCTTCAGGACACAATATACATCTATTGCTACCAACTCGTCAGATTTCTAGAAGTGAAATAAAGTGGATGATAAATGAGCAGAGTGCTCTTCTATGCTTCCTTCGCAGGCTCACTTATTTCCCTCCTCCCCTCCATGTCCAGGTGCCTGCTCCCTCTGTATACAGTCCGTGTTGTTTAAACTATGTTTACCAAGCAGACACTGAGTCCAGTTTTTACTCAATGCAGCTTTGAGAGTATGAGGGCAGTCTTGTCCTGCCTATGATTAGAACTGTACGCTCAAAAGAGCTAGAAAGGCTTGTAGGGAGGTCAGTGGTAGGGCACTGGCCTGGCATTTACCAGGCCCCGGGTTTGGTGCTGAGTGATGCCACAAATAACAAAACAGACAGTGGACACAATGGCCATGTTCTTTTAGGAGCTCCATCATCTGCCCCCTGCTTCCCGGGACCATAAAGCATGAGGGCTCTGTAATAAAAAAATGTTGTTATAAGGCAAATGTAAACGTCAAAGTTATAGTTGATCTATTTACAGAATTGGCAATATGTTTTAGAGTGAGCTCAAAGGGTGAGAGGCCAGAGGAGATCTGGGCAGGGAAGGAATACTCAGACCCAAGGAACTCGGTGAAATGGAAAGAGGAACGGGGAGTGTAATGACATGGCCCAAGGAGCAATGGTGGCAAACATGCTAGTTAGGGAACAATAAGGTGATCAGTGTGGCCATAGAGTGGAATAAAAAAAATCAGAGAGCATTTAGGGAAGAGCCACGGAAGGGAAGGGCATTGTGGAGTATTGTGCTGTCAGAACTAGGTGCTGGTTTTAGCATTTGATAAGGGTTTTTTTTTTTCTTCACTTTTACTCCCCACACAAATTCTTAATCTAATGCTATTACCTTTGCATACAAGGTACAAACAAAACCAGACTTTTCATCAAATTTACATAAGCAGAAATTGGCAGAAGCGGTAGTTGAATTTAAGTCTAATAGGTTTTAAAGCCTGTATTATTATTCACAGAGGAATCGATGATGGGATATGCACATACGAAGAAGCTTGCATGCAGTGGGAATTCAAATTTTGTGCGCATTAATTCGAAGAACTGTTCTAAGTCACACAAAAGAAGGTACTGTTTTAATTTTTTTCTAATATTAGTCACATGTAGTCATTAATATTAGTAAAGATTTCCATCAAGTGAATGGTCAGTCAGAAAGAAAACACAATTAAATTGTTCTATGGTGATGGGAATCCTCATCTACTCTGAATTAAACTGAACTATAATTGAATTCAAGGAAGTGCCTGAAAAGGACAAGGAGTTAAGGCCAACGGAGAGCATGCTTTTTGGTACCGTCTCAGCTCCTCAACATTTAAATGAACGAAGAGTACGGAGAGCAGCGCAAAGACATCTGCAGAGGCGCTGCTCTCACAGTTGTTTAGGGTGATGTCAACACAGGATTCAGTCCCACACCTCAGATGACACCATCATCTGCTCAGACTTGGTGATAAATTTAAAATCTGTATAAATTTGGAGCAAATGTTAGCATCAGGTGGAGGTTAGCCCCACAGTACCGTGTGCGTATTCATTTGATCTGAAACAAAAGCCGTTCTGTAATCCGTTGTACAGGAAATAGAGTATAAATAAAAAAAAAAAAAGGCACTCTATATCAGGCACTGTGTTGTCCTTGAACTACGTGCACAGAAACTGAATTGGTTCTAAAAGCACAGTGGCCTGTTATGTGACAAATGACTGCATTCATTTTCCCCCCTTCTCTCTCTCATGAAACCAGTAATAAGCCAGAAAACTTGATGTGCTAAACTGTCCATATTGTCCTTTATTGCAAAGAAGATGTTTTTGTAAAATATATCCCAATGTGAAATCTACCTTGGAAAGAGATTTGGAAAATACTAACAATGATGACATAATATGCTTTTCTCCAAATTCCATTGAGTGCACTAACTTCAGCTGTCTCTTCTGACTTGAATTTGATTCTTTCATTTTTCTGAACAAGTTAACTTAATACCCATGAGCCTCAGTTTCCTCAAAAGGAAAATAAGAATAAAACTTCAAGGACCAGTGAGAAGATTAACTATGAAAGCATCCAGCATCCAGGGAGGGGCCTGAGTTCAGGGAGAGAAAGTCCCCCTGTCTCACTCACAGACGCTTCAGTTGTTGTAGTTTTAAAAGTTGGATGCTGCCAACGCATACAGTTCTGTGGAGAAGCGTCATTGTCGGAAAATTAAAGGCTATGATTTCTGAATCTTTAAATTTATCTGAGTATTGAAGTATCAATTTATGTTAATATTCTTTATCATGAGTTAAGTCTGTTGGTTTTTATTTTGTTTGAGCAGTTGCTATTTATCAGAAGAGATAAAAAAAATTAGGTATCGGGATAGACAGGTCAGTTCACAAAAAAGGCTGCTAACAAGTGCACAGCGTACTAAAAACAATTCCTTTATTTTCCAAGCCTAATATATTACAGTCTTAAGAGGATCAGCACTGTTCTATTGCCCACGCGAAATGGCATGATTACAATGCCTTGCTCATGATGAAGAAGGTTTGAAATTATACTTAAAGACATCGACAATACTCACGATAACTGCTAAAAACTAGGGCAAAGGTTTTCCTTTAAAAAAATAAAAAGGTGTTTTTCTTTCCCATACAGCTGACTTGGGGATCTTTAATTTGTGTGTTACCATGGAAACAAGTCACATGTGCTGGTTCCCAGAGTAAAGGAGCCAGCTTGTGAATGAAGAATACTCAGGGTGACACCATGCTCTTCTGTACTGAGGATCACTGGTGCTCAAAATCTCATAGATCTTAGCGGGCGTAGTCATAGGACAGAGGCTACTGTTGCAGTGGTTCAAAGACAATTAATTGCTCAATACCTTTCTCTACTGATTGCAGATGCTTTCTTAGACAGAAATTCTTAATTTTCTAATGTGGGTGCATCTCAGTGCATATTTAGTTTTTGAAACCTTTTTTTTTTAACATAGTGAATATGACATTAGTAAAAGTACTAATTACTTATCTTTATTTTATCAAAGAGCATCTTAGGTACCTTTAAGGTACTCTTAAAAAAAAAACCCTCCTTGCACACTGCTTTAGAGAATAAGAAAACAACAACAACAACTCTGTATATTGATACTATTGATTGATGGTCTAGTAGATAAGACCTCTATCCCCTATGTGTTGTTTTATATAACTCATAAAATATGACAACTTATCTTATTTAAAAAGTTATTACATTAATGTGTGTGCGTGCGCACACGAGTTCATGCACGAGCCATGGCACTCCTTTGGAGGTCACAGAATATGGGAGTCGGTTCTCTCCTAGCATAAGACTCCGTGGATGGACTTCAGGTCATTAGGGTGGGTGGCAAGCACCTTCACTTGCTGAGCCACCTTGATAACAACGCTGCTTTTTGTCTAAAATTTTTAAATGGTTTTCAGATATTCATTCTTTTCAACCATTTTTCTACCTTCTTCATATTTATAGCAGTAGATAACAAACAGCAGATAAGTAAATGCATTTTAAATATATGATATTTAAAATGTATTTACTTATTCACTGTGTTTGGGCATTTTGTTTGCATGTATGTCTGTGTACCACGATTGCAATTGGTGCCTGCAAAGGTCACAGGAGAACATCAGATCTTTGGAACTTCAGTTTCAGATGGCTGATGACCTCTGAGTGAGTACTGGGACCAGAACCTTGGGTCCTCTGTAAGACTACCTTTCTTCTTTTGCTAGAGTTATCTCTCCAGCCTCATATTTTAGAGTTGTCAAATCTATGTATTAATTAGTATTTTCACATTGTTTTGGTATGCTTTGCACTTGGATCTCATGATATAAATATAGTTTGCTAAAAAATGAATATCATTTTGGCTTATTGACGTGTATGATTAGAATTCCCATTTTAATTCTCTTATCTTCTTCTCAATTATATCACATTTTTCAAGACTTATGAATCGAAATAAACATTTTCTCTTCTACTCTGAATATATAGGGTAGCTACAACTTAATATTCGTCTGACTATCTACCACAGGCTGTGTGGACTGTGTGTTCACTTTCATAAAATACTAATATCTTCCAAGTCTTACATGTGAGTAGAGCTATTTTTCCTTGTTCCTAGCTGCTTCATCACAGAAGATCCAGGAATTTCATTCAGAGCTTATAGATTTTCACAATTAAGTATCCGGCAGATGTTAAGCTGTAAAGGTGGCATCCTGACCCTGACATGCAAGGCAGCCCTGTTCCAACACTTGTCCTATGTTGAAAAGGTGTCATGATGAACAATTCACAGGCTTTGGTCAGATTTAGTTTGTCATATTTCACATACATAAAGACAAAGAGTGACCCTGTGGAATTCCAACAGAGTGAGAAAGAAAAAACAAGCCTTACAGTAAAAATTAAGGATGGAAAGAGAGGAAAAGGTGAGAACTCAAAGGAAACAGTGCAGCGAAGCCAGAGAGAATGAGCGAGCTATCAAGGGAACAACAGAAAGAAAAGGAGTGAACAGACAGCAGTCAGAATCATCCCAGATTTGGACACATATGAAGTGTCAGGAAGCACATCTCTAAAAATGGATCTGGGAAGGCAGCCATTGCTTTTTAATAGCAGGCTATTCTTAGATGTCATAAAAGATGCTCAAGGGTCAGTGCTGTGTGTACTTGTGGCATTCAGTCTGCGTGGGCACAAAAGAAAACCAGGAGGTTAAAGAAAAAGGCAGAAGGCAGTTTTTAATAGAAGGGTGGGGAGAAGTACTGCACTCTGATCGTTGGAAATGCTTTCCGGGAATTGTTTAAGCATCCATTCTGTGAATTGTGGGCAGCTTTAATGTCAATGAAGCATCATTGTTGACAAACTGATTTAAAATCAATGCCCCCTCCCCCCACAATTGCGTATTTCATTATTCTATCGTCTCTTGAAAATGAAGAGAGACAATTGGAGCGATTGTGGAAATTTTGTCTCCAGTGATGACAATGAAGTCGTACAGTTTCTGAGCTATGAAAAACTTCTGAGCACATGGCAGCGAAACCTGTGGGAACCTCAATAATTCTGAGACACGAACAGGAAAGTAGGTTTTGGAACATCTTAGCCTTTTTTTTTTTTTTTTTTTTTTTTTAAATTTCAGAAGTTGCCTTTGGGTCTGGCATGTTTGGCTTCTTTCTATAGCACATCTGTATTTCATTCTATATGTAGATAAGAATTTGACTGTTTCCGAGAAGCTGTTTCATAGAAAGAGGTTGATTTAAAAAGTCTTTCAAGTATTTCTTGCCCCTGTGGTACAACGATTAACTGGATCTTAATGATATCTGATATATGGGCAAAGATAATATGTAGTAGGTTTGTGTGTTTCACGATTAGAAGAAATGACTGTTTGGGGAAAAGATAAGAATGAATGATCTGGGAACAGGAGACTCCATTCTTAAGTTTGTTTTTATGACTTTTACATTTCTATAGACCTGGTACTAATGTGCTGATAATAAAAATTCTATACTAATAAATATGTTCCATATACTATGTTTCAGTTAGTTTGTACTCTAGTGAGGGAGCCAGCAACTTTGCAGGACATAGAAAAGCGTGCATTATCCAATACTAGCTACCCTCAAACCATTTCCTGCCAAGTTCGTTCCAAGTTTCTAAAATGGCAATGTGCATCATAAAGGAATATCGTACCTTCAGATACTGTTAAGTGTTCTAATGATAAGTGTGCTGGGAAATGAACGAGTAATTCTCAGGTTAATGCTCTAATTTCTTTTTGTAGTCTCTCTTTTTAAGAAATATGATTCTTTTAAGTGTGCAAAAATTCACTTAAAGTAGCAATTATCTCTCAAATATTGTTCTGTAGAAAGTTAATGAAGAACTCATTGATTTATGAACCAAGATAACACTTAATAAATTTTAGAAGATATAACTTACATCATATGAGTTTCTACAACTTTCTATAACGTTCTTTTTTTATTAGATATTTTCTTTATTTACATTTCAAATTTTATCCCCTTTCCCCATTTTCCCTCTGAACTCCCCCATTCCATCTTCCCTTCCTCTACTCACTAACCCTCCCACTGCCACTCCCCTGTCCCTGCATTCCCCTACACTGGGGCATCAAGCCTTCACAGGACCAAGGGCTTCCCCTCTCATTGCTCTCCCACAAGGCCATTCTCTGCTACATATGCAGCTGGAGCCATGGGTCCCTCCATGTGCACTCTTTGGTTGGTGGTTTAGTCCCAGAGAGCTCTCCTTCTATGGGGCTGCAAATCCTTTCAGCTCCTTGGGTCCTTTTTCTAGCTCCTTCATTGGGGACCCTACGTTCTTAAAATACACATCACTAAAGGAATCAAGAGCAAACACACAACACATGCATGCAAGGGTGACTCAGGTAAACATTGGTTTGAAAACCTTATTTGATTTTTTGTGTTTTCCTTTTACTCACGGACAAAAAAACAGTGTCTCAGAGGGAATACACATCTCAAAGCAGTTTTAGTTTTTTAGGTTCTTTTACATGGAGAAAAGGTTTTTTTTTTTTAAATCTAGAAGTATATATCTAAGATAAGATAGACAGGATGTATGCAGAAAATTACTGACACTGAGGCAAGAAAGCAACGAAGATTAATGTAAACCGAGAACTAGTGTAAGTTCATGGATTAAAAGACTGAACATAGTCACAGTGCCAGCTCTTCTCAAATCAGTCTATACATAAAGCTGTAGTAGGCACACAGTATTTTACTACTGCCACAACATGGAGAGCCTCAGAACAGAAATACCAGGCATAGCAGGCCCACCTAGTGCCTAAACCCTGGTTTGTAGTACCAGCACCAATAGTAAGAATCCAGGGTTAAAGGATGGATAATTCATTGGTACTGGAGCATGAAATATATAAGATGTGTCTGAGACAAATTAGATAAAAGACAAGACAATCTTACAGTGATGGGGATATAGTGTATAAGATATACAGTCTTACTATGATGGGGGTATAGTGTATACGATATACAATCTTACAGTGACAGGGTGTAGTGTATAT
The DNA here is from genome assembly GCA_902729485.2 of Mus minutoides. NCBI lineage: Eukaryota > Metazoa > Chordata > Mammalia > Rodentia > Muridae > Mus > Mus minutoides. Next base: position 110,270 of record LR750695.1, read on the forward strand.
GATATACAATCTTACAGTGATGGGTGTAGTGTATATGATATACAATCTTACAGTGATGGGGTATAGTGTATGCAATATACAGTCTTACCCCCATAGTGAGGGACCCCTTAGAGTACCCAGGAACATTCTTTAAGGTAAAGAAATAGAACTAACCGAGACTCTCCAACCATAGTCGAAAACGAGAAAAACTTTATACTATGGCTAATTAAAGTGTAATTTTAAGCAAAATTGCCTTTGTATCTTGAGGTGGTATGTAAGCAAATGCAATGTTACATAGTATCGTGAACAGGAGGAAAAGCAGTAGGTCAGCCAGTCACACAAAGTAAGCTTCAGCTGGTGTCAGTGCTTACAGCATGTCCATCTAAGGACGTGAAAACACTGACGCAGGCTGTTCGTTGACGCTGCCTGTATCTGAGATCAGAGCACTCCGGATCTTATTCATAGTATAAGCCATTCATACTCAACCTGTGGGGCATGACCCCTTTGGAGGTCACATATCAGATATCCTGCATATCAGAGATTTACAGTATGATTCATAACACTTGAAAACAAAATCACAGTTATGAAGTAGCAACAAAAATAACTTCATGGTTGCCGTCACCACAACATGAAGAGCTGTATCAAAGGGGTGCAGCAATAGGAAGGTTGAGAATCATTTGTTATAAGGGAACCTCACTAGCACACTGATTTTTACTCAAACTGTTAAATTCAATTTAACTGGTGTCTTTCTTTCAACACAGTTGTGTCCAAAGTATGTTTTATTTCTTCCAGAATTTTCAAAGCACTACTGCTGTGTTCTGGGAACAACAGTGGTTCTTCCTCTCTGCATTTCAGCCTCAGTCTTCAGGATTTGGCACGATTTTCCTCTCTGGGTCTTCTGCTTAAGCTCCCACAGAGGTAAAGGATTTCTAATCTGTTCCTTGCAACTGGGGTGATACTTTTTCCAATTGTACCAAAAAAAAAAATTGATATCAGTAGTTTTCAGTTGTGATTCTGATGGACTGTTTGAACCTCAAACTTTTGACCTACCTAATGAGAAGTATTTGAAAACAAAATTTTAAGATACCAAGTGCTAATAAGAACCATCAAATACCTAATAATAGTCTTCTTTGCTTGAACAGAGATCTCTGCAGGAAGGTGATTGGTGGGTCAGTAGGAGGCATGCTTCCTCCTGAGTAGGAACTAAAGCAGAACCTCAGGCATTCAGCCTGCCCAGAGACTGGTACCTTTACATTCACAAATAGAACAAAGGAGGTATTTATTTATGGTCTTAAAGACATTTTTTTTCCCCTTGAAGTGCTCAGGTGTGCTGGTTAAAATCCAGTTTGGATAATTGCATTCTTCTTACAGAAATTCCACCTACATTATAACTGCCAAGTTCAGTGTCACCAGAGTTTGAATTCTAAATCGTCTGTTTTTGACACACATTGTTCTTTAGTTCCACTTTGTGATGGCTGGCTAATTGTCTCCCCTCCCCCATAGCTCACTCGGATGAAGTGGCACAGAAAACTATTTCAGGTATAATTAAGTTATTTTAATTGGATGGCACTATATTAAAATGATTTTGTACATATTAAGACACAGTTTGAATATGTCAACTTAGATTTTGAAATCTTTGGGTGCATAAATTTGGGATTTTTCATCTATGATACTATTAGGCCAGCCCAGAACTTCAGATTGTCTTCTTTTATATTAAAATGTCATTGTGTTTTTATGATTCTTATTTTAATTATGTGAGTGTCCTACTTGTCTGATGGAAGCATATTTATGATACTGGTATTCACTCCATATGTTATGATAGAATGTGTTGAAAGAAGTTCTTCCCATGGAAAACCAAGCCCTTCAGTAACACGTATATCTAACCTCTTCATGGAGAAATATGTGTCAGAGAGAAAGTTTGTCTCTGTCCTCAAGAGCTAATAATTTTAAAATCAAGGGAACAAAAATAACACAATTTCCCCCACTTACTATTCAAAATAATAACATCTGTCTTTCAGGGGAAATTCTTAGTGATTAATTTCATTTCCATTCCTTAACTGTCTCCATTCTGTCATCTCTCCACACTGCCATTTAACCAAGAGAGATTCTCTCAGAGAGATTCATTCTTAGATTTTTACTCTTTCCATATACAAGTTTGTTCCGCATCAGTGTTCCATGTGTTTTGTTTCTGTATCTTGAAGCCACCTAGACATCTTGAAGATTGGCAACAAATTTGAATGCCTATTAACAAAACTAACAAAGTTTTGTTGATGCCTAGATAATGAATAAGAACAATTAAATCTGCAAACTAAATCCATCTGAGACACTGAGAACTTTGAAAAGCAGAGTATGACCCTGGGTGAATACCTGACACTTACTATAAAACAATCTATTAAATATTTATTTTATTCTCTCTCTCTCTCTCTCTCTCTCTCTCTCTCTCTCTCTCTCTCTCTTTCTCCATGCACATGAATGGTGCTTTCTGCAGAAGCATAGGATCTTCACAAAGCAGAGTCGCAGGCAGATGTGACCTACTGGACATGGTTCTTGGGAATTCAAGTAGGCTCTTGAGTAATATATATTCTTAACAGCTAAGCCATCTCTATAGACCCCTTAAAATGGACATTTAAAACACAAGGTACAATGATTATGCTAGAATAAAATTTGAGTCAAATCTCAAGTACTTGGAACACATGTAAAGGCAGAACATTTATCGTCTCTTTCCTCATCCTGAGTCTCAGTCACTTAATTCCAACAATTTCATATACATTACCACCTCTTCAACAGCCCATGTCCTTTAAAGTACCTCAACTCCACAACTGATTTCCACAGTCACCTTGTTTCTAATATACCAATTAAAAAGTCCACATCAACACCCTTTTGTCATCTAGTTAGAGAGGAGTATAACAGTTAACAGAAAACCAGGAGCCTCATAGTTAAAACAGCAAAGCCAGATTTTATTCAGCACCTACTGTGATAGTGGAACAGAATTGTCAATGCATTTGGTTGGTCTGACGATAACATCCAAGAGTAGGGATTTGTAGCTAAGAATCAGGATCGTGGGGCTAGTAGATGAAGATTGTTAAAGTAGGGTAATTCTGACACAATTAACCCAGCAAGATTATTGCTAGAGGAAGGCCTTGGTGACCTTTGGGGGATGGTTAATTAGTGGAGACATTGTGAATAATCAGATCCGGAGAGTGGAGAATACTTGGTAAACTCACTTAGCAAGCGGGTACTAGGAAGAAGGAAGCCAAAGTGTGGGGCTACTAAAAATGGGTTTCAAAGGAGTCCAACTGAAGCTTAGACAATGAGAGACTCCATCATAAGCACTCACTAATAAAAAATCATGTTATTCATCTGGATGATGTAATCTTTCCTACCTCAAGGTGAAGGTGAAAGACAAGATCATAGAAACATTGACATTTAAATTGCCAATATAAAATGACAGCCCTGCTTAAAAGGAATTAAGAGATAGTGTATTCTGAGATAAGTAGGAGAGATGGTGGCCTAAGAACACATATTCAGAGTGCCCTGAATGACGTGTACTACCACTGGAAGAGATTACCGGAAGTTTTACAGTCACAGAACAAAAACAAGCATAAATCAATCCAATTTTGCTAAGGGACATTAGATACATGGGTGGGAGAAATACCTTCTCTATGCTTCAGATGCCTTAGCTTTAGCATTGGTAGAAGCTAGAGATCTACCAAGCTTAGTGTACATTGATAGACTTTTATTTTGGAGTCATAGGATAGTAATCTAGATACCAAGGTAGACAATCTATTGAAGAAGATTTAAATTAGCCTAAGACAGCATTGACTTTTGATTGGCAAGATTCTATCTCTCTATAGTCATAGCGCTCTACTGAGCCTGCAGGCTCTTTCATGGAGCTCCTTTAGATAATTTGAGTTAATAAGATAGATAAGACATCTTTTGTTGAAGAGTGGTCGTGAGATTGTAACCAAAATTATTGTCTTAGATAAGAAAATGGGATAACGGCACACTTTGGTGACATGGTATGCCATCGAGCATCTTGAGTGGGCAGCTGAATTTTAGGAATTGACAAGGTCTATCTGCCTGTCTTTATCCTCTCCCTCTCCCTTTCCCTCCCTCTTTCCTCCCTCTCCCTCCCTCTCTCTATGTTTCTCTCTCCCTCGGTTTCTCTCTCTCTCTCTCTCTCTCTCTCTCTCTCTCTCTGTGCACTCATGTGCTAAGTATTAAATCCAAATCTTTGTAGCTTTGTGCATGCTAAGCAAAGCTATATTCCTGAGCTAACTCTCAGTGTTTGTTTCTTTTTCTTTTTCTTTTTTTGGGGTGGTGGTGGTGGTGGTGGCAGATAGGGTCTTACAAAGAAGTCAGACTGCCTCAAATAGTCTGTCGTCCTATTTCAGTCCCCTGAGTGTTGGATGTCACATGTCACAATGCATGACAGTGATTCTTTCTTTTCCAAACTTTAGGCAGACTACTTTGAATCTTTTTTTCTTGACTAGGCTTTGTCATTGGCCTGCTGAACTTGGTTTTAGAAAGAATCCTGCTGACCAATCTATTTAAACTCCTCTCACCTCTAATGTGTAATCAAGTTCCACTTATCCCACCCTTGGTATCTAATCATGTTTATCTTGGTCCTCTTCTATTGAATGACTCATACCTTGCTCAGTGTCTATAAATTCCCAGTGACTCCTGTTATACTGAGTCAAGTTAAATCTCTCTGTTCTACTATAATAGCCTTTAATAAAGTCTTGACACCCGTTGAACTCTATCAAGTACAATTTGCTTTGACAGGACCAGAAGATGATCTTACCCTAAATAACTTCTTTCTTAGCCTGCCATTATACAAACAACCATGCTAATGGGCAGATTTTGATTAGTGTAGACTTACATGCACATATATAGCATGGGATAAAGTTTTTAAAATTTCATTGTGTTTAGAAGGATATTTAAAGGAACAGGACTGGGCTGGTAAGTTTTAGTCGGATGAAGATATCTGAAAAAAAAATTTAGGGTAAGGACTTTAACTCATGGGAGTACATCTCTAAACTTACAAGAAGAATCCTAGGCAATATGCCTTTGTTGTAAGGGGTAGCTGTGGCGTGTTACAGAGTGTGGTCCCATACACAGTATTGCCTTTTGTCCACCCTTTTTTGCTTGCAAATATTCATTGCAATGACTGCTTGGTCTGGTAGGAGGCCTCTAGCTTCTGCTACTCTGTTAATACTGGAACCTTACTGTGATTCCTCAGGTATCATGCTTTGCCCCGTGTCATGGAGATACTGGCATTTGGATCTGTACAACTGCACTCCATTCATGCATTCCAGCAATGCATTGATGGAGTAGATGGTGGGGTGGGCCAATTCAAAGTTCTGGATCTGGACCTGACAGGTATCTGGGCTGGTTAGCCTGCTGGCTTTCCTGCTCTCAGGGTCTGGTTCTGGGTCTGGCTAACCAGCAGACCCCACCACCAGGGCCATCTCTACCCTGCTGCCCTGGTGAGGTGCAGGGCCTGCTCTCCTGTTCTCATTGAGATCAGTTTGTTTAGCTCTCTGTTTTAGATAATTTAGTCCATAGTCACTTGGTCCTATTACCAACAGAAAAGAGGAAGGGAAAGATGATTAAGAAGCACGTTTGTTGATGGTTGATGGAAGGGTGGCACAGAAAGATAACGAACTGGAGGAGGAGAAAAAGGAGACAGAGGAGAAGGGAGAGGAAGAGGAAGAGGAAGAGGAAGAGAGAGAAAAGTAGAGAGGAGAGGGAGAAGAGAAGCCACAGGTCCCAACATACCCTTCAAAGGCACCCCTTCACTTTGTCATGTAACAAGAACCCACTTTAAGTTTCTACCAATTTCTTAACCTCTGAGCAAGTTTTACCTATTTTTAATAGCTCAACTAACTGAAGACCAAACCTTCAATATGGAAATCTTTTATGTGATCCTTTCAGGTGCAAACTCTAACTGTAACTCATTCATTCCTGTTATAGAGAAGGAGGCAGCCTTACACATGAGATTTTTTTTCTCCTAGATGCAAATTTCTTTACAAGCATATCTTAAACTTTGTTCTTGGAGCTTCTGGGACATGACAGCACAAACAGCCTTTTTTGCAAGGCAAGTACTCAAGGTACTACCTAGTCTGGTCCTCTGCAGTCTACCATTATTACCTTAGGACTTCCCCTTAGGTTGATTTTCAAGGATCAGTGAAATCGTTTTACTCAGTTCTACATATCCCTTTCCCTGATCTTTGAGATCAAGGACACAAATTGACTTTCTATTTTTGTGTTGGATAACCTTTGATTAGTAAGAAAAGCCATGATACCAAGCTTGTGAGGGTGCTGACGATCTCTGATCTATAATAAAGTGAAAGAGCTGAGAAGGGCAGGAATTACAACTGGGCTCACCAGAAATCAAAATTTCACACATGCATTTTACAGAACCTATGCCACTATAAGTGTTGCTGTAAGTCTCTCTGATGAGTCATACTATGGATGCTGGAAAAAGCCAGGCACAAAACTCTTAGAAATAAATATTTCTTTTTCTCTGTATGGTAGCATGCAGAATTGTTAGCTCCATTCCAGTAAGAACCTACAGACCCCCTCTTTACTTTTAATGGTCCTTCCAAGTATGTGTCTCTTTAATTAAGTAGTATTAACAGGTAAGTTTAATTAGAATATTTATATGCCAATGTTACTATAGAATTTGGCTTCAAAAATTAATGTTTTCCACAACAGTCTGGGGTGAGCAGGTAGCCCAGCTCTGACAGAAAGCCTGGATATCAAATGCGCCCTGGTGAAACCACAACGCCCAAGAGTAAGATCAGTTCTGAAGGGGCAGTGAAGGAGGAGCCCAGGCGAAGCTCCACTGAGCAGTCAGCCAAACCTGCTTCTGTCGAACTCAAAAATAAAAGGCTTTGGGAAAGGACAAATCATGAATCAGAAAACTGTGAAAGAAAAAGAAGAGATGAACTGTGAGACCCATGCTGAAGTGGCTGACTAAGAATACAAGGTCGAGCTGCAGAAAAGAGAAAGCCAGAAAGCCGGAGTCAGCCTCAGATGAGGTGGAAGAGAAAGAAGCCGGACCTGACTAATCACGCATCCCTGTCTGCCAACACTGCGCTGACTCATTTCTTGTACAACCCAGAGAAATATTGTTATCAAGCATTCTGTAAGTGTGAATATTTTTAGTAGCATTGGGACCATTTCTTTAAAAAGGGGGGTGGGGAACTCCCACCTCACTCTCTTTTTAAAGTGTTAATGATTTTTCAAGAGGTGAAGTCAGGGGCTGGAGAGCTGTGTTAGTAGTTAAGAGGGCTGGCTGCTTTTTCAGAGGAATGAGAAACCCTGGTACTGCACACAGAGGCACACAAGCAATGTGAGGGCAGCTCAGCAAGACAACTTCTTTTTCCAAAATGGTGCATCAAGACCCAGACCCCACTAGCCAGCACGTGCAAATGGGACGTACACTTAGTTTTTATTCTAAAGCAAATGATAACCGTGTTAGACCCTATTGACTGGAGTCTGACATCACGGTCTTGTGAGACTGGCTTGTTTTAAAAGAATTAGTGCAAAGGAAATCAAGGAAAGTGGAAAGGGCCCAACTACATAAGTCTTCAGTCATCTGAGTTCTGAGAATGCAGCAGGGACTTCTGTGTAACCAAAAGTTTTAGTCTTTGACAGAGAAGAATATTTCATGTGTCTTACAGTGATGGGCCCGACTCCTAATAACTTTGATAATGTGCTGTGGAAACTGGAGAAAAAAAATGTGAACAGGAGAAGGCAAAGAAAGGAACATTGGATGACGTCAAGTTAGACATAGCTCTTAAGAAAAATTTGTCACTGGATTTGAACCTGGCATGTCACTGGAGAACTGTTAACAAAGAAACACAACACATTGCACTTGACAGTTTGGGTATATGTCGTAAAAATTGTGTAAAAATTGAAATTGTTTATGCCTGATTTTTGCCCAGTAAACCTCGTTTCCATACATGCTTTCCCTCCCTTTTATAATTCAGTTGTGGATAGTAATCTTAATTTGTTCAGAACAGCAGAAAGAAAAGCTGACAAAAAAAAATGGTACCAAATCTCTTTCTAGACACACAATGGCTGAAATGAGAAGAGGGCGAATGCCCTCTTGTCTTGGCTTTGGCTGAAGCGGAGCTCATCTTTATGCTTTGAGCTTTAGCTTCTGGTCCATCAGTATCTGCATGAGAATCAAAGACAGCTTTCATAACTCCGCCCCTTACATCCAAAGGGCATTGTTCCTCTGCATCTAACTGGTCGAATGTTGCCAAGGCCAATAAAGACTCGTGTGGGATTCAGACCATTTGAAAGTAATTAGAGCGGTGAACACCAGAGCCCTTCTACTCTCTTCGCAGAGCACGACTTTCACCCCAGTGAAGACTGAATGAACATAAAGGACAATTGTGCTTCATTCTAAAGTATGAATGGAACCAGGAAGTCACCCCTTTGCTCCTGTCCACAAGCACTTCAGAGGTCACAGGATCAGAAATCAGTCAGGAAGTCTTTTCAACTCTGCAGGCCTGTGGTTAATTACACACACCAAGAGTGACAGTTGAAGCGGGCTGAAAAACTCAGTGTTTTCGCATCAAAGGCGTCTGAGTGAACTCTTAGAAAGAGAGCTTTGCAACAGGAACAGTTTTTGGTGCATATGTGATAGAGTTAACAACTGCACGGCTAACTAGTGCAGTTTGATTCTGTGTTGGTTCTCCTTCTTTCCAGATTCTACAGCCTCAGAAGCCTAAACCCTTGCAGCGTTCCCCGCCTCCGCAACCTGCCCCACCCCCACTCCCCGCGGTTGCCATCTTGCTCTGCTGGCCTGACTCATGAAACTGCTTTAGCGGAGTCTCAAGCAGCTTATTGATCTGCTAGGAGCAATCTGCTGGAGCACCACAGCGTCTATCTGTTCTACCGTCTTTCCTCCAATATGTCTTTGCTCCATTTTCCCTGAGGCTTTTCGTTCCCAGAAAGTTCACTGTGAAAATGACCTTCAATAAATCCACTTCAGCATTTTTTTTTCCCCCAATCAGTCCACAGAAGTCCACTCTTTGCAGCTTTGAAAATCAGAGTTGACTCATCCTTCAGGTTTCAAGCATTTTTAAAGCATGGTCACCTTACCTTGCTCGCCTATTTATATCACTGTGGTTTAAAAAATATTTCTCCCTTGGGCCAGTGAGATGGCTCAGTGGGTAAAGTTGCTTGCTCTGTAAGCCTGTTGACCTGAGTCTGATTTCTCCATTCTGCAATATTGTCCTCTGTCCTCCATATTTGCATTATAGCACATGCATACCCATATACATCTCTCTCTTTCTCTCTCTCTGACACACACACACACACACACACACTTTAACATTTTCTACCTTTTAAAAAATTACATTTTCTTAAAAGTAAGAATAAAATAGGTTATAATGATTTTAACTCCAATTTTCCAGTTTCTTCATGCTGAATGCATAGACTACTATTTCCTTTTACCAAGGTCATGTCAAAGTCAATACACAGAAACTCCACCTAAAGTACTCTTATTATGGTTATCTAATTATGCTGACAGTTTTTGCTTTTTAAAGTTTAATGAAGGATAAGTCTTTTATCTTCCCAATAGTCATTAAAACCAAATTACAATGAATCTTTTGGAAAGTTTTCACAACTTTTGACATTTTGACGCTATTTTAAAATAAGGCTACAGCAATGACATAAGGAATCTTTTTTTAGGGTTCCTTAAATTAATTTTAAAAATTAGAAAACATTCTACACAAGAAAGCATCATGTTCTGAGCACTGCTCTGAAGAGATGGTAAGGACACATGGATTTTTGTTGCTCTTCTCCCTGTCCCTCCCCCCCAAATGCTTACAATGACTGCGAAGTGTTCACAGTAGTAACATGGGAAAAATTTAAATCTATAAGTAATGAATAAAAATTAAAGTTGATAGACTTTTCTACTGCCTTAACTCTATTTATTTATTTTTTTGGAATGCACCCTTCCCCATGCACTCTGTAAGGATTAAAACAGTGTAAGAGATGAATAGGCAGAACCCCTATGACTAAAGGAAGTGTTCTTTTCAAACAGAAGCAGGCTAGATATGCAAGTGCCAGTCCTTGGATTGTCCTTTTCTACTTCAGCACTCTAACCACAGGGTAATTTTGTAGCAAGTAGTGGTACACTGATGTAATACTGGACCTCTAGGCTAAGGCTGGAAGATCACAAATTCAAGGCCTGCTTGAGCAACATACAGAGAGCTTGACTTAAAATAACAGTAAAGTTGGGCTGTGGATATAGCTCAATGGCACTTATGAGGCAAAGGCAGGCAGATAGCACAGTTTGAGGCCAGCCTGGTCTACATAAGGAGTTCTAAGACAGCTAAGGATACTGAGATACTATATACATATACAGAGAGAGATACAACAATACAAAGGAGGACATTAGTTTAAGGCACCTGATATCAACCTGTAGCCTCTATATACACGAGCATACATTTATGTGGCACACACAGACACACAGACACAGACCCACACAGACACACATACTTAGACAGACCGACAGACAAACAGACACAGTTAAAAGAATAAAAAAGGAAAACCTTCCCAGAATACTATTCCATACTATTCTGTTTTCTTGTCCTTTCTACCTATAATGGTAACAATACAATCTTTGGATTATTTGAAAGATTTCTAACTTCACTATTACACATTTGTTTATCTAGTAACTTTCTTTGCTAAGAATACATGCAGTAAAATCTTTGATGCTAAAAGATTACTATATGAGCTAAAATTTCCTGACTAATAATGGTCATATCCAAAGCTCTGTGTTTCACAGGCACTTGCCCTTCTGGTGGTCTCCATGAAGACATAGCATTTATAAGTCTTATTCTCACTGAAACCCAGCACACCATCATGATGGTTTCTGCGTCTTAGTCTTCTGGGGTAAGCGGTCACATCTCCTTTAGGTGATGGTAGCAGAGGGAGAAGATCCTGAGCTATTACAACCAAGAGAGGGTCACGTGGTCCAGAAGAAGAATCATATTGTCATAGTTTCTTTCAGATGGATATATGAGGTAGTCACCCTGACATGAAGCATTTGGTCAAGGCTACTTCCTTTTTTTGTGGGAAATAACAGAGTATCCTGTTGTAATAACTATTTAGTCTCAACTGGGGTTTTCTACCCTGCCATTCAGTTCCCAGATAAAAACACACAACTTTTATATTTATAATAAGCCTTTAAAGAACTAAAGCTGGGTAGATATCAACCCTCTATGTTATTATGTCTACTTCCCTATCAATAACCCAGAGTTATAACTTGCAATGTTCCATCTAGGCTGCTCTTGAATTCTAATTGGTTAGCCCTCATGGCCATGTTTAGAAGATTCCTACCTCATGTCGTCTTGTCTTCTCTCTATCTTCTTCCTTCTCTTTCTTTTATCCTGCCTCCAACCCCAAGCCCAGGAATAAAAATCTTCACTTATTTCTCTTCTGCCCAGCTATAGGCTGTAGGCATCTTTTATTCACTAATCAGGGATTACTTGGAGAGCAAGGTTACATAGCATCACTTGGTGTAGGTGTCGATTCTCTCGTCCCTGGGCGGTAACCAGACCTTGGGTGCAGTTTAGCATTACAACACATAGCAAAAACAAAGAACAAACAAACAAAAAACAAACAAACAAGCAAACAAACCACAACAGTATCCACTGAGATAGCAAGCATCACTGTAAAACCACCATAGCAACAATATACACTGTAATTGCTAGGACCATGAGACTGAGCATGTCTTATAGCATGTACAGACAACTTCTATACATGCTATAAGCCTATGAGCTTGCATCTCAAAAAATGACTCAGACAGTGGGATGAAGACAACATTCTTTGTTGTCTAAGTGGCCTTGATTTTGAGCAACTTTGACCCTAGTAATTTCACCTACCAGATTCTGACAAATCAATAATTTCCACTCACAGCAAAGAGAGTTTATTGTGAGAAGTTATAGAAACATGCTGAAGGGTTATTTATGGGAGAATGGGTGACCTGAGCCCCCAAGACTCTGAAAAACCAACTCTAGCGTGGATGATACTCATGAAAACCATGTCACTGGAGTGTCATGCAAAACTTGCAGGTGTCTCAACTCAAGTGTTTCTGCTCTCCCAGGAATCATTTATTGTTTACATTAGCTTTTGGAGTGACCTGTTGAGATTCTTGTCTATGTTGTAAGTTATGTGAGCCTCTCCCTTTAGCCTCTGAGAAATGTATACCAACCACTATCTTGAAGATTGTCTCCTACGTGTTCCTCTAATTTTCCTGAGGCTTCAAATGTCACATTAAAGTCTTTGATTCATTTGAATTTTTTTTGGTACAGTGTGACTTATTAAGTCCTAGTTTCATATTTTTATATGTGGTTTCCAGTTTTTCCAACGTCATTTGTCTTCTCTCAAATATATGTTTTGGGTATCTTTGTTGAGAGTCAGGGAACTGTAGCTGTGTTGGTTTATTTAATTAAGTTCATTCATTCATTCACTTGGACAAAACCTCTTGTAGTCTAGGCTCTCTTTTAACTTACTATGTAACCAAAGCTTCCCTTGAATTCTTGATCCTTCTCTGATCTTCCTCTCTCCAACACTGGATTGCAGGTCCAGTTTGAGTTATTGTGTTTTCTATTGTATTTTACTTGCCCCTCTCTCCTTCCCTTCTCTCTCTCTTTCTTTTTTTCCTTCCTTTCTTTCTTCCATTCAAAACATGACATTTCTACTCTTGTGTTTCTGTAGTATAATTTGGAATCTTTCTACTCAAGACTTCTTTGGCTATTTGGTATTTCTTGAGCTTTCTTGTGACTTCTAGGATATTTTCCCCTATTTCTGTGAACAATGCAATTATACTTTTGATAAGGACAGCCTTGAATGTACACATCACATATACATGCATAATTTTAACAATATTCATTTTGTCAGTTCTCAAATGTAGGAAACCTTTCCATGATGTCTAATGGTTGTCTTCTCTTTCTTCAGTTTTTTTTTTTTTAATAGTTTTCATTTAGAAAGTCCTTTATATTTACTACTAGGCATTTTAAATTTCAAAGTTGCTTGAATGTGATTGCTTTCATAATTTATTTCTCATTGAGTTCATGATCACTGCAGAGAAAGGCTGCGGGTCCATGACTAAATGTACTTCTCTGATGAAAGAACCTTCCAGTGGAGTCTTGAGGGTCTTTTAAGAATAGGTACAACTCATCCACAAATAGAGGTAACTGGACTTTCTCCATTTCTATTTGTATTCTTTTGTTTCTTTCTCTTGTTTTACTGACTTGAACAGTATAAATGTCTAAACAGTGTAGAAAATGATAACAGGGAAAGTAGACACCACTTTCTCATTCCTGAGTTTTAGAGGGACTACTTTCAGGTTTTCTCTTGTTGTTTTGTAGATTTAATATATGGTTGGCTACAAGCTTGCCATATGTAACATGTAACCTCTGTGATGTTGAGGCATGATTCTTCAGCTCCTGTTCATTCAGATCTTTTGTCAGGTACAAACATTGATTTTTTTTTCCCCAATGGATGATGATGATGATGATGATGATGATGATGATGACTATTGTATCTATTGAGATGACTGATGATTTTTTTTTTTTTTTTGGTTCTTCATGTGGTATCTTTTTTTTTAATTGCTTTACATTTTCTTGAATCTCTGGAATGAAATAAGCTTGATTATGGTATATGAACATTTCTTTTTTAATTGCTCTGAATTTGAGCAATCTGCTTATTACCCCATCAGTATCCTTTCTTCTTTTTGTCTTTTAAAAACACTTCTTAGGAGCCAGACAATCAAATCTAGGGCATGACACATGCTGAGTGAGCAGTGGTTACAACTGAACATTCTTTTGTGATGATTTTTAATATTTAATAACCAGTATCCCTGCTTGGTGCCCTTATTAGCATATTGTTTTTACTATTTGTTTATTATTCATTCACTTTATGTATGTGTATGTGTGTGGGGGGGCTGTCATGGTGCACAGCCCATGTGTAAAGATCAGAGCACAGGTTTTGGGAGTTGCTTTTCTCTTTTGTCCATATGGATTCCAGAGACTGAACCAAAGGCTTGGCAACACCATCTTTCTGTGCTGGATCTTTTCCCCAGCCTCTCTCACTATTCCTTCTGTAGTCCATAAACACACACACACACACACACACACACACACACACACACACACACACACAAACACACACACAAACACACACACAGTATGCACACACACATACACACATATATACATATATATGTATATATATATATATATTTAAAATTTTATTTTATGTGTATAAAATATACCCACATGGACCACATGGATAACCGATCATTCCATGCGTGCATCTTGTCTACAGAAGCCAAAAGAGGGTATTGGATACCTTGAAACTAGTCTTAAAGGCATTTGTGAGTTGCCATGTTAGTTTTGGAAGTTGAGTCCAGGTTTTTGGATGAAGAACAAATGTTCTTGATGATTGCGCCATCCTTTAGGCTTAGATTTTTTTTCATAACCTACTTTCAATAAGTGCTGTCAAATGCTTAACTCCCCACTTCTAGGCCACCATCTAAAGGTAGGGGCAAAAAGATGGTAAAGAGAAAGTGAACCTGTTTAGAAATACTTCTTTGTAGTGATTCCAATCTCTGTCAGGATACCAGCAGTCTAGCTCAGTAGTGTCAGGATATCTAACATGAATCAGCACCAGGAACATAATTCAGCAGAAACCACCAGGCCTTCAACAAATCAGCATGAATCAGCAGGAAGAAAGGGCCAGCCAGGACAATAGGAGAAAGTTCTTTGCCATGGCTCTCTCAAGATCAACAAAGACACAGACCAACAAAGCATTGCAAACTAGTTAGTTATGCAAGTCCCTGTCACTGTCAATGGAGTCTTATTTACACACTCTCCAAATATCACATGTCCTTCCACTGGTCTTACCTCAGCAGAACACCACATGAATCTGCATCACATGATATTACCTGAAATTTCCACTTCACAATCCCTTCATCTAAAGCATATAGTGTTTTTAAAAACCTTATTGTTAAAAAACAGTTTGTGTAGATTTTAAAGAATTTATGCGTAATGCTCATCAAGAAAGTAATCCTATAGCTTTTAAAAATTTTATCTTATGGGGTAACATTGGCTTCACAGAAAGTTCTGTCATGTGCAGAATTGCTAACTTTGCTCAGGACTGCTTTGACCAGCTAGGGTTTTGTGTCTTTTCATTTGAATTTTCAGGCTGGTTTTACTATGTTTTATAAAGATTGTACTGGAAGTTTGACCGTGATTGCATTGAATCTATACCTTGCTGTCAACAACATCAACCCCAAGCCTTCTTTCTTGGCATGAAGAAGTTCTTTTCATGATGTGTGTATTTGGGGTTCTTAATTTTTTTTTTTATACTTGGACAAGCATTTCTTTCCCAGGATTTTGTAAACATCATTGAATAATTTCATAAATAGGTTTTCTATGCCTTTATTTTATATCTTCTTTCCGATAGCCACATAAGTTTGGTCTGTTTATCACATGTCATCTGCCATAGAACTTGAATGTTGTCATGGTTGCTTCTCCCTTTATTTCTGTCAAGTTTTTTTTTTTTTTTTTAACTTCTCCAAGTCTTTCTTCAGTCCCCAAGATTCCACCTTGTATTTATTTAGCATGGTGGTAATACTTTCCATTGAGATTTTTCCTCTATTTATTGACTCTTTCATTTCTAACATTTCTGTCCCTTTCTGTTAATTTTTTCTTCCCTTTCCTCTCCCATGTCTTACTCTCTCTCAGTGAATTTCTTGTCTAGGTTACTGGCTTTTATTTTGAACCCTTGACGTGGTCTTTACTTATGTCTGTTTATCTGGAGTCTCTTTGAGGTTATTGACCATTCTCAGAGCTGCACTTTTTGTTTGGCATTTTATTCATTTCTATATTTCCATATTTTGGGTAAAATTATTAGTTTTTGAGAGAAATTATATTACCTTACTTTTAAAATGTTGTGTGTGTGTGTGTGTGTGTGTGTTTCTATACTGAAATTTGCATGTATGTTGGGATATACAGCACTTTCAGTTTTATGTTGGGTTATTTTTAGTGAGTAGGCTTTTGTGTGGAGCTTAATCCTTTATAATGTCTAGACAAGAGAAAATGAACCACCACACAAGTGACACATATCAAAGAAATCTAGACAACTTGTATAATATATAAGTACTCTAAGTGTAATAGATAGGATGAATTTATTGCTTTCTAAATATTAATTATTATATATTATTATAAATACATATGATTCATTTGTACATGTACATATCTGAGATAGCTCATCTACACATTTGCTCAGTATCAAGTTTGTGAACTGTATGTATGTGAAATATTACCAAGTGTTACAAAGTATCACTTAGAAAAGTATTCCTTGGCATTTATATAGTAAAAGAAAAGTTTCAAAGAGTTCTCTTTTTCTTCCTCTTTCTCCTCCTCCTCCTCTTCCCTCAAATTTATTTTATGTGTATGGGTGTTTTGTGTGTAGGTGTGTCTGCACATAGCAGCCAGAAGAAGGCACCAAGACTAGAGTTACAAATGGCTATTAGCTGCCATATGGGTGCTGGGATTCAAACCCAGGTCCTCCAGAATAGCAGCCAGGTGCTCTGAAGCACTGTGCCGCCTCTCCATCTTGCCATCCCCCAAAGAGAATTTCTTGCTGTGTGTGATAACCTTGCTTTTTGATAAAGAGCTGGGATTATTTTCATATCTTTGGCTTAAATACGGCAAACATATATTTCTCCTAGAAAATCCAAACAGAGCCATAGCAGTTGGATGTTGACATCTGCCCTGAAATTCTTTGTCCATTTGGCCTTCTGTTGCTCCTGATTTACTAACTCCCCACTTGAGTGGCTTTTATTCTCTGCTGCTGCTCTCAGAGCTTCAGAAAATTGTTAAAATCATTGTAAACTCATGTTTGATGTTTCTATGCACTGAGAAATCTTTTGTTGATTTTTGTTTCAGGAAGTGACAGTTTTAGTTGGTCTGCATTCTGTTTCAGATTTTAACTCTTTAATGACATCATCATCATCATCACCATCATCATCATATCTTGTCACTATTTCATTATCACTAGAGTGCATGCGAGTGTGTGTGCGTGACATGCGTATGTATAGATCAGAGGGTGACTTGATGAAGTCACCTGTCTGCCAGGGACCAACTATAGATACATAGGGTTTCTAGTGCTGTGATGAACTTAACACCATGATCATGAACAATGTGAGAAGGAAAAAGTTTATTTCAATGTAGACTTTCAGATTTCAGTTCACCATCAAAGAAAGTTTGGGTGGAAACTCAAACGGGGCAGAAACCTGGAGCCAGGAGCTGAGGTAAAGGCCACAGGAAGGCTGCTTACTGGCTTGCTCCCCATAGCTCATTCAGCCTGTTTTCTAAAAGCACCCAGGATCACTAGCCCAAAGTGACACCACAGGTTTGCCTACAGATCAATGAGATCCTCTTTTTCATAATGACCGTAGCTGCGTCGAGCCTTCAACATGGAAGGGCCTCCATCTGATGAGCCATCTCACCAGTCCCTGACGTTATTACCTCTTGTTTCTTTCATATTTACTGAGGAGTGTGGAGTTTTCTAATTTTAATGTATTTTCACTTCAATTTTCTGGTTAACGTTTATATTTCATATGATCTATTAATTTCTCCATTTCTCACAATGGGCTTTACCTGGAGCTAATTTCTCTCAGATTTCTCCAGTGTCTACACTAGTTATGACTCTACAGGACCTGTATACACTAGGTAGAAGAGTGCCATACACCAGGTAGACAGATAACACCCCTTACCTTCCACTGTTGCTTCTTAAGTATTTCTTTTTCCTTCAGATTTATTATGGTTTCTACATACTGGGTTTTCTGATAAGTCATTTTTAAAAAAAGATCTATTTATTTAATGTATGAGTGCTGTCTTAGTCAGGGTTTCTATTCCTGGACAAACATCATGACCAAGAAGCAAGTTCGGGAGGAAAGGGTTTATTCAGCTTACACTTCCACATTGCTGTTCATCACCAAGGAAGTCAGGACTGGAACTCAACCAGGTCAGGAAGCAGGAGCTGATGCAGAAGCCATCAGAGGGTGACTTGATGAAGTCACCTGTCTGCCAGGGACCAACTATAGATACATAGGGTTTCTATGGCCTTTCACAGCCTTCCTGTGGCCTTTACCTCAGCTCCTGGCTCCAGGTTTCTGCCCCGTTTGAGTTTCCACCCAAACTTTCTTTGATGGTGAACTGAAATCTGAAAGTCTACATTGAAATAAACTTTTTCCTTCTCACATTACTGTCTTGCTTCCTCTGGCTTGCTCAGCCCGCTCTCTTATAGAACCCAAGACTACCAGCCCAGATATGGTCCCACCCACAAAGGGCCTTTCCCCCTTGATCACTAATTGAGAAAATGCTTTACAGTTGGATCCCATGGAGGCATTTCCTCAACTGAAGCTCCATTCTCTGTGATAACTCCAGCTGTGTGAAGTTGACACAAAACTAGCCAGTACAAGTGTTCTATCTGAATATGCATCATTACAGATGGTTGTGAGCCACCATGTGGTAGTTGGAAACTCAACTCAGGACCTTTGGAAGAGCTGCCAGTGCTCTTAACTGCTGAGCCATGTCTTCAGCCCCATCATTGTTCTTTTATATCTGAAGTTCAGGTTCCTTCTGTTGTTCTCCTCACATAAACACCAGAAGTAGGCTTTTAACATCCTCAACACAAATATTTTGGACTTAATAAATTTACTGGATACTGCAAACTTTTCCTTTGT
The DNA here is from genome assembly GCA_902729485.2 of Mus minutoides. NCBI lineage: Eukaryota > Metazoa > Chordata > Mammalia > Rodentia > Muridae > Mus > Mus minutoides. The sequence goes on from LR750695.1 coordinate 129,039, forward strand.
TCATGTTCTCTTGTTCACATATTTTCTTTCTTTGGAAGTGCTGAGGATCAGACTCTGGGCCTTTATATACTACCCATACTCCAGCGGTCAGCTGTGTCCTCAGCACATCTCTTCCATATTGTTATAGCAATGACAAAGCCTGTTGATAGTCACTTTACCTTCATTGGATGCCACAGACACATCAAATGTGTGCATCGAAGTGTTTCAGTTGCTAACAGTAGGAAGCAATTACAGTGAAAGTAAACATAGTAGTTGTTGCCATGAGTCTCAGAATGCTTATAAATACAAGGAGAAGGATGAGAAACCAGGATATGGTTGAAATCTGACATATTTCTATTTCTAAAAATGTACTGTAAGGTATAAATCAAGTAACATAAAATGATTTTTTTCAATATACCAAGATCATTTTATTATATCCTTCATAGTACTTCTGACTTCTACCCTAATGTTCAATCTGTAAGAAGTTATCAAATATTTGGTCACTGTAACCACTGGCAATTTGAGACATGGTGACAATCAGCCTCTCTTTAGCTCTTACAATCTATCTTGATATTTGCAGCCTATACAATATATCACTAAGATATCTCTCCCAAATTACTTCATAGTAGGTATCACATGCTTAAATGTCTATCATGTATAATGAAGGTAACTTAAGACTTTAGAATGAAGAGAAAAGCAAATGGAAATTATACATAGAGAATTATTTACATATATACAAACACAGACCTATATCTATCTATACCTATAGGTATCTATATATCTATATCTACATACACACACACATATATACATACATATATATGCTGAAATACATATTTCAGCCTTCATTTCTATGAGTCATGAAGTTTCCTATGCTCTGGTGATTTCTTCCTCTACCACTGGTGTTCTCAAGTGATTTTCACCCAACTCTTTGGTAGCTTTAGGATTGTAAACAAAGCTCCTGAGACTTCCATTTGAGTGTCTTATAATAGTCAGAAGAGAAAGCAGTTAGCTTCTCCACCACTGTGATGAATTAAGTGAGGACAATGTTTAAGGAAGCAAGATTTAGTCTTAGTCATGGCTATGGTTCATAGTCAGCTAGCTCCATTACTTTGGGACCAAAACAAGGGTGAACACCCTGTTGATGGGGGAAGGGGGTGGATGGTGATCAGAAAGCAGAGAGGAAAGAAAGATCTGTCCACATTGGACAGTTCCCAAACACCTAACTGCAGCCACAGGTGATCCAACATCCACTTCTTTCATGGGCATCCTTCACTCACCATATGCATGTAAAAATCACAAAGATAAACTCATAAAAATGTGGCAACATTGATCTAAGCATAAGGAAGGAACTCTTTTCTTTTTGCTCCTGACTGGGGATGTGATGTGACTAGCTGTTTGAAGTTCCTGCCTTGACTTCTCCACAATGATGATTCATTGTCAGTGGAAACATGCCCATTTTCTCTTTCCTTTATATTGGGTTTTGTTAGGATATTTTACTTCAATTACAGAGAGGAACTGCTACCACCATCATCCTTATTATTAATAGTACCAGCATAGTTGAAGCAAATATTGCCTGGTCTGACAACTGGATCTGGAATCATGATCAAGTCATGACTTGATCAGTGTTTGAATTATTAAGATGGATCTTAATGCATCTGTCTAGCTAGTTTCTAAGAACCTCATGTCATTAAAACTTCTGGGTTCTGAATACTCCAATGGTGAGGTTTGCTCTGTTGCTATGATGCAATGCTAATTGTGGGCTGGCAAGGCCTGGCTGCTCTAGAGTCCAAATGTAGACACAAATGACTCTATGTGACCTTGCCCCCAAGTTATTTCTGATTAGTGAATAAAGATGTGTACAGCCTATAATTGAGAAGAATTGAGATAGGTGAGGCTTGAGGCTTATAGGCTTGGGGTCAGGGTAGGTAGAGAGAAGAAAAGATGCTATGTAGGAGTTAGGAGTCAAGGAAGTATGGCTATGAGGGCTGGCTGACTGGAATTAAGAGCAGTTCAGATGAAACACATAAAGTAATAACTCAGGGTTATTGACAGGAAATAGATTTTAATACCATAGAGAGTATATATGTCACATAGTCCCACTGTTTAGTTTAGGACACAGGGACAGGGGCCTGAGGTGTATATTTTACATACTAAAGCAGATCTGGTCTCCAGGCTCTCCCAGCATCCCTCAGTCCCTATCTGGCACCACCTGCCCCTAACCTGAACTTTCTAGCCCAGGTGTTGGGCTGCCCTTCCCCAAGAGGCTTATCCCTATATAAATACATTTTCCTATTTTCTCCTCTTTTCTCATGTGTACCCCTTCTCTCTTTCTCTCTCTCACCCTTACCCCTTTCCCTTTCCCCCTGAGAGCAGCACCCCAATAAACTTCCCTTTAATGTAATCTAGTGTGATTTAAATGGACTCATTTCACCTTTGGCAAAGAAAAACCCTATTTCCCATGACAGGAAGTAACCTTACTGATTCTTCTGATGAAATACTGCTACTTAGTGGCTGCTACCACAAGTTGTATCTAATACATTGATATTATTTTTTATATGTTCATCCAGTGTTGTTACTACTCTTACTAAATACCTTCAATTTATTAAATCTGAGGAGTTAAGAAGGTTTGGCTATAAATGAAAAATATTTGTAGCTTACTAAAATGTCTCTCTACTATCTTACTGAATTCAAATGTCTTAAGGCTAAGATCAGACTACACCACAGATGTTATTTTCAACTTAATTTCATAAAGAACATATGAACAGCCCCTTTTGCTTTTATTATTTTACTTCTTTAATGGTAGTAATATAAATATATTCTCATATAGAGAAAAATAAAATAGGGTCTAATATTTAAAATATTTGCTTGATATAATAAAAATCACTAATTATATATCACTTACCACTAGTATTTTTAATTCCTAAATCCCTCATCTCCTTGTGTTGGAACAATATTAAGTAATGGTCCCTCCAAATGTATTTGGCAAAAATGTTTATTGGTATGCCAGATAGTCATAGTAATAATCAGTAAGAATGAGCACAAAGCCATATTAATTAAACTTAGCATTTCTAAATACTGATACTTCTTTGGAAGCTTTAGTTGTAAATGTCAAGGAAGAGTTTCATTTAGAGATAAGCTCTATAAAAAGGAATTGCCAACTACAAACGTTATAGATTAGAGAACCCTTTGTTTAGTTCATGATGACTGCATTTTCTCATGGTTCTTTATAATATTCTAGTTTTGTTGATGTCTTGCTAGCTCTAGTCAGCTTAAAAATTAATACCATTTTTACTGTCTTTACAAGGAAGCTATTAAATTACATCTCACCTACTATATAATCACATAGATGGAAGTTCATTCTATAGATACATGTTGTTTGAAAATGGTGATTGCAATGATGTTGAATTGTGAAGGGCAAAAAAAAAGTGGGCAGCTGGACAAGACTGCCAGATGGTCCATAATTGCAAAGAAAGATGTAAAGTCAGGTGGAATGCCTGGTGCTGCCTACTGGGATCAAAAACGGGTAGGCGAGAATGAAGGGCTACCTTCAGTGTGATCATTCACACAATTCTTTGGAATATATACTTTGAAGTCCTACTTTCAAGTTGGGAATATGGAGAATGTCCGGTAACTTGCCTACAGTTCTGTTGTACTCTTTATATTGTCCCCACAGGATTATTACGATCAGTGACTATCTATTCTCTTACCATTGGGTGTAGGCTGAAGTCCTACAACCTTCAAAAAGTTTGGTTCTTGAGAAAGTCTTGGACAAATAAAAAATTAAACCCTGGTATTGTTAATAGTCCTAAGGATTTAGCAATAATCTAATATGTATACAATGTAGTAAAGTAACTCTATTTCATTTAACAATCAGTATATCACCTATCTAACTATCTATCGTTTCTTTCTTATCTATGACAGAGGTTAGAAGTACTCTACATTTTGGTGGATTCTGAGAAGAAAAGCAGACTAAAAGCATTCCTTTCCATCAAGAACCTTGTGGCTTAAATGAACAAATTTTTTCCCTTAAGATACTTATATAGGAAAATAAAGTTCCTATTTGAAACTGGGAACTATACTTTTTGGCATTTTCATTTGAAGTGTGATGTACTCAGTAGTATTTTGTTAGCCATTTTGTAGAAGCTATTTTCAGAGATACAGAAGTAAAGGAAACTTGTATACTATTGAGAAGCATGTAAATTTTAGTAGTTATTTAGTAAAGAATTTGTAGAATCCTAGAAAAATTAAGACAGAAATACTATGGACTGATTCCATTGCTGCCTATATGAACATGCAATTATCTGAAAAATATACCCACATTCTCATATTTGTCATAGAATTATTAACTATAGCCAGAATATAAAAACTAATTTGTACTCTAAACAATCATTGTGCTTAACTGTAAAATCATTAATGTGTTTTGTCCAATTGTCTATGTGATGTTTGAAAAAAGTGATCACAGTCAGCTGGAACTCACATATCATATCATGAGTTCAGCCAGTTTTAGAGGCAAAGAAAAAAAGAGAGAGAGAAAGAAGAAAGAAAAAGAAAAGACAAAAAGTCAGGCTTTAAATAGACAGACTGAAGCCATGCATTCTTCTGTAGCAACATTTCCTTCCCTCCACGGGTGTGTTACCTTTTAACTTCTAGTCGATTAAAGATAAAACCTCAAGCTGAAACAGATCAGTAATTAGATTTCCCAGTCTCTCTCCTTTAAGTTAGAAAGTAGGCTGTTGTACCTCCAGTTGCTTTCTGCTTGGCTTACCTTACAGCTTTACAGCTTTGAGGTGCTTCATGTTTGGATTAAGTGTGCCTTTGGGCGAATTTAATTTTTATCAAGTAATTCCAAGCTGTCCTTTTCCCACAATGTCACAGGTAAAAGGGCTTGTTTCTGCTTATCCTTAATAAGATAATAATAGTGCCTTTGTTAACTGTAAATGTAAGATTTAAAATAATCATTACTATTGTTGAAGAAACTAGTTGTCAAGAATTTGATGGATAAAATGATAAGCACTCATGATTAGAGTTACCAGACATTATGACTCATAGCCTGCTTTAAAGATGAGTTAATATTAATGTGTGAATTTGATTTCTTAATTTCAACACAATTACATCAATGCTAGATTACTTGGTACCGTGCTTGCCTCTGAAGTTGTGCGCTCAACTTTGTGCTCTGGCCAACACACACGAATGCTGCTATGCCTTGCTGTCATACTTCTTTGACATGATGGACTCTTACTCTCTAGAACTGTCCTAGGTTTCCATTGCTGTGAAGAGATGCCATGACTCATAAAGGACAACATTTAATTGGAGCTGACTTACAGTTTCAGAGGTTCAGTCCACTATAATCATGGCAGGAATTATGGCAGCATCTAGGCAGACATGGTACTGGAGGAACCTAGAGTTCTATACCTTGTTCCAAAGGCAGTCAGGAAGAGACTGCCTTCCAAAGGCAGCCAGAAGGGGACTGGGCTGAGATTGAGCATAGAAACTTCAAGGCCTGTCCTCATAGTGACATACTTTTTCCAACAAGGCCATACTTCCTAATAGTGAATGGACCAAGTGTTTAAACACGAGTCTATGAGGGGCAAACCTATTTAAATCACTACAGAAACCATAAACTAAAATAAACTTTCTTCTCTAACTCACCTTGTTCATGGTGTTTTATCCTTGTTGGGAACAAAATAAAGGGGGAGGCCTGGAGGTCCCTGGGGAAAAGTGGGGGAGGAAAAGGTGCCTAAAGTCTGGCCAGAGCTCCTGTGCTCTGGGCAGGCGGATGCAGGCAGAGCTGCTGGACACTTTTCCACAGGGCTCCGGGTGAGCACGCCTGACCCATGTGGCAGGGGTGGAAAAGGGGCAGCCCCCGACTGGGGACACCCCACCCCGGAGCTACCTTGCTAGCACCCCTGGATTGCAGGAGACAAGGAATAGGGGAAGAAGTTCCCAACACTAACCAGAGTGCGCAGTGAAACTTGAAGGAGTAGAGACACTCTATGGTTTAAGAGCTTTATTATAGAAATGCAGGGGAAAGAGAGAAGAGAGAGAGAGAGAGAGAGAGAGAGAGAGAGAGAGAGAGAGAGAGAGAGAGAGAGAAGGCTAGAGAGAAAGAGAGGAGAGAAGAGAGGAGAAGACAAAGAGAAAGGGAAGAGGAGAGAGAAGTGAGAGAAGTGAGAGGTAAGAGGACAAAGGAATAAGAGAGCTAGGTGGGGGCTGAGCACCCCTTTTTATGGTCTTCACTGTTGCTAGGTAACTGGGGAGGAGTTTAGCCTGAAGGTCAGAAGCTTGGGTCATTGCTTACTTGACTACCGACCATGCTTCTCTTGTGGGGGCTGTGGGAGGTGGTACCTTAGGCAGGGGCCAGAGTTCCAGGAGCATGAGGGAATGCCTATCATGTCATGAGGGTGAATTATGACCATTGGGGTTCAGACCTCAGCTCCACTGGAAACCAGCCTTCAATTCCCCACATATCCTAAGAACAGGAAAGCCAACAAACACAAATTGTCTATGTTTTGCACTCTACTTACCAGTTATGTATAGTTTGGGGGCTTAAATCTGAAATAAAAAAGTGTGACTGCCAATCTACATTTTCAGTTATTTGGTTTAGTGAAGTTCTTTCATTATTAAGAAGATATCACTTCAGTATTAAGTTGAATTAGAAACTTATGATTCCTAATTATATTTGTTAGGCTTTATAATATTTTTAGAAAGAATGCCTTTGGAAAAATTTTCAGTGTTCAAAATGAGTACTAGCAATAAAAACATAATTTGAGCTTAAGCTCTCTCCTAAGAAAGGATAAAATAGGATCTCTTGTAGATATGACATGAATTTATGTAATGAGTATTCAATAGCTGTATATTTCCAATATCAAGAGACAAACCCCCATGTCTACATGTATCCATCTTAGTGGGGTTGATTAAATATCTTTGTTGATTAAAAAATAGTCTAAAACATTTAAACCAAAACAACAAATCCCAAATGCTTATCTTCTCAGGTGAAATTATTTCTTCTCTTTGAAACAAATAAAAATGAAAGATTTTTTGTAATACAAAATGGGCCAACTCTGTCTTCTACAGTTAATTATCTTGTTCAAATGGAAACAATTTATCTTGTTTGGATTTCAATATTACACAGTGGTATTTTTGTTTTTCTCATCAAATTTCGGGTTCAATTCTAAGGATGGAGACATGCTTTAGCTCAGGGCTACATACTCAAATTGCCTGTAACCTCTTTATTAGTATTTTAAAACTGAAGAACTTAAAATTTGCAAGGATTTCTTAAATTTCCAAATGAAGAATCCATGGAGTGAATAGAGAGCAAGGACAGTGCACTTTGCACAGAGAAAGACTAATATTTTGCTGGAACTCTCCCTCTCCCGTCAGCTCTTGGTGACTGAGTTCTCTGGAGCATGTTTTAATGTCTTGTTTTTGCAAAGACCTGCATTCCAGGAACTTCAACCTTACAGCCTAAAGATACTGATGAAAAATCACCCAGAAAATATTTTATAAATACCAGGATACATCAGTAATTAACATTTGCTAGTACAATACAGCTATATCTAGTTGTATGTAACTAAGTGCTTTTGACAGACTACAACACAGAAAAATAAACATGGAGGGTATATCATTCTCTCCTGATTGATTTAAATTTGAAGATGCACCTTTCTTCTGAGTATCAGCATTCCATTGAATACAGAGGTTGCTCCCCTGGTGGTGTGCAAGACCAATACGTTCAACATTCTTCTAAGCTCAGAAAATCACCATGCAGATAGCTGAGGAGACCTTTGGCCCTAATTTGCAACCTTTGGCTTTTGTTAAATTTTTTTAGACTTAGTAATTTCCATGACTTGTTGGATAAAATCCCACTTAACATTCCTATTTGATATAGATGTTTTTAAGTGGGATAAATTTTAATAAAAATGTCCACTGTTTGTGTGTTACAGTTCAAATGCATAAGTGAGTCTCGGGACAAGTATTTTAAAGACATCTCGCTTCTATATGAGTAATTTTATCACACCAGCTTAGCAACTGGTATAAACATTTCTAGAACCTTCATTGCATCTTTACATAATGGTACATTGAAGAATTTATCCAATTTAGCTAAGACTCACACTATCTCTTTTTTTCATTTATAATTTAAACAATACATTTTTATATCCAAATGATTACTATTGTAAAGTCAAAGTATTTTAAACATTAGATTGCAGAATCTTCAACTTGGCACTATATGTTGAAAAGACTTTAAATTGAATTCATTGCTTTTGAACTTATACAGTAGGCTCTTCTAGTTTAGATTTTAAAGGTTGCATTTAATTTTATTTTTTTCGTAGTGTCTGCATAGTGCCATACAAGGAATTGTACAGTGAACAAATACCAGGGTGAATTAGTTCTGTTCAGTTCCTTTTCATATCCCATTAATAGATACAATTGAAGAGTATAATGGGCTAATCTTGGTTCATCAGAGAATTTCCAAACCTGCCTTTCAGCCTCTTCTTTGAAGGTAACAGGGAACAGAACCTCATCACATCTCTAACATCTGGCCATAGTGTGAGGTCAGCTAGTATTTAAGAACAAAGGAAACAATAAGGTTTGGCATTTAATGTTCTGGGTGGCTCTGTGTTCTGTTACACCAGCCTATTAGGCAGCATATAAGAGTAGCTTAGCAACATCCAACCACCAAAGTCCATTTTAATTGTGGTTATTGACTTAGAAAGCACAGCTAGAACGACCTGCGTGCAATGGGATAATGATCCTGTTGCTATCTTGTTTAGTGGCTCTTGTGTAGGATGGATATGTTAGATACAATGTGGAATATAAAGATCATATTATAGTTCCTCAAACAAAGGTCAGGCTTGGCATCTAGCTGCTTAGTGTACTCAGTGCAGCAAATACTATCTTTGCTTCCTCCATCTGGTAAGGTTTTGTGAATATGATGGCTCTTTCATATTTCTGCAAGACAGTTCCCCTTACCTGTGTCTTTTTACTTTTGTATGTATGCTTGTTGGTCAAAAGCCTAGAAAATGGCTTTAAAAATCATAAACAAATCATTTAGCTAAGTAAGATGTGGGGTATCTTAGTCATTGTTCTATAGTTCTGAGGAGACTCCATGATAAACTGAGACGAGCCTGACTCAGAGACAAGAGATGCATATTTATCTATGTGTTATAAAAATAACCAACCTTGAAAAAAATGCAGAGTAACTTGGAGAGAAGAGAATTTTGCTTCCATCTCCAATTCTTGTTAGCCCTTTTCTTTCTGATTTAAAATTTCTTGCGAGTGAAGAGATTTTAGAGAAGGCATTTATTAAAGTGCTCAATGTATTTATTTATGACCAAATATATTTTAGAAATGGCATGTGTCCTAGATCTTGAAAATGTTGTTAGAACTTTTGAGTGTCACTTTACTTGCTGTGGAGAACTTGGATTTTTAGTAAGTACTTTAATTTTGACTGAGGCAAAAGAAGGAAAGAAAAAGACAAGAAACTATTTACATATAATATATTTAATATTTTATATTAATATATTTAATATAGATAATCTATTATAACATAGTCTTAATGTGTTATATATATAAAAAATATAAACTATAATATATTATAGTTTATAATACACCATACACAATACATAATACATAATATATAATAAATTAATATATAGTATTTAATATTATATAATATTNAAAAAAAAAATTTAGCTTTTTTTACCCTTCAGCCAGAACCTCACAATGCTGCCCAGGCTGGCCTTGAGTACTCTGTGACATCAGCAGCCCATGATTCTTTTGCCCCAACCTTGAGTAGCTGGGATAACAGTTGCATATTGGAAGGCCTAGCAAAACAAAACCAAAACCAAAAACAAAATTATTGTCATTTAAAAGTCTTATTAGACATTATTATATCTGATATATGAAAAGAAAACATTATAGTAAGAAGTTATCCTTAAGAATGTAACTGGGGAGATTTATTCTAACTCCTCACTCTCCAGCAGATGCACCTCCTGTTGAGAAGTTACCATGTCCTTGTGCTTATAGACCATCACTAGGGAAACCATGAATGCTGTCCTGCAGGTTGATCTCTTTAATGAAAGGGATGTATATACCTATTTTCTACCAGAAGGCTTGGAGTGGATGTTGTTAATAACCAGGTAACCTTTGCTCCCTGTAAGGCCAGGCCTCACCCAAATCCCCCCGACCTTTTTATCCTGGACTCTCCCTCCTTAGACCTTTAACCTTTGCTTTGCTTCTCAGTCAATTGAACCTGTCCTTAGGGGAGATATCACATGTACTTTATTCCCTGCTGATCTCGATGCTGTCTTAGTCAGAGATCACACCAGGTCCTATGTCCTTAAGCTATAGAACCCATCTTCATAGTAGAAGTCACATGTACTTTGCAATAGAGTTTCAGTGCAGTCATGCCTTAAGCTTTATTGTGTGGGGCATGTGAGAAGGCTCAGTGGTTAGGATCACTGACTGCTAGAACCCAAGTTCAAACCCCAGCACCCATGAGGCAGCTCACAATTGTCTGTAACTCCAAGATCTGATACTGTCACATAGATATACATTCAGGAAAAACAAGAATGCACATGAAATAAAGGTAAATACATTTAAAAAAAAAGCCTTATTGTGTACATGGGGTTGAGATACTTGTTACCAGGAGACATTTTCCCAAAATTATACTATACTTAATATGTCAAAAATGAACTGCTTGGGGTCAAACTCAAGAAGTTTGATCCAACTCTGCTGTAGGGGTTTCAATATGCTTGGTCCAGGGAGTGGCACTATTAGGAGGTGTGGCCTTGTTGGAGGTGTGGCCATGCTGGGGAAGTGTATAACTGTGGAGGTGGTCTTTGAGAGAGCTTCCCCCTAGCTGTCTGAGGATGCCAGTCTTCTGTTTGCCTTTAGAACAAGGTGTAGAACTCTCAGCTCCTCCTGTGCCATGCTTGCTTGGCACTGCCATGCTCCCCGCCATGATGATAATGGACTGAAGCTCAGAGCCAGTAAGCCAGCCCCAATTAAATGTTGTCCTTTATTAGAGTTGCTGTGGCCATAGTGTCTGTTTACAGCAATGGAAATCCTAGGACACCTGCTAGCTATGTTGTGCTGAACCGTATTTATCTTCTTGAGGTTCATTTCCCTGCTAGCTGTAGGAATTGCAGGATCTCCATCTTTATACTCCTGGAGAACACAATTGGCTCTGAAAAGATGTTTCAGTTGGGGGAGACAATATCAAAGGCTCAGACATCACTGTCACCTCTATAAAATTCTTCAAATGGCCCCTGGCTTCACTCCCTGCCTACCTGTAAAGTCCTGTGTCAGTTTATTTCCTCTTAGGACTCTCATGTCTTAAAGACACAGGCTTTCCAAATCCTACTATATGCCACATCTCTTTACATTTTCAACCCTGCCTGTCACAAAAGAAAACACAGAAACAGAAAAGCACTTAAATGAAATGCATGATTGACCAGTCTTTATGAAATAAGTGCCACCCAGGTCAAGATCTAGTTTCTGTAGCCACCTGAGTAGCTCCTTCTATTAGCCCTGTCACACTCCCAACTCCCACCCTCTTGCAATTATCCTGCCTTTCCTAGCAGTGATTTTCTTTGCAATTTGCTTTATATAGTTTTGCTATTCAAATATGTGTCCCCAGATATTCCAGTTTAGTCTACACTTAAAAAATTTGACATGTCTTTTAAGTCTCTTACCTCACTTCTTGCTTTCATCCTCTTCATTCGTTATGCAGTTTTTCTATTGAGGAGCCTGGGAAATATGAAGCCCAGACATCCTTGCAAAGGGGAGTTTGATGATATCTTTTTGCATTGTTCTTGTTTCTTCGTCAAGGGCATTTCTTTATAGTGAATTGGCTGTAAATTGAGAGGGTGGATCTGACTTGGGCTTGATCCCTTTGACAAGATGTATGCAGTATTTGGGATAATCATAGGACATAATGTGTCCATCTTTCTCTTTCTTTGATCTTAGCAGCTATTGATGTTTAATACCTGTATGAAATATCAGTCATTCACTGGCAGTTATAAAATGGTGTTTTCTAATAATATCATTTTATTTTCATTTCTTTTTCAGCTATCTTTATAAAGACACACTTCTCTTTATATCCTATATAATTAAATAGTAGTGCAAGTCATGTAAGAAACGTTGGATAAATGCTTGCTTCTGACATTTGATTTATTAATTTCTAAGATTGTGAGTTGGTTCTTTAACCATTTGCTTAAGGCTTTAAAAATTATTATGAACTTAAGTTTTAAATAACTACAATTTTTGAAACTTTAAATAATTTTTAACTCACATATTAAACTATAATCAATTATTTAATCCTTATGTAAACTATTCTTTGTTGCTAAACAATGAGGGCTTCCTCAGTAGCAGAGGCATTTTTTCCAGATAGTATTATTTTCTTTTTTCTTTTTTCCTATTGGTCATAATAAACATTAGTCTATTGCTAAAATAAAGGTTTATTTACTGTAAAAATATCAGATAATATAAACATATTTTTAAAGAAAATAAGACTAAATCCTTCTGCCCTAAACTTACCACTATAACATTATAACATTTTGGTAAAATTCTCTCTAAAATGTCATATGCAAAATTATCAGAAGAGAAGTCTTAATGTTTGCTTTGTTTTATGTCCTGTAAAAAATATAAATGTGGGTGGTGAACATCTTACCATGTGAGAAAATAAAGACATCATCACTTTCAATGTGTGGAGAAAAATGAAGAAATTACTTAGAAGGTTTCTAATTTCCCATTAAAATAATGCTAAAATAAACAATCACTTTGTATTAGATGATTCAAAACATTTTTCTGGCCCATTCATATCTTTTGAATTTCTGAAGGGATCACAGAAGAGAGGACATTGTACTGGAGTCTCCTCCACCCCCATTTGTAAATGTGTTTGTGTGTGTGTGTGTGTGTATGTGAATGAGGGGTTGGTCTATGCTTCAGTAACTTGTAGCTTAGTAATGAGATGAAAAGTCGGAACAGATTGGAATTGAAAAGCTGAGAGAAAAAATCGAGTTAGTTGCAGGTTGTTTGAATTTGGAGTGGTAGCAGCTGTACTTGACCACGTGTAAGCTGGAGATCAAGAAGAAAGATGGAGCTTCTCCTGCTGTCTCTACTACCACCTTCATCAGACCTGCATGTCCTGAACCATATAGACAGAAATCTAGCACGGCTGTCCTCTAGGAGGCTGCACCCAGCAGCTGACTCAGACTGATGCAGATAAATATTGGATGCAGCTTGAGGACTCTTACTGAAGAATAGGAGGAAAGATTGCAGCCCATAGTGGGATAGGAACTTCACAGAAAGACCAACAGAATAAACTAACCTGGATTCTTGGGGTTCTCAGAGACTGAATCAACAACAAAGGAACATACCTGGACTGGACCTAGGCCTCCCTGCTCATATGTAGCAGATGTGCAGCTTGACCTTCATGTGGGTCCTGAACAACTGGAGCAGGGTCTATCCCAAGAGCTGTTGCCTGTACATGGGATATGTTCTATTAGCTGGGCTGCATTGTCTGGCTTCGGTGGGAGAAGATGTGTGCCTAGCCTCGCAGAGACTTTATGTGCCAGGGTTAGGGGTACTCCCATGCTCAGAGGAGAATGGGAGAGAAGATTTGGAGGGGGTGGGGAAGGACTGAAGAAGGGGGTGACCAGAAGGGAGGCAGTGAGTGGGATGTAAAATGAATAAGTAAAATAAACAAATTAATTAATTAATTAAATGAAGGAAGACGGAGTCCATAGAAAGAGGAAAAACTGTAGCTGACATGCAAAATGTCTGCTATGTGCCCTGCTAAGTGCCATCCACTGCACTACCTGATTGGGATATATCAATGAATAAGACAAAGATCTTTGCTTTTATGAAGCATACATTCTAGAATACATGGGCATTTTAGTGAGCCGTACTTAATGAGGGCATGAAGAATGTAGGTAGTAGGCGTGGATGAGAGAGAAGCCTCTGGAAAATGTCTAGTTAGTAATGCAAGTTAACATAAAACTTGTCAACTGTGCATATTTGCAGTAATTTTTTTTTGTATATTTAGTGATAGTTCGATATGTCCCTTTTTAAAATGTGAATTGGTCCTATTTTCTTTCTCTTATTACTAACATTGCTGAAAAATGTGCATTAACATTTGCACTGGTATACAATTGATTTTGTTGGCAATTTCTCAATAGTAGATCACTGAATTAATGAGCATACGATTCAAATTTCAGTTTTTAGAAGATGTATTTGAGTTTTAATTTCCCAACTCCCATAAAAATAAATAGTAAAAAATAGCCATGTGACACATTACCAAGCACCCAGTATAACACATGGTTGAGTAGCCTTAGTAGGGCAATTTTGATAGAAAAACATTTTAACTGCTAAAAGGGGAAAAGGGGGAACACTAAAAATATACAGAGGTGGTACCCATAGACCGTGGCTTTTACCATGAGGGTTGTTATCTCAAGGACAAATGGAAAACTGAACATGAAAGGACTTTAGAGGAAGCTCTGCAGGGTGAGATTGGGGACTTTAAGGAGAGGACTTGGCTTTCCAGAAACAGTCTATTAAGTACACAATAACCTCTCACCTTGACAACTAGGGGCCACTTCTACTCTGGGGACCTTGGGGGAAAGGGACATTTTGCTAGCTTTCCCAGAGTGCAATTGGCTCCTGGAAATTCACCTCTCCCAATACTACTTTTACCTCTAGCCTACAGGATCCTTCCAAACTTATGATTGGCTGCACTCCACAGTGAACTGAGAAAAGGTTAAAATAATCTGCATGGGGGAGACAAGGTGGACAGAGAAGAAAGCCATATAGTAATATAGTAGTTTGTTTGTTTGTTTGTTTGTTTATTTATTTATTTATTTATTTATTTATTTATTTATTTATTGGTTTTTCGAGACAGGGTTTCTCTGTATAGCCCTGGCTGTCCTGGAACTCACTTTGTAGACCAGGCTGGCCTCGAACTCAGAAATTCGCCTGCCTCTGCCTCCCGAGTGCTGGGATTAAAGGCGTGCGCCACCACACCTGGCCCTAGTAGTTTATTTTTTAAATCTATTAGCAATAGTACCTGTGGTATAGTAGAAAATAGCCTTTAAAAAAGTATCCCTTTTCTTTTCTTTACCCCAAACAGTATATTTGTGTATAATCTTATTGGTTATGTAGGTATTTTAAGCTTGAGAAAATTATTGAATACCTTAAACATTTATTTTTTTACAAATATATCTCAGCATCACTATGTGGTCAAGTTGTGGAAGAGTGTGTTCCATCACTCAGTTTTACTACTGAAATGAAGACCAGAGAGTGCTCAAGTTTAGGGAAAATGTTATTGATTAGTGTTCAGTGCTGTGTACTTATTTTTCTGTTACCAGCCTCTCCAGCTCACCAGAGTCCTTATGTCACCAGCTTACAGTTATTCTCTATGTTCTCTATATTCTCCCACAAGCCTTTTCAGACGTATTTGTCTCATGGGAATTAGAAAGCTCTTGGGACATTTGGTTTTTGCCACGTATTCTAGTAGTGGCAATTTCAGAGTGCAGCCACACCCAGTAAGATGATCACAACCTACCCTGTTTTTTAAAGTGTGCAGTAAATTGTCTAACGAGATAGTTTTCCCTGTGCATTTATTTTCTTTTCCTTTTAAAGACAAATTATATTAACACATAAAATGACACCAAGTGATTAAAACTGCTACTTATATAGGAACGTTTATAGTCAACTCTGCTATTTCTTTTAAAAATGCAAAGCCATCCTTACTAGTTCCTATCATATAGCCAATGATGGAACTCCTACTGTGACTCATCTACCCAATGACTGTAACCTTCCTAATTGCTTGGACTCCTTTCTCACTTGCCCCACACCTGTCTCCCCTAAGTTTTTTTTAACAGGAAGGCCTTTCCAAAAGTCCTGGCCTTATTGCAGAAATCCCCAGTTATTTTTCAGTGAGCAGCTTTCAATGTGCAGAACACAGGGTCACATCTCTAGCTACTCATCTTTACCTTGTACCTTAGTTTCTTAAAATGCTGGACCTTTTGAAAACCAACATGCTATGTTTTGCCTAATGGTTTCCACTCTGCTTTCCAAATCCAGATAAATAGCTGGCATCAAGTTGTTCCTGATACATGGAAAGAATTATGTAAGTTTTGCCAATAATGCCTTGTTACAAGCCTGCATTTAGGCACTTCAAACACTTCAGTATCTACTACATATTGGAGAACACAGGGAGGGATTAAAGAATGGAGAATTTTTTCATAGCTGTTTGGCTGACTTCGCTGAGTTAGCATTGAAAAGAGAGCTGGATGGATGGATGGGATGGGTCCTGTGGCCTTCTTAGAAACAAATATTTTAGGCATATGAACAAGTGAGTTCAAAGGCCTTATAGCTAGAGTGAGCTTTGATATAGAGATCATGGCTGGCAGAGAAAGTCAGCCAAAGGGAGGGTACCTGGAGAGTAGGCTAGTGTTGGGGTAAGAGTGAGGGCAAATCATATAAGGATGTATATAGGTTAGGAATTTTGCTATTATTTTAAAATAGAAAATGTTAAAGAAAATAATATATTTTACAAAACAAACTATTACGTGAGACTGTGGAGGGCTGAGTCCCACCCTCAGTTACTTTCACGGTAGAGGATAAATGAATCCTTTAGAAAATGAAGACGTATTTCTTAATTATGAACTATTTTCACTTCTGTAGCTAAACTTTGAAGTGCAACAATAGAGTAACCTGAATGTCATAGCTTTTGCAGGAAGGAGATATATGTAAGCGAAATGAAGTGATCTCTTTTGGAAAAATCAATTTCTTATCAAATCTCTCAAAATGAAAAAGGTTCACAATTTTTGCAGTTTCTTGGAAAGCAGTTTTCTGTTGGTAGTGGTTTTGATCATGCATTAAGTCATATTTCAAACCAAATCACTGCCATGGCACATTCTATTTATTTTTTTTAACACCTTTGTCTGAATACATAGACTATAGTTGTGATTTAAATTAGTTTAAAAATTCATAGTAAAATCTTGACAGAGGAATGAAATAAAAAACACAAAGCCATCCAATTGTTCTGAGTCTGGGAATGAACTTTTAAAAGGATGAGATAGTTATCACATTGTAGACTGCATTGGTTTACAGCTTGCATACGCCTTGCAAATCAATGAGAACTCTAAATGTAATATAACAGTATGCAGGCACTAATATATTCAGACACTTTGCGGATTTTTGAAAAGTAAAATTGGAACTTTAAAATCATGATCATGTTTAGGATTAAATCTGTGTAAGCCCTGAATGTGAAAACAAGGGTTGTAAGGATCTCAATAGCGTCATAGTTTGTCAAGTCAAAACTAATAAAGCTTCGGCCTGCACTTTTTAGTATGTCACCAATTCCAATGTCCAAATATCTGTATGTGCAACACTCCATGGAAGTGAATTGAATGCTCGCTCTTGTTGTGTTGTGGTTTGGCTACAGCTGGGATGACCCCCTAGCAGCTTTCATGCTGAAATGTGAACTCCGCCATGAGACTTTACAGAGAAAGAAATTTCATCTTACTATGGTATTTATTAGGTGGGGCCTCTCCGAAGTAAGTGGGATTAGATTAAGCTATCAGGGTTAAGCCCAATAATTTGAATACTGTTAGCTTTATATGAAACAGGTGAAAGACCACATTTCTTTTTGGCATGTTCTGTCTTATGCTTGAGAATATGTCAGCAGGAAAACCACCACCTGAAGTGGGCCCTTGACCCAGTACCAGAACTGTAAGCTAAATCAACATTTTTTTCCTTTTGACTTCAACAAGAGAAAACTGATTATTACATTGCATACTAACTCATTCTTAATTATTGAAGATATTACATAGCTAATATGTAAACCTACCTTCTAATCAATCCATTCAAAACTTTCAGCTTCATAAATCCTTAGCAAATAAGTGTGAGGTATAGGAGAACCCACTGGTGGTACAAATTTGAACATGATCATGTTTCTAACTCCCTTAAATCTCATGTACAATTCAAGGAGGGGTGTTTCTGTGTCTTCAGACATGGTCACGGTGGAGAAAGGAGGGAGAGTTAGAATAAGAACTCAGAAACAGTGTTTGAAAGAGTGTTTTTTTTTTTTTTTTTACCTCTACCACATGTGAGGGCCAAGTTATTCTGCTTAGAGTTTTGACAAAATGGAATGTATCTTTCCAGTTAAAGGCACATACTGAAAATATTTCCAGAACTTCATCTAAATTCCAAATAAGATAAATGGGATATTTGATATGAAAGCTGATAAAAAAGAATTAGATGAAGAGGTACTTTAGCCTCTTCATTTCTGAGTTTGACAAGACTTACAATCCAATAAAACTACCATTTGCCAATGGCTCTTTTCTGGCATTTCAGAGAAGTCAAAGACTTAGCATTAGAGAAGTGAGCATGGCTTGTGTAATGTTACCCCATCTGCTTAGAGGAGTGACTTCTGAACAGGGCAGTTAATTTGGCTGTAGAGAAAGTGAGAGTAAATAAACCCTGTACCCAGTGTACTTTGCTATGGCCCGGCTGCCCGACGGAGTTATGCACAGTAGTTCCAGGGGTTCCAGATTCTTGGTTTCCTAGGCGTTAAACTGTCCTCAGGCCAAATGTGTGTAATCCTGGTGTGTCGCACTTTGTTCTGCCTTTAAAGTGCTTGAGAGACCTGAAGAACAAAATTTATTCTGGGATAGTGGCAGATAGTACCTGTTTGGAAAGCATATTTTTGTTTGTTTTGTTTTTGAACTATGCATATATTTTTCTTATATAGGTTTTGCCTTCAGTTACAATATAGTTTTGTAAGAAAACAGCAACACACAAAGGTTTTAGTAGAAAACAATAAAAATAAGAATCTAGGGCAAGGGAAATTTGTCACTTGAGGAAATGCTTGCTATGAATTCATGAGAACACATGTTTGATGCCCAGAACCCATTGTAGAAAAATCTGGCAGAGTGGTGCGCGGCTGTAATCCAGTGCTAGAAGGCAGAGACATACAGATCCCTTGGGCTCACTGGACAGTCAGAATGACCTCCTTGGTTCCCTCCAGGCCAGTGAGAGAAGTTGTTACATGAAACCAGTTGAACAATGTTTGGGAAGTAAACTCTGAGGTTGACAACTGGCATCTATCCACATACACATGGCCATGTTCAGAACCCTTATGCCCAGCTACATGTTCATGATGAATAGAAACTAAGATAGGGTATTCTTTTAGAAAACTTGATGTGTGAGTGTATGTGTATGCAAACTTAGGTGTTAATGTGCCCTGGCTGGCATGTGGAAGTCAGAAGACTATTGTAGGGCAGTTGATTCTCTCCTCATTGTTTCTCAGGTACAGTTTTCTCTTGCTGTGTATTCCAGGCTAGCTGAGCTTCCTGGCAATGCCCCTCACCCCCCATCTCTACTTCCCAATTTGTTATAGAAGTGCAAGGACAACTATGTGAGCCACCACACTCAGATTAAAAAAACAAACCAAAACAACACACACACACACACACACACACACACACACACCCCAAACCAAAAACTACATACAAGGGTTCAGACTTTATGGCCTTTTCCTTGTCTCCTTTGGCATGTCTTTTGTTGTCCTTGTTCAGCTAATGTTTAGGCAGTCATGTTGGTAAGACTTTGTGGGTGCAGCTTCTGAAATTACTGAGACAGTCTCACAATTGAATTTGAAAGAAAATAAGGATGGGCATATGGGATAGGTTTGGAGAAAGGGAAGGGATAAATGACTTAATTGTAATCTCAAAAACAAAAAAACAAACAAACAAACAAACAACAATAAAAAAGCAAGAACATGGATTGAGAAGTCAGACTCAGGCTGTCTGGCCAGCAGAACAAGTGCTTCTGCCAACAGAGCCATCCCACTGGCCACTGGAATGGAATATTATCACCGAGTTGGAAGAGAATAAACAACAACGTATAGAAGTAGTACTGAGGCCAAAGAAAGACTTAAGAAATATGAAAGAAATGCTGGAAAGGAAATAATAAATGTTTACTAAAGTATAGTTGATTATTTCCTACAGTCCATTGTCAGGAGAGGCCATCTTCCATTAGGAAAACGTGTTGCTGAGTCTTGAAGGCTCTATCATGGAAATGTTCAGACTTTTCAATTCTGAGATCCTTAACATGGTTCTTCTCATATGGCTGGCCCTTTAGAAGATGTTCCTGTAACCTCATTTCTCCTACTTGTCAACACATAAGCCTTGGAGGTGATTAATATCAACCCACTTACCTAGTTTTGAGTTGAATTCCTGGAATATCCTGTTGTGTAGAGGAACAGGCAGGAGAAATGACAGTGTATCTGTCTTTTTGCAGGGAAAAAAATCATTCCTGTTAATTAAATGAAGAGTTTGAGAAGTGCTTGGAGTGGTGTTTGTAGCCCTCCTGTGGTGCGTTCTTTGTCATGTCTGGATGTCAAGACTCCAAGCTCTCTTGCGAATTAGAGTCTGCACTCTTCTCTAAGGAAAGGGAAAAGTTTAAAATAAAATCTCTAATTAAAAATAGAAGGCATAGGGCTGGTGAGATGGCTCAGCGGGTTAGAGCACCCGACTGCTCTTCTGAAGGTGATGAGTTCAAATCCCAGCAACCACATGGTGGCTTACAACCACCCGTAACAAGATCTGACGCCCTCCTCTGGTGCGTCTGAAGTCAGCTCCAGCGTACTTATGAAGAATAATAAGAAATGAATCCTTGGACCGGAGAGACCAACCGGAGCAAGCCAGGCTGTCTGGAGCGAGCGGAGCCGAACGGGGATGGCTGGAATGAGCGGGGCCAAACCGGAGCAAGCGGAGCAGATCGGAGCGAGCGGGGCTGGCTGGAACAAGCTGGGGGGGGGGGCATACAGGGGCGGCCGGGAGCAAGTGGGGCTGGCCGGAGCGAGCGGGGTCGAGCAGATCGAGCGGGGTTGACCGGAACAAGGGAAAAAAAATAGAAGGCATAGATTTCAAATGTAGACTTTGACTCCCTACCCTCTACTCTTAATCTTAGCTCCAGGGAAAACGGATTGGCAAGTGAAGGACATCACAGACAGCAGCCCCCACCCTTTAACTAGCTGATGAGCTGTGTTTCCATCATCTCCTGTCCTGTACTATCTGACAAGTACCACAGATGGCATCTGCAGGCAGGTGGAGAGCTAGACTCTGGGCATAGCATGTCTCCAGAGTGCATAGTTGCAGCTGCAACGTCTTTAGAATGCCTCGCCAATCTGTACGTTTAGGGGCCTGGATGGACAGCGATAGGACAGCGCGCTAACTATTGCTGCCCAAAACACAAAAGAAGACCTTGGGGTTTGAAAAATAAAAGCAACTACAGATTTCTGCTCTGCTTCCTTCTTGTTGATACCCTAAGAAGGCTTCTCGGTCCTTATACAGATGAGAATTTTACACAGTGGCTCGGTCTTCTGAGACAGTGCCAATCACGCAAAGGCAGGTGATAGATGGTAACCATTTTATACTTTAGACATTGATTCATAAAATACTGTTTGCATAATCTTGACTCTTTTCTAAGCATTTAAATTATTCAAGGTTTACACAGGGCTCCAGTCTTGATTTAGGTCCTTAAGTATTCAGGTATTTGGAAAGATGTGATTTTACTGTCTTCAAATTATTTGCAAGCAAATTGTAGAAGAAGGCATTAAATTGCATTTTTCTTTTTGTGCACTTGTTGCCTCTACTTCCATCTTCCCATCTTGTGCCCTTTTGTTCTCTTTTAACAGGTGAACTGCATTTCATGGCATTTTAATTTTCTCTGCACCCTTGCAGCCATTAAAAGAAAGAATGGGAATTTCTTTTCCGGTATTTCCCATCTCAGGGTTCAGTACAAATATATACTAATCCTGTCTTCACTGGTATCCACACAGCAAGCACCTCTTCATCTCTTTCTAACCAAGTCCACAGAGCTTAAATTATTGATAAATACATTCTCCCCTATCTATTGACTACATGGTAATAGTGTAAAGTCATTTAAATTTTTCTTTAATTTTTGTTCCTTGTAGCTACTTTATAGCTGCTTTTTGTCTAGATTTTTTTTTTTGAAACAGGGTTTCTCTATGTAACAGCCCAGATTGTCCTAGAACTCACATTGTAGACCAGGTTGGCTTCAAACCCACAGAGACTTGGCTGCTTCTGTCTACCAAGTACTGGGATTAAAGGCATGTACCACCAACTCCCAGCTAGACATCTTTTAACAGACCAGGTTTCATTTCATATACATACTTACAATGTATTGGAAAATGTTCAAGCAGAACTCTATCAAAGGTCCCTCACATTAATTTATTTCTGATTGTACACTGGTGTAACATGCTTTTCCCTAAGCAGCAAACATGTAAATAATAATGGCTGAGTCTGTAGAACTCCGAGAAACAAAGTGCAATTAACAAGAAATCAATTTAGGATAAGCAGGTATTGCCAAATTAAAAATCTGTGTGGCATGAATGAAAAATGTCCCCTGTAGGCTTAAATATTTGAACACTTGGTTATGGTGCCTTTAGGAGGTAGAACCTTCCTGGAGGAAGTATGTCACTGGGAACAGGCTTGGAGGGTTCATAGCCTCACTCTACTTTGTATTAATTGTCTCTCTCTCTCTCTTTATCTGTCTGTCTGTCTGTCCATCTGTCTGTCTGTCTCTTCTCTCTGGTTTTCTTTTTGTCTCTGTCTCTCCCCATCTGGTGTCTGTATTTGGATAAAATGTGATCTCTCTGATTCCTGCACTTAATGGCTCTGTTTTTCCTGTTTGTTGTGTGATGATGGACTGTATCCCTCTGGGACATTAAGACAAAATAAGTCCTTTCTTCATTAAATTGTTTTTAGTGCAGGCACATAATCCCTCATTTCTTTCAACAAAAAGGCAACCGATACAAGGCTAAATACAAAGCACTGTCTCTTTTCATGTGGTTTTAATCTAGCTTTTACATTTTTGAAAAAAAAATTGTTTCCAGTGTCGTGTGTGGATCCCCAAGGTTTTGTATGCACCCAGATATATATTGTATGACTGAATCATTCTGCCAACAAACATCACATTTAAAAATTCCTTCTATTTTTATTAGGAGTATGTGTATATATATGAATATAGTTGTCTATGAAGGTCAGAAGATGTCATTAGATCCTTGGAGCTGGAGTTACAGAAAAATGTATTATAGATAAATGCATGCCTGAAACCAAAGTTGGCTTCTCTGAAAGAGAAGTACACAATCTTAACTGTGGAAGCATCTCTCCAGCCCCTCTAACCTTATATATTGAAGAGACTAAAAACATTAAAGACCTGGACAACTTTGGTGATACATGCTTGTAATTCAGGCTCTTTCTTAGTAGGCAGATGCAGGAAGTTTGCTGTGTGTTCATGGCCAGTCTGATTTGTATAGGGCATTTTAGGTTAGGCTAGGCTATATAGTAAGAACCCGACTAACAGCGTTGGTCTTGCAGGATAGGCTCCTGCCATGAGTTGTGCGGTAGGTAGTTATGATCTAAATATGTTCTACTCATGTATGAAATTATCAAAAAAAATAAATAACATTTTTTCAAGTAAAAGAAAACAAAATTTTCAAAAGGAAAAAGTAAAACAATACTTTATATATGTGAAGAATGTTACAAAAGTTAAATTTCAGCGTCATTGGTAAAGGATCATTGGGACAAATAGTCTCATTTGTTCACATGTCTCTATAACCGCTGTCATACTCTGTTAGGAAACCAAGTTGCTAAGGTAAAAGGCCGTCATCACTGGACAGCCCTGAGCTTGGTGCAAAGTGGCGGATTCCTTTGTCAGTGGGACTTCTTCTTCTCTGAGGGATCCGGGACCCAACTTGAGGAATGTCATGAAGTTCTGCACCTAAAATACCTGGAATGCCTTCCCATGCTAATGAGACATCTCAGTACCGTAGCCTTCAACCAAAGACTTTTGCCCACTCTGGGTATTCTCACCCACTTCCCCAAAACTATTTATCCTTTGGTTCACTCCAATAAAGCGTATGCATACAAGCCCATCCCGAATAAAGAAGTATGTACAAGCTAAGATCATATCCGAGAGCGGTTTTATTGAAGACTGATCATCAGAGAAGGCCTTCCCCTAAAAGAGCTGTAACATTAAGGACTTTGGAAAAGACCTTTTCCTTCTGCCCCCACCATTTGCTCCCAGCTGGATCCTGCAGAACTCCACCCATTCTGGGCTCTGCTTCAGCCTTCCAGCCCTGTGTGCAGCTTGGTCTGAACACCTTGAGAGAGAGGGAGCAGAGGCCTCAGAACTACAGCTGGACTCCAAAACGCATACCAAAAATAATTGTATCTTTAAATTTCTTTCAGCGTGAATGTTCTTTAGATATTTTTTCATGGAATTAAGTTTAAATTTGTTGGTTGTGGTGAAAAAATATGTATGAAGTTTAAACAATGACCAATACTGTATTTTCAGCCAAGTAAATAGTAACATGGAATATATGTTTAAACACTCAAAAGAATGTAATGATCTATGGATTAGAGATATTGCTCAGTCAGTGAAGTACCTTCTCAAAAGCATGAAGATCTGGGTTTGATGCCAGCCCTCATATAAATGTTCCAGAATCCTATCTAAGGGGAGGCAGAGTTGGAGTATCACAATCTAGTCTCTTCTATCGGTCCAATAAGGATTTAGCAAAACCAGGGAGGATTTCAAGTAATTAATTGAATTGTTTATGATATAATAACATAGGGAAAAGTTAGTCTCCTAAATGGCTGGTGGCAAATACAGGGTAAGCACAAAATATTGAGACATTGATTTTCACACTCAAACACAGTAAACGTTGTGGAATAGTGTTCATTCTTCTAAGGTAAGTGATATATGATTTGAAGTTTATTATAAAGTTCTAAAGAGACATATGAGACACAAAATAGAAACTGCTAAATAAATTACCATCAGTCAGTGTTAAGTCTTAATTGCTTTTAAACTAAAATCTGAGTAGGTGACACTTAGTAAATGACAGCGATCATTGCTATGTACAGGAAGAAGGATGCACTGAAATTTACCTAGATAGAAAAACAATGTTTACAGTAAATGGCTGCTATAGTCGGATATGCAATTAAAAGTAATCAATGATCATTTTATAATCAAACATTGGTTATCCTTTAAGTTTATTCTAGGTTTATTTCTTTAATATTGGATAACTATTTAGCCTGAATGGATATCTGTGTACCATGTGCAGCCAAGGTCAGAATAGGGTGTTAGATCTCCTGGAAGTAGAACTCTATATAGATATAGAACTGCATCCATATCTTCTGTTAGAGAGAACATGCTCTTAACCACTGAGCAATCTCTGTAGTCCTGGTTATCCTTTTCATTTTTATTTTTTTGATATTTGATACTTATTTCTTTTATTACATTATACTGAAAGACAATTTAGATGCACCAAGGTTGATAATAGCTACTGTTTTTTTTTAAAAAGACTGTATATATATTTTTAAACTTCATTGATTCTTTGTGAGTTTGACATCATGTCCCTCAGTTTTGCTTATCTCTCTATTTTCTCATATCCACCCTTTGCCCTGGCAAAGGGAGAGCCCTTAAAATAACACACACACACACACACACACACACACACACACACACACACACACACACTCACAACACACCACACCAAACCCCAGAGCATAGAAAATATCTCATCATGCAAGCTGTAGTCTGTCACAGCATGTCCTACAGGATATCGCTCTGCCCACACATCTTCACTTGCAAATGTTGACTTCAATGAGTCATTGGTCTGGTTTGAGATGTCTGGCTTCTATGACACCATCACTATTGGGTCCTCACCGGAGATGCTCTCAGTTATCCTGCTGTTACCCTGGGTCACGGAGATCCTGCAGCCCTGGTTCAGCAGGACTCACCAGTTCCCAGATGATAGAGATTTGAGGGTGGACCAACTCAGAGCCCTGGATCTGTGCCTGGGTGGTAGGTAGCTGAGCTGGTCAGTGTGCCAGCTCTCCATTATCCTCAACATCAGGGCAAGCTCTCCAGATGTGCTCTGGCCAGGACACCCAATTCTACCATCAGCAGGAGGCAGGGTCAGCTCTTAGGCACTCAGGCCTTCAGAGCCAGCTCCATTGTGCTGTCCAGTCAAGATGGGGGCGGGGACCACTTTTGCTGCAAGTGCTGCAGCCGATAAGGGGCTCTCCTGCCTACACCCTCGGAGCTGGCTCACCCTTGCAACTCCACTCTATTGCCCAGGTAAGGTGTAGGGCCAGTTGACTTGAGTACTACAGCCAGTTGGCTAGCTCCCCAGCAGTCTCCTGCTCTCTGGGGGATGGGGGTGGGGTGGAGGGTGCGGTGGTGGTGGTGGTGGTGGTGGTGGTGGTGGTGGTGGTGGTGGTGCGGGGAGCCCTTCCCACTACTTCAGGGGCAAGGCAGAGAAGGACATCACTCCGGGTACTCAGGCCTGTTCTCTTCTTGTGCTCACCGTCGGGGCTGGCTCACCAACTGGTCATCATTTTTTATTTAATCAGATGTGCTATGAAAATCAGATTGTGATTTAGCAGAACACCATAAGAAGCCTTTTAATTAAGTGTAATTGTAAACCTCTGAAGCTAGGTGGAGTGTTATACCAGATCCTCTAAGGAGACATTTCAGCATCAACAATTTCAATATCTAAGCACATCTCATTTCATTGTCATGAGCTTTCACCTAACACTGTGTTCATGTAGTTTCAGAGAATAGTGCTGCATGCATCCCTATAAAGTAGCTACTTAAAAACTGTAAATTTATCAACCTCCTAAAGTAATACCATCTGGCTACAAACAGAAGACACAAGTTTGAAATTCATTGCTGTGTTCCCTGCTTGTCTCCTGTTCCCCTTGTAATTTATTTGTTGAAGAAACTAGGATCAGCTGCAGGATTTTTCATTTTGCGAATTTTGCTGATTTTAACATAGTGGTATCATTTAACATGCTCCTCTGAGACCTGTATTTATTCTAAAAGGCATTTGGATTAAAGGAGTTGATCAAATTCAGGTTCAATTTTAGGGCAGAGATATTTCATAGAGTCTCCCCACGCCCAGAGGAACCTGAGTATCTTTTGTTATTCAGTGGATTGATCTTTGTCTAGAGCTATCATTTCATTAGTCTGACATTGTAATTATTCTTCTCCCCTTTCTGTTATGAATTAGAAAACTTGTGTTGAGAGAAACTTCCTTTCATCAGCTCTTTTCTTATCTCAGGTATACACTGAACAAGAAAATCATAATAGGATTTTCACCTAGCATTCAATAGTGATTTATACTTTCTCTTTTGTGTGTATATCATCGTGAACTCACTGGGTTACATATATCTGGAGTGTTAATGTATTGCTGCTACTATGTGTTCAAAATATTCCTTGTTTTTTGGTCCAGTGTAAGTTTTTTGGTCCACAATATTTTAAACATAGTTTTGAATATTTCCTTTAGTGTGTTATGAGTTTCTTTGTGTGACTTTAAAGTTTAAGTGTTTTTGATATTCTCTCATTATGCACATAGTAAAATAAGTGGTCATGTTTTCTAACAATCAAAAAATTAGATATGAGCCTGGCGTGGTGGCACACGCCTTTAATCCCAGCACTTGGGAGGCAGAGGCAGCACAATGGGTTAATGTTTGCGCTCAGCCTGCTTTTTTTTTTTTTTTTTTTTCATAAAGTCCAGTAGCAGGACTGAAGAGCTTGCTCAAATATTCCGAGCAGTTGCTACACTTGAAAAGAGCCAGAGTTCTGTCCCTAGTGTTCAGGTCCAGGGATTACCTCACAAACAACAGGACACCAATATCAATCAGTCAGACAGGTATAGTTTATTGAGTATATGCCCCAGGAATGATTGATCAGGTGCCACAGTCCAGATTTGGGAACTAAACTGTGACCTCCCAAGTTAAGGTCCTACAGGGCGTTTTAAGCCTGAAACATCTGCACCAAGTTATTCCACTTATTAGGATTTAGGGATTGGCAAATTTCCTTAGAAACATGTCTTTGTTGTACACTGATCCTCCTCCCATTGGTTGGGGTATTCAGCCATGGCAGTGGACTTGCCCTGTCTAATATTCACGCCTTAACTTGTCTACCAGGATAAGCCTTGACCCATCTAACATTCATGTCTTAACTTGCCAACCAGGATGCCAGTTACCCATGTGTATGTCTCTTTCTGCCAAGTAGAATGTTAGTTCCCAATTAGACATCTTGGGATTTAAACTTTAGTGGATTACTACTCAAAATGAACGTCTTATTTTAAATAGTTTCTTATATCTCTTGTGTTAGGGTCTATCCTAGGGGCAGCTTACAAAAGCAGATAACATTAAAGCTTATATGCAGGCACAGGATGTGCTATTGGGTGGTTGGTTCAGGTGGTTCGGGTTGTTCGGGTTCAAGCTTGTTGTGGATAACTATTTAAAGCAGTTGTACTGACTTCTATCATGATTGGTTTCAATGGTGTAGAACATAAAAGAACATGTAATCAACTTGGCATTAGAAAGTTTCTTAGTAACATGAGAAACATATGAGAAAGTTTCCTTGTAATAGCAGGCTAGCCCTGTAATAGTTTCCTAGGCCTTACCATTTTTACCTAGGCCTTAACACCCAACACTTAAGTCAGTTGGCTCAGACAGCTTTAGGGGAGCTCATACCACCTCTGGCCTTCATAAACAGCAGTGTACATACACATTAGTAAAGTAAATAAATATCTTAAAAATAAAACTCAGATTTCAATTCGGTGAATGGTAACATCCACTTTTAGATTTGGTCTACCCATAATACTTAACAATCAAGACAGATGCACAGACCAACCTAATCTAGACAATTTCTTGTTGAAATTATCCCATCAGGTGACCCTGTCTTGTGCCAAGTTGATGATTGAAACTAACTATTCCAATGCCCTACTTGAGCCCTGAGCTCTGCATGCCCTGAAGATGGCTTCTTGCTTGGTTTTCCTCTCTCAGCCTTTTCATTGTCATTTCTGCAACCACTGGGGTTAGGATAAACAGACAAGCTCCTACTGTTGATAACTGACTGACAAGACTTGTCTGCTTTAATTCTCCCATTTACAGGATTACAGCTTCCAGAACTCTTCCGGAATAACCTTTGCACTAAAAGTATTCCTCAAGATGTTAACTTTGGACCCTCTATAAGTGGGTTTCTTGTCCAAATAAATTTGGGTAAATTGTCTGTAATTTTTTGAATATCTCAAGTCTTGCTGGCTAAAGGCTATCATGATTTTATAGAAAGTAAGTTAATTTAAATTTGTCTTACTGTATAGTTTCTCATCTACCTTACCTGTCTTGAGCCTCTAGAGTATAAGGAGCTCCTGGGAAATGCTGGACTGGCCAGAGTCCAAGTCTCTTCTCATTCTGAAAAGTTTAATTATAGTGCCAGAATGTATCAGAAGTCGGAATCATTTTTTTTTTCTCCC
Organism: Mus minutoides; assembly: GCA_902729485.2. Classification (NCBI taxonomy): domain Eukaryota; kingdom Metazoa; phylum Chordata; class Mammalia; order Rodentia; family Muridae; genus Mus; species Mus minutoides. The sequence continues at coordinate 158,386 of LR750695.1, forward strand.
CATGTAAGACTTGCTTTCCCTCTTGGGTCTCTTCCTCTACTTCTTAACTGTGAAAATGCTGTTGGTCTCAGGTCTCAGATTGTATGTGAGTTTGCATGACTGCCTGTTTCTAATGAGGCACAGAGGCAGGTTGGGACTGTTTTTTTGTTTTTGTTTTTGTTTTTTTTGTTTTCAAAATAAATGAAAATGTGCTTGTAGGAGGGTAAATGTGTAGTAGAATATTTATAAGATTACTTTAAAAAATGAGAGTTTGACACTGTCCAAAGCCAAGGGTAAAGCTTAAGCGCAGTTGTAGTGAAAATGGGAGAATATGCTGATTTCTTATCAGTCTGGAAGAGTTTGTCTCTAATGCGGATATTTAGTATTACTGAGCTTTTGGATTTATGGACCTGAGAGTTTATATGGACTAGCTCTCTCACTAACTTTCTTGTGGTAAATCATATTCCTCTTCGGGCCACAGCTTCTTTATGTGCAAAATTTTAATGTTGACTAGAAAATCCCCAAGGTCTCCTTCGGATCCAATTCAGTGATCTTTATGGATCATGGTTAAAGAGCTCCGATGTTTCATTTACTGTTTGTAAATGCAGAAATGAACTAAAATGCTTCCCTCTTTAATTACGCTTGTATTCCCAAGAATCATTTTAGATTAACGTATGGGTCCAGACTTTTCCTGATGAGATTGGTAATACGCATGGTGGAAATCACATGGGAAAGACCCAATACCAAAGAAACCTAACAACCAACAGGAAATATAAGAGCCGTGACTTTCTGCAATATGCAAGTGTGCAAATGTGTTTGAGAGACTTAGCATCTTCAGAGCAATAGAGCAAAGATTGTTAAAGCACCAACTTCTTACTATTTCAGTGAGATGTGAAAACCACCACAGGGTCAGGCCACAGCAGAGAAAAGACAGAAGAGTCTGGGCCAAGTAGACCATTGCAGATTGCTTTCCTGCACTGAGAGAAGAAAGTTATGAGCAGGCTGGGACATCATTTCAGATTTTGTTTTCAATTCTCAGCATGTTCTTTTCCTAACCTTTTTCTTCTTAATTGCACCCTCATTTTATCCAAGCCAACAGCTTCCAAACTCCTGTGTTTTGGGTTTCATGCAGACGAGAGGAGGTTGCAAATAGAGCATGTCAGACTTCCTCTGTGGCAGAGACTTTAAAAAGTTAGCTCTGATTTTGTGACAAAATGTCTGTACCCACAGCAGCACTTAGTCATGGTCTCACACAAAGTGACTTCGTTAAGCCATCTGGTCATGATGCTGTTCAAAGAAAGGCTATAAAATGACTCAGATATGTTTGGTAGCCATAAGCAGTTAACAGTGGATGATCCTAATGTACACTTCTAGTGAAGAACCGCCTACAACTTGAGGATATATAAGAAGTCCGAGTAGCCAGTGACGCTAATGAAGTGACCAATTTTAATTTTCTTATGAAACTATTGGGTTTAGGAGCCATACACAGTATGGCTTTAAGTATTAAGGGATTTTCAATGCAAATGTTTTCTTCTCCAGTTTGAGCCTGCAATTGCAAACCCCATATTCTCCTTGCGCTTGTCATCTCCTTGGGGCTTTGTTCCGCCAAATTGTTGGCTTCACCAATTTCCATGGTAATTTATAGAACTCAGTTCACTTTCTGTCACCACAGGTTACAGATGAAATTGGAAACAATTTGCTGTTAAGAAATCTGTCTGAAAGCAAATGCAAGTAACACATTAGACAGATGAGGGATATTTTAAAGGAGCAGTCGAGTAATTACAGGGAGTTGCAGTACAGGAAAATTTTGTTTTTTCTAAGTAGTCTATCTCCTCCTTTCCTCTCTTTTTTCTTCCTTAAGAGAGTATTCTATATATAAATTAAAATGCCTTTTTGAAGTAAGAGTTTATCTACTTCACTTTTCCCAATCAGTTGGTGTCACTGCGCTGTGGTAGGGGTGGGTATGGGGGCTCTGCAGTTATTTCCAGTTACAGGTTTGAATATACGTCTATATACACCAAGCCTTGTTGGTAGAAACAATAATTTGTTTAATATGCTACTGGGTCACCATTTTCAATTACATCCAGGGTTGTGATTTAAAGCATACAGATTTTTTTAGTACTGGGTTAAAATCATGGAAAGGTTTCACTGCCGTGTACTCACTCCTGGCTTCCGAGAGCTTCACCTGCGTCAAAGAGTCGCCCTCCACCCCCCACATCGGAAAGAGGAGGTTCCTGCCCACAGCTATGAATCATATCTCTCTCCAGCATTTATAATTAAATGGTCATTAACTGAATCATTATGAGTTACTAAAATGATTCATTTTTAGAAAATTTACTAATCATCAGCTCGTGGATGCCCAGAAATGACTTTCAGAATCTTTTGCAGGTAAGTGCTTATTCACAATTTGAAGAGAGATGCCACAGAGAGTTTGTCCAGTTTTTTAAAAAGCTGTGAACACAGCCGAATGAGGAACTAGTGTGTGAGTGGAGAAGCTCTAAGTTTCCTTAGAACAACACACAGTGCTTGCTTTTCCTTCCTTCCTTCCTTCCTTCCTTCCTTCCTTCCTTCCTTCCTTCCTTCCTTCCTTCCTTCCTTCCTTCCTCCCTCCCTCTCTTCCTTCTATTTTATTTTCAGATAGGATCTCATGTACCCATATTGTAGTAAATTGTTTTTATAACAGAGGATGACCTTGAACTTTGAATACTTCTTCCTCTACCTCCTGTATCCTACCTAGAACTGTAATATTTATCTGCAATATTTTGTGGGTAGAGTATCAAATTCCCGAAATATATTGACTATGATCTTGTAACTGCTTACAGCTATAGACAGTGGACATATATAAATCACATGTACACACACACACACACACACACACACACACACACACACACACACACACGTATATTGTATATTTTTGTTGTTGTTTTTGAGACAGGGTTTCTCTGTGTAATCCTGGCTGTCCCGGAACTCCCTTTGCAAGCCCTGCTGTCCTTAAACTGTGAGACCCACCTGCCTCAGCCTCCTGAATACTGGGAGTCATACTCGGCTTAAGTTTTAGATATATCATTTATTCTTTCAGAAAATTTCTACCAACATTGTCAAAATCCAGCTTTGACACCACAGGCAGCCAGTGCGGATCAGCAGCTGATGGGGAGTCTGTCCAGGTATGATGGCTTCTGCCTGTAGCAGCCAGTGACTAGATACAGGAAGTAAATCAGCACTCACACACACAGAATGGTTGAAACTAAGACAAGCTCCAACAATTTATTTCTTCTCTTAACCCCTTTTTATACCCCTTAAGACAGAGCTTTGTTTTTTTCTATTAGGAAGAAAATTACCTCATAGCCACAAGTTACACATTTTCCAGAGGTAATCATGAAAAACCCCCAAACCAAACATATTCTCTAAAAATAAATTATAATCATTACACAAGAGGAAATTACAACAGGATATTGATTACATATTTCTTATATGAAACATATCTAACTAAACAACTGTCATCTATCCCTCTTTCCAAAAGCTCACTGTGCTTCAAAGTAGTAATTTTTTAGTCATTGATTAACAAATTTTGAGCAGGCCAAGTCTACAGAAGCAAGTTTCTATGCTTGGTTGACAACAATCTGTACTTACTAAGAAGCTATCTTACATCTTATTTTTGACTATTGTGGCTAGGTTGGCTAATCATCTATTTTATGCTCTTAGAATTTGCTCTTTATCATAACTTTATTATTTCCTGGTGCACACCAACAAACTGCTACCTCATCCTTAATTTCTAGATGAAGAAACTGAAGCCCAACCTAGAGTGTATGCTTTCTTTGATCACTAGCTTGAACAAAACCTAGTCTTCTTGTTTCTTCAATTATATGCTTATGCCTATAATGCATGAACACTCACTGTATTCTTTTCTCTAACTCAAGCAACTTTTGCCTTTCTACTAGGAAGGGGCACACTTTTCTCTTGATTCTAACTTAAAACTTTCTATCCATTGTCATAATTTCCTAACTTTATATTTTCTATCAATTACCAGAATTTCCCTAAATTATTTAAATCAAGGTAACTTCTTCATTCTACTTAAATAAAGTGAGAAATTCCATAAAATCATTAATTCATTTAGACAGCGTTATCTCAAGAACTTTCATCTTCATGTTGATTGGCAAGAAACTTGCCGAATAGAGTGGCCCATCACCCAGGAAATAATCAGGCCAAATTATAGGCAGTGAGGGTCTCCACTCACACCAAACCAAGTAAATGAGAAGTATGGCAATGACAAACATGAGGAAGCACATCAGTAGCAAGAAGCAATTCTGGGAGAAGTTTCTGGTGTGCTGCACCAGAGCTCACACATTGCAACTCAGCAGTTTTGTCTTCAGGGAGCTCGTTTGCCCACTGTAACTCTTCATATATGATGTCTGCCACTATACTAATGTGTGCTATTTACATTTTAACCCACTTTTTAAAAATTTTGCTCTCTGTATTGGCCAGAACTATCAATTACTAACAGCAATGTTTCACAGTTGAAATTGTCAGATTTTTTTTTGTCTATTGTTTATTTTGCATTAAACAATAAAATTATAACGTTTAGTCTATAACATTGCTAACTGAATTTAGAACACAAATTTTTAGGTGTGTGAGTTTAAAGACTAGGCAGGGAAGTGACCACTAGAGTGTTTCCCTTTAGACAAACCATCAAGTGTTTTCAGTTTTAATTGTTGCTTTTTCAGTATTTCTACCTGAGATATCTCAGAAGATGGAAAGATCTCCCATGCTCATGGATTGGCAGGATTAGTATAGTCAAAATGGCTATCCTGCCGAAAGCAATCTACAGATTCAATGCAATCCCCATCAAAATCCCAACTCAATTCTTCACTGAGATAGAAAGGGCAGTTTGCAAATTCATCTGGAATAATAAAAAACCTAGGATAGCAAAAACTATTCTCAACAATAAAAGAACCTCTGGGAGAATCACCATGCCTGACATTAAGCTGTACTACAGAGCAATTGTGATAAAAACTGCATGGTACTGGTACAGCAACAGACAGATAGATCAATGGAATAGAATTGAAGACCCAGAAATGAACCCACACACCTATGGTCACTTGATCTTTGACAAGGGAGTTAAAACCATCCAGTGAAAAAAGGACAGCATTTTCAACAAATGGTGCT
>LR750695.1:163630-250738 GCA_902729485.2 Mus minutoides
TCTGTAAGGCAAAAGACACAGTCAGCAAGACAAAAAGGCCACCAACAGATTGGGAAAGGATTTTTACCAATCCTAAATCTGATAGGGGATTAATATCCAACATCTACAAAGAGCTAAAGAAGCTGGACTCCAGAAAAACGAATAACCCCATTAAAAAATGGGGTACAGAGCTAAACAAAGAATTCTCAACTGAGGAATTTCGAATGGCTGAGAAACATCTGAAAAAATTTTCAACATCCTTAATCATCAGGGAAATGCAAATCAAAACAACCCTGAGATTCCACCTCACACCAGCCAGAATGGCTAAGATCAAAAATTCAGGGGACAGCAGATGCTGGCGAGGATGTGGAGAAAGAGGAACACTCCTCCATTGCTGGTGGAATTGCAAGCTTGTACAACCAGTCTGGAAGTCAGTCTGGCGTTTTCTCAGAAAATTGGACATAGTACTACCGAAAGATCCAGCAATACCTCTCCTGGACATATACCCAGAAGATGTTCCAACTGGTAAAAAGGACACATCTTCCACTATGTTCATAGCAGCCTTATTTATAATAGCCAGAAGCTGGAAAGAACCCAGATGTCCCTCAACAGAGGAATGGATACAGAAAATGTGGTACATCTACACAATGGAGTACTATTATGCTATTAAAAAAATGAATTTATGAAATTCTTGGGCAAATGGATGTATCTGGAGGATATAATCCTTAGTGAGGTAACCCAATCACAAAAGAAGTCATTGGGTATGCACTCACTGATAAATGGATATTAGCCTAGAAACTTAGAATACCCAAGATACAATTTGCAAAACACAAGAAAATCAAGAAGGAAGACCAGCACGTGGACACTTCATTCCTCCTGTGAATAGGAAACAAAATACCCATGAAAGGAGTTACAGAGCCAAAGATTAGAGCTAAGATGAAAGGATGGACCATACAGAGACTACCCCAACAGGAGGGATCCATCCCATAATCAGTCATTAAACTCAGACACTATGGCATAGGACAGCTAGTGCCTACTTAAGGGACCCTGATATAGCTGTCTCGTACAGAAGTGGATGCTCAGAATCATCTATAAGATGTAACACAGGGCCCACAATGGAGAAGCTAGAGATAGAACCCCAGGAGCGGAAGGGGTCTGCAACCCTAGAAGAGGATCAACAATATGAACTAACCAGAACCCCCAGAACTCGTGTCTCTAGCTCCATATGTAGCAGAAGATGGCCTAGTTGGCCCTCATTGGGAAGAGAGGCCCCTTGGTACTGCAATCTTTATATGCCCCAATACAGGGGAACGCTAGGGCCAAGAAGTGGGAGTGGGTGGGCAGGGGAGCAGGGAGGGGGAGGGGGGAGGGGACTTTCGGAATAGCATTTGAAATGTAAATTAAGAAAATATCTAATAAAAAATTGGAAAAAAAATTAAGTATGTATTTTAGTTTACCTAGTGCAGTGATTCTCAATTCGTGGGTTGAGATCCTCTTGGGTGGGTCAAACGACCCTTTCATAGGGGTCACATATCAGGTATCCTACATATTAGATATTTATATTATGATTTGTAGCAGTAGCAAAATTACAATTATGAAGTAGCAATGAAAATAACTTTATTATTGGGGGTCACAATAATGTGAGGAACTGTATTAAGGGGCCACAGCATGAGGAAGATTGAGAAACACTGAGCTAGTGTGATGTGGATAAAATAGATGATGTCTGAGAAAAGCAAACTTCAGAGAATGACTATGTCTTTTATTTTCTATAAAATTCAGATTCATTGGTCAGAAAGCACAAAAGATTCAGTGATAAACAGAGAGTGGTTTCTTTTTCATATTGTATGCCAGCCCAACAACAGCCTACATTCCGAATCTTGCCTCTGATTTAATGTAACTTGGAGATGTCATTTGGATAAAGTTACCTGTGTTGTAGTATGTCAATCTTAAATATGGCAAACTAAAGAAAAATCTAGTTTAAAGTTTTGATTCTTATAGCATTATGTCTACCTACCAAAGAGCAAGTCCTGTTTTTTTTTTTTTTTTTTTTCCCTTTATCACAAAACACTCCAAGATTCTGCCTTTGGGAACTCAGTACTCTTAAGTTATACCATATGATGCAGTTTCATCAGTGACTTCTAAGTCGTGATCTAGAATGTTTTATATTTTATACTTTATTAATATTTACCTGCACAGAGAGGTATAAATCTTGAGTGTCAAGATTCAGTGAAATTTGACAAGTATATACCTACATGTAAACTACATCTACTTTCAAACAGAAAATTTTTTTTACCCAGCTGCTTTTAGTGGACCGGTGTTTAAAGTTCTCTGTGTATGTATATGTATATGTTCTGGGGATCCACCCTCAGGTTGTTATGTTTGTGGGGCAAGCACTTTACTGACTGAGCCATCTCCCTAACCCCGCTGTTTTGACTTTTCTCAGTGTAAACTAGGTTGGATCATTCACCAACATTAAGTTGATTGACTTGCATAAATACTTGCTGTTTTGCGTACATAGTTTTGATAGGCTTCTTATTGTTTTTATCACCGTATTGTCTCCTCTTTTTTTGGTCCTCATTTTAGTAGCAAATTCTTTTAGCACTTAGTCTACTGATGGATTCTGGGACTTTTTAGTTTTTAGCTATTGTGTATAGAGCTGCTAAGACCTGCTCATAGCTCCACACCCATGTTCTCCTGTGTGGCCCTGCTTACATTAGGAGGGTCACGATATAGATGCAAAGACAAAACAGAAAGACATGATAGAGGGAATGGGACTTGTTGAGAGAGAAAGGTGGCACAGAGTTAGGAGTGGGCAGAGGAGAGTGATCAGAATGTACTATAAGGATATATAAAAGTCAGAATAAATCTATTAAAAAACAATAAAAGGCACCAATTAGGGGTATACTCAGTAGGACTTATTTTCTTTTAAAAATGAAGTCATTAAAAAAATCTTAAAGACACCCAGTCTTCTTTACATTTACTTAATTTTTCTTCATGCCTGTTTTATTCCTTGGTTTTTGAAGTGGCTTCAAACAATAAATGAACATTCACTGCTCTTCTCAGAATACTCAACTGACACTTAGGAAATCACTTTTAATAAGTTCTTTGGATTTTTTTTTCTCTAGGAAATAAATAGCCAAGGAGTCAGGTTGAATTTCAGAAAAAGCAAGGAAGGCATTAACCTTGTTGGGGTAGAAGAAGCAACTCACAGTTTAGAGACCTAGAAGCTGTTTCCTTCAATTTTCTATTTCCTGCTGTTGTTTGTATTCCAAGATATACATATGACAGAACTTTACCTTCAGTTTGTGAATAAATTTTGTTATTGACTTTTGGAGTATATAATTTTGCTTTCTCTTTTGTTTGTCTGCCTCTAAAATCTGATTTGAAGGTTTGTTTCTTGTTATGGTTCAGAAAGCATAAAGATGTGATGGGCAAGTTGCTCTCTTGCTTATAAAATAAGTTTGAAATGCTATTTGTTTTTACAGGCAGGCACACATTGGTTTCCCTCATTTTTGCTTTTGAATTCTAGAATCTTCACTAACTAAGAACAATAAATTGTGCTTTAAAATTTTTTTTGTAAGTTGGGAGATAGCTCAATGGATAAAGGGCTTTCTGTTGAAGAAGACCTGAGATTGGCTCTCCAGCACTCAGAGGAAAGGTCAGATGTGGAGACGAGTCTATAATTCCAGTGGTGGATGAGGAGACGGGAGGATTCCTGAAGCTTGCTCGGAGCTGGTCTAGCTAACATGGAAAACTGCAGGTTCACTGAGAGACTCTTCCTCAAAAAATAAGGCGAAGGGCGATAGAGGGAACTAGCTGAAGTCTACCCCTTATTCCACATGTGCATGTGTGTGCACACACAACTTTTAAATTAAATTGGAAAGAATTAGTCCAGAGTAGATATAGCATTTGGTAGAGTAGCAATTATTATTAGACATATACTGAAATTGTGTTTGCTTTTTCTGACAGCTGAAGACTTTGGTGAGATAATTTCCTTATACGTCAGAGACTTTACCAGAAATTATTTTATCTTCCATTTTCATGGATTCTTTTGTGAAAAAATAACTCTACCATATTAAAAAATCACTGCATGTTAAAAAAACTTTTAGTGAACTCTCAGTCTGCCATTGTGCTCTTGAAATAGAGTGCTCTTTGACCCTTAGCACCTAGAACAATGTCCCCCTTGAGGAGATACTTGGCAAGAATGTAAAAACTGAACCCTTGGTTTTACATTTCTACATCAGATGCCAGTTCTTTATTTAAAAACCCATTCTCTAAGGTGCTGCTGATTATGAATATTGTGCCAGTACAATTTAGATTATTTAGTGGGTCTAGTTTTATAATAGATTATGTATAGACTTTAAACCTTTTACTGTTTTACATTATTCTTTAAATTTAAGTCAGAATATAAAGAGATTACAGTTTCCATTCCTAATTTATAATGCTTTCTGAGGATCATAAAATGAATTATTTTAGAGAATTATAAAATGAACTATTTGATATGCTGAACCTAAGATCTGATGTCTGCTCCTTCCTTCTGTGTTTTGAAGGCTTCTGTGGAAATTATTCTGTTATTTTGAAAACTTTCCATTAATTCTTTGTGAATTTCCCATCCTGCACCCTAATTCCACTCATCTCCTCACCCCTTTATATCTGCCCTCTGTCCTTACAACCTCCCTCAAAGAAGAAAACATTTTTTTTTAGAAAAATTTAAAAAGAAATAACATCACACCATGGAAGCAGCAGCGTGTCACAGTGTGTCACACAGTAAACCCTTTTGCCCAAAAAGCTTCATTTGCAAATGTTCATTGGTCCGGTTTGAGGGCTCTCATTTCTGCTACACTATCAATATTGAGTCCTCATTGGGACTCCTCTTAGATATCCTGTTGTTTTTCTGGGTCATGGAGATCCTGTCCCTTCATGAACTCCAGCAGCTCATCGATGGGGTAGATATTTGTTGTTCAGAATTCGGCTTCCTTCTGCAGGATACCCAGGAACCTCTGCATACCAGGCCAGAAAGGATGAAGCAGAGCCCAGAGCAGGTGGGTCAGGAGGATTTCAGTGTTTCAGTTCTTTTAAACCATATTCAGTGAAACATCTCTCTACGACAATATTTGGTGAAACAGTTTGTGCTCTTTATTCAGGGTGAACGAGGGCTGTATAAACCTTGGAGTGAGAAGGGTTTCTTCTTAGGCTGAATATATATATATATATATATATATATATATATATATATATATATATATATATATATACACACACACACACACATTGGCTGAGGCTTAAGATACTAGGAATGCTCCATTTGCATGGAGAGGTATTCCAGGTGCTTGCTGGACAAGAAAGGAAATTGAATTTGTAATTTCACCAAAGGGAAGACTATGTGATATTCCTTAGGTAGAGGATATGGGGCTCCCCAGATAAAGTCAGGCAGAGAAGATGAAGTTCCACTGAGAAAGTGAATCCTCCATTTTGCAACCCCACCCCCCTCAAGCTCAGGGGAGCTGTCCAGACATGGTAGACTAGACTAGTAAGATAGTCTATAGATGTTGGCGTGAGCCAATTCTTGATCAGCTGATCCTGAGAACATTCCAGAGTTCTGTTCTGTGTCTTCTATCTCAGGTCTTTGAAAGTGTGAGAACTTAGCTGGAATTTGGGAAGCACTAACCAGCCTTCACTCACTGCAAGCACCTACTCTCCTTTGCACACTCAGCTAATTTCCTTTCTAGATGCTTAGAGTCAACCTCTTGCAAACATAAACACCTACTGTCCCTCTAAACATCTTCAGCACATGTAAAAGACATCACTTCTGTAGTTGAATTTGCTAGAGTGTGCTTGCTCATCCCCACTCTTCCTATAAAAGGATTGCTACACTCAAATTCTTTGTCTAGTAAATCCTGTTGCAAGAGTCTTTCATAGAGAAGAAAATGACTTAAAAGACACAGAGATGATAAAATAGTCACAATCTCGAGTTTTGCTGCATGCACACAGCCCATTGTTTCATGGAAGCACTTGCTTGTGAATGCAAGATGGGTCTGGGATCCTTTGGGATTTGAATTCTGGGGTGCCCATGGGAAAAAAATGAGCAGGGTTGAAATATAAAAGCATATCCAATGCAGAGGTGGGATCAAACATCTGGACTGTGATTCACCCAGCTTCCTTTTCTGCTTCAACCCATGAATATGCCTAGTGTGACAAACAGAATGAATGAGAGTAAATTGACTTTCATATTCCAGCAGGAGAGGGGAGCTGTGCAAGTGTGGATCCATCACCTGCCATGGCTGCTCTGACAGCCCTCATCCGCCGGAGCCAACTTCTGTGTGGGCAATGCCAGGGAAATTTATTTCTCTGAGTGAGTTTACTGCTTGCATTCAGGGTGTCTCATCTTTCTGGCAATCGGGATAAATTGTGTCTCCCTAATAACACTGTAGCAAGCTATTCTTTACCACGAGGACTCCATAATGACTGCATCTTACATTTGCATTCATTCTGACAAGATTTACCGGTGCTTGCTGATCTGTAAATTGCAAAATGGCAAACAGCATCAAAGGTCAACACAGTGATAATATTAATATCTTTAGAAAAAGGTTGAGAGGCTCGGAAATTCCAGATGGTAGCCTGGGTTAGAGGGAAAGTCACTGAGCAATGGTGTCCTTATCCTTGCTATTGCTTCTTCCTTTTCATAGGGCAGTTATAAGACCCTAGCAAATGAATCAAGCAACTCAAAAGGTCAATAATGTGGAATTTTGTTGAGTCATAGGTAATGCATTTTCAGAATCTATACTTTATAAAAATAACTTGAAAAATCTGATAAAAGTCACAGATTTTTATGTATCATGTTTAGGGCTAAGTATATAGGTGTGTGTGTGTGTGTGTGTGTGTGTGTGTGTTTGCCTGTGTGTGTTTGCATGTGTTTGTATGTGTAGATATGTATATGCATGTGTATATATGTATGGGATATATGTATGTATACTTATTCATGTCTTTGCAAATGTGTATACATGTGCCCATAAGCATACAGAGGCCAGAAGCTGACATTTAATGTCTTCCTTCATCATCCCTACCTTATTTTCAGAGAAGAGTTTTCTACCCTGCACATTTGTTATTTAGTTCCAAGGATTCTCCTATCTATGCCTCCTTAGCACTGGGACTACAGACATGCCTGATCTTTTAGGAATATATTTTGAAGGTTAATGACCATATGATCACATGTAATCTCCATTAATTGGAAATCTTTTAAAAAAGAGAGATTTAATTATAAATAGAAACAGTCAATTGGGCTCTCCAGGTTTCTTTAGAAGAAACATATTTTATGTAAGACGCGATTTTCTATTTTGTGTGAAACCTTTCCATATCGATTCCAACAGGCACTAAAACTTCTGGGTGCTGAAACTTGCTACCAGAGTTTGATTTCATTCTTCATAACAAAGTATCCAAGATTGGGTAATGTGTAGATGGAAAAGATTGCTTATTGACTTATGTTCTAGAAACTGGGAATCCAAGATTAGGCAGCCATATCTAGCAAGACACTCAATGAAGCTGAACTCATCACAAAAACAAACACAAAAACAGGTGGTCTGATGAGTAAAATAGAACAAATTCCCTAGTTAACCCCATTTCAAAAGAAAAAGGATAACTTCAGCTTACTGACCTAAAGGTCAAGTTGAAGTACACCAACTGTAAGAATAAGCTATATGTTTGAGACATTATGAAGATGATCACCCAAGAAGCAATAAATTCTGGTCCTCTAGAAGCAGTGCTCCTTCCCTAACCCCAATTAACATCAGAAAGTCCTGTGCTTTTATGGGAGAAAGAAGGAGAAGATGATGGAGGAAAGTGAAAATTTAAAAAACTATCTATTTTTCTGGAGAAGAAATACAGGAAACTGATTGACAGTTGGTTGCTCTAAAATTATTGAATAGGGTATCACTAGGTAGTCCAGACTGGTTCTATGCAAACTTACAATGCTTGCCAGACTGGTCTTGGACTTAGGATCCTCAAGTCTCACTTTCTTGAAGGCTGCAATGAGAGATACATACCCTTTTCTCCAGTTAGTTTAGGCATCTTGAGGCCCAAAGAAGAATAGATGTAAAACAACTAAATCTGTGATATGAGAAGAGAAACAAGAAAGTTGTGCTACAATTAAACTTGAATGAAACCATCTGGTGTAGCTGATACCTTGACATATTGGAGTTGGCCTTTATTTTGTTACTTCAAGTCTTCTAAGCCTTGTGAAGACTTGAGATAATATTCTTTGCATTAGAATACTTACTTTTCTATACATGGGCACACAAGTCTTTATTCATAGCCTTTGCTCATCATATTCCCAAAGACATTTCGCCCACTAGGATACTAGTACAAATGCCCTTGGCTAGATTTTTGTTTTGTTTTGTTTTGTTTTTTGGTCTTGCACCTACTTATTTATTTGTCTCCTCATGCTCTGAGTTTTCAGGATGACTCTTAAACTACCTTTAATACAGCTATTAGAGTGGTTGTATTCTATTGTTTCTGAGGACAGAATTTAATGGTTGAGGTCTGAGCCAAGGTAAAGCTTCTTTTGAGCTGAAGGGCCATGCCAGCTGTTCTGTAACATCGTTCAATATTCTTTCTGGCTAAAATGGATCATCATTTTCCTTTTGAATCATTTCCCATCTGGTGAGACATGAGCCTTGGAGACATAGACATGGAATGAAAACAGACAAACATATCTGTTTATTTAGACAATTTTAACAGTGTGTAGCTACTAACATGCCTGGTGTCAAAGAATAGAAAAATTGTACAGCACAGTCACTGTAGGGAGAAGAATTTTTCTCTGTCTTCTCAGCAAATTCCCCTGTTGTAGAATAAATTAACGTTTCATTCTTTTTACCTCATCTTCTTTAAATACCTCTTCTCACATCCACGTCCTTTCTTATGTAAATGGAAGATTTGGCTGAAGATACTGGCCCACTTTTGTAGCTGACAGCTTGGTTTTATGCTTTGCTTTGGTTAATGGATAGCAGAATCAGACAGGCAAAGGCCTGAAATATATTTGTCTGCTTGTGTTTTCCTTCTTTGCCCGTGACAAGTCCTCATTTTGCCTCTTGTCCTTTTTGTCTAGGCAGGGGAATTAATTCACTGGGCATTGATCTTTTAAATTCAACTTGAAGATAGATGGATCAGTACCACAGGGTCTGTAGCTTGAAACAGAGTCAACCAATGCAGGTCATCTAACTATCCTTCAGGGACCAAACGCCATGTGAAGGACAAAGAATGGTGGTTATCTTAAAGTAATTCTTCTGAAATGGGTGCAACTTTTTTTGTTACTTCTAGATGTAGGTAGGTTCAAAGTAGAGATTGTGCTGAAGAGGTCAGTTCAGGACCTTTGGAAAATTCCACCAGGCCCCAGAACATGAAGGCCCCTCCCTTCCCAGAAGGGAGAGCTCGATGGAGCACTGTAGGCACTTCTCCCTTCCTGGAAGGGAGATGCTGATTACATTCCTCAGAAACACCACAGGGCCGACCAACCATTGGCCACCTGCAGATAGGGGAAGCCCTTACTACCTCATTCCCTAAGGACCAATCGGTTTAAAGGTCACACTGTCCCGCCAATCATATTGTGCCTAGTTGCCGTTGCTCTATTCTGCCCCTGGAAACTATAAAAACTCACGGATGGAGCTGCCTGTGGTCTCCTCTCCTTTGGATGTACGATGGCCCCAGCATGCTGGAACAATAAGCTCCTCTTGCTTTTGCATCGATCGCCAGCTCCTTATGGTCCACTCAGGGGTCGTGGTAGCTAAGGCTCTTTAGAGTCTTACAGTGCAACCTTTCACAACAAAGAGTTACTTATCCTCAAAGTGTTGGCAGTGCTGCTGCAAAGGAAACCTCTTAAGACAATAGCTACCACCTTCTACTGCTACTACCTCCTTCTTCTGACACCAACTTCTAGTGATTGGTTGTGGTTTTCTTTAGTGGTCCATCTGTTGCAAAGAGAAGTTTTCTTGATGAGGGGTGGAGACTACACTTGTATGTTGTTGTCCTTCGAGGAACCGGGATGAATAGGTTCCACAGGACAGCTGGAAAAGTCAAAAGTTTTATGGCTCTTTAGAAGGGAATCAAGGAGGTTTGGGTAGCCTGCAAAAGGCAGGTAGCCTGGATCCCCATCTTGTCTGGAATCCCAGCAGTGTCAGAGCCAGAGGCATGGGCAACCATGATAAGTTGGCATGAGCCTGATTAGCTAGTCAGGTCTGAGGTCCAGCAATGAAAGCTTCAGGAGAAAGAACTCTTTCTAAGTGGTACAGCTCAATAAAACAAACTCTTTCAGAGAATCCTTGGTGAAATAACTTGTGCACTTTGTTGCCTATGGATAGGAACTTTTATAAACATTGAGGAGTAAGGTGGTCCAGCCCATGGGTAGATGCTTCCCATTGAGATGTTAGTGATGCCCTATTTGCATGGGAAAGGATCCATGTATTTTCACCAGGTAACTCATTGTCCTGGTCCTTTCAGTGGGAGTGTTGTGGTTCTGTGTTCCAGAGCAGTAGAGGCAGGCAGGGAGTGGCACCACTCCTACTGTTCTCAGTTCTGAGATTCATGGGATTTGAGCTCACTCAACCTTACCAGTTCTTCTGTCTAGTGGCATGGTCCCACAGTCTACAGATATAAAAATAAATGCTTATAGGTTATTATTGAGGACTACACTGGTTTAGTAAATTAGTGGTCACAGATTATCCTCCAATTAGTATGACTTTACTAGCAGAAATATGTTGTTAGGTAAGTTTCTAGTACCAGGCATGCTATCTCTTTTGTTGAGCAGGTCTTAAGTCCTGAGAATGACTTAATAAGTAATGAGAATGGTTGGTTACCACTAAAGTATGAGTGCCTCTACTCTACCAGTAGGGTTATCTTGCCACGCTGGTTGTCAATGTGGTTCATAGACATCACAGTTAGGTAAGGCTTTTGGTTGCCTCCCTCTTTTGAAAATTTTCATGGAACTTTCTGGAGCCATAAAATCTGGCCTTCTGGGAGGGGCTGTTTAGCTTAGCTCTAGCTCAAGGGTCTTCTGTTTCTGAAGCTCATGGTGTCTTCAGCAATATGGATTGATTTACTTGGCTTCCACCTAAGAAGAAAGCTATAAGCAAGACTTAACAGATCCTGTACAGTTTTCTGTCTGGCTCCTGTCTTGAATAAATTTCAGATATTCATTATCAGCAATTTCTTTGCCTATAAGAAACATCTAAAGCATTTTGAAATACTGGTAGCAAAGGTAAAAGTGTCTAGAAGTGAAAATACATTCTGCTGGTGACCTTCTGCTCTCTGACATTCCTAAGCCCATCCTTCTTTCAGCTGTGCGCTCATCTTGAGTCCTTAAATTTCCTTTCCAGGCACCTGTATTTATGGCTTTTCTTTTGCATAATAGAAGACTTCACTTTGTGTGAATCCCGATGTGTCTCCTTTAAATATATGGTGAACCCAGCTTCTCTCTGTCCTGCATTTAAATATGTGCCACAGGAGCTCAGGAACAATACACTTAAGATGCATTAAAGGAGTCAGGTTTAGTGGAAGCCATCATTCATCTCATACCATCCAGCACTCTTCTCAAAAAGGAGAGTGAGTTTGTTATTCAAAGCCGCATTTAATCAGCGGAATTTTCATCTGTCTAGTTTATCTCAGAGCAGAAATAAAAATTGTATGCTTCTGGAGCAAAAGTGCCACTATCTTCTTGAGTGCCGAGTCAGATTGTAACAATGGCATGATTGCAAGGGTTCAGTAATGAGGAGTTTTCTAACTTAGAGGCCAAGACATGCGTTGGAGCTCAGTCAGATAGGTCCATGTCGAGTTCTAATTATTAGTGAAACCTCTCTACCCTTCCTTTAAAGGGGCAAGAGCAATTCCATAGACCTCTATTTGTTTTGTATTTCTTCAGGAAGTTTAAGTGACCAGAACTGAATTTCCTGCTAATTTTTGCCCAAACTTATTTTGCTATAAAATAAATGATGCTGTTTTTGGAATAATTTGTTCAGCTACTGTGATTTTTAAGGTTTCCATTTTGTTCACTGAATAAATTCTTAATTATCTCAGGGCCATTGAAATGCTTCACAAATCTTTGTGTAGTCAAAGTTATTTCTGTAAATAATGCACCAACTAACCTCTTGGGAGCCTGTCTGTATTTGAAAGGTTTACTAATGGGCCCCTTCTTCCCCTTGCACATATGCTGGTTGATAATTTCCCATGGCCCTCCAGGAGTTGTGTCTAATCCCACAGCCCTGCTGCACATCATAGCCCACAGTTTTCAGCTGCCACAAATCCCAGGCTGGGAACCCACCTCACTTTCTTTCCCCCACAGTTTATGGTATTTTGTTTCTGTGCTTTCAGTATTTCTAGATACTTAATTGAGCTGAAACCATGTTGTTTTATTTCATTACAACCTCCCCACAGCTCCCTCCTTTGAAGATATAGATTTATGTCTTTACAATATTTTTACTTCCCAGTCCCACAAATGGATTATCATCATTTCTTTTAATAATCAAGTGATTGCTGTCGGCCTCACAACAATCGGGAAGGCTCTGAGTGGTTTTATGGATGTTTCTCTCGTTGTTTTCATTACCACCCATCTTAGTGACAGATCTGCCACTTCCTCTTGCCTGAGTGGATGTTTCTTCAAATCAAAAACGATTGTCTCTGAGAAGAGCAGTTATCTTTTATCTTCTTGTTTGCTTTTGGATTTGTAGAGGGAAAGAAAGCCAAGTTAATTACATTTTACTTTTTTTTTTTCTATTTCAGTTCTTGACAGGGATTTTTCAAACAGTCTATGAAATGACACCTTCATTAGGGACATCTACAAAAGAAGTTAAATAACACTGTCATTTTTAGATTTTTCTTTTTTCTTTTCTTTTATGTTTCCGATTCCTTTAAGGGGCTAGTTTAGAAATACATCTTAAGCAAATTCTAACGTATTGTTTTCTTAACTATAACTCTATACCTGTTGGAAAACCCCACAGCCCCCAAGCTTACCTTCCGTAACCCAGCTACAGTGGACATTGCCATCAGCTGCCTGAATCGCCACATTTCCGTGGTTTCCTTTGCGCATGCCCTAAACCCCTTTACACTTGATCTTAGCCAAAAGGCCGGGAAGTGATCCTAAACCCCTTTATAAAGCCTGTGCCTACCTGACCTGCTTCGTCTCTTTTCTCCTCCATGCTCACTCAGAGGCCACCTTTGTATATCCCCCCCCAAACAAAACAAAACAAAACAAAACAAAACAAAACAAATCAGTTGCTTGAAGCCTGTTGCATGGTTTATGGCTTTCTTTGGCTATAGCCTGCCAAGGTACTCTTTCTTCAGCTTTGAAACCCTAACAAAACTCTCTTTAATTTTTTTTAAAACATTATTTTACAGACTTTTATACTTGCCAACTACTCTCTTCATTTTACTTCTAATTACATGTAACCTAGATATATTAGCACTAGGGCAGGAAGCTGCCTAGCACTTCAGTCTGGTCAGCAACTTTAGTCTGTTAAAACATTTCAAGAATTCCAGATATGCAAAAGACCCTCCCTGGGTGTTAGGTCACTCTGCAGAAGTCCTTGGGAATGAATGTGGAGTTTGCTTTTACAGAAATGCTTGCCTGGCTCCAGCCAGGGCCACAGACCCAAATCCAACCAATGAGAATGTGCTTAGCACTAACTTAAATAAAATTCTGCTGATTAAATCTCCATAAGACACTGTCCTGTGCCTTACAGAAGCTTTGCAATTTGATGAGGTCCCATTTGTCGATTCTTGTTCTGAAAAAGTGAAATATGGAAACTGGGCCTTTGGGCCCAGGCTTGAGAATGTGACCTTTGTGACTCAGTGCTCCAAGGCTTGCTAACAGAAAGCAACATTCCCCCACCCACCCGCTTCCTGGGTTCAGTGAGTGTTCCTTCAAGGAAAGTCACCCCGACCCACCCTGATCATTGCTGGAACCCGCTATGCAAATGTGCTATTGTTAGAAGCTCATAGAAAACTGTCTTGACTTTGCATTTCCTTGTGACTCTTAACTGGTATTTTGGTATTTTCCAACAATGCCCTCCCCACCGCCTTGAGTTGTGGATTCTCCCTTTAAATATTCCCTTACCCAGCTACTCAGGGCCCACGGTCCTCCAACCCTGCTTGGTGTACATTGTGGGTCCCAGAGCGCTCTTGGAATAAAAGTTCTCTTGCAGTTTGCATCAGGATTGTTTCTCATGAGTGATTTGGGGTGCTGCCTCTCCTGTGGGTTTTTTATTTGGTACATTGGCTGGGAACCGCAACCACCCCTCACACCCCAGAACTGACATGGAGGTATGGGGATCCTCTCTGGAATGTGTGTGTGTGTGTGCCGGCCAGTGTCTGTTCTGAGTGTCTGTTTTTTGTTTTTCTGAAATGCTCTTGTTGTGTTGGTTTGTTTGTCTGTATCTCGTCCTTTATTTCTGAAGCACAGCGCTGCCTGAGTTTGGATCCGCCTGAGTTAGATACTGATCAGCCTGAGTCTGGTTTAAAAATTGAACAGGGGGACGCGCTTTGTCCCATCTGTAGGGACCTCTGTCCCATCTGTGGGGACCACTGTCCCGTCTGTGGGTCTTTCAGTTCTTTGAGCATTAGCCCTTGATGTTCTGTTTGGAAAAAATTTCCCTGTGCCCATGTGTTCAAGACTTTTCTGCACTTTCTCTTCTATTAGATTCAGTGTATCTGGTCTTATGTGGAGGTCCTTGATCCATTTGGACTTGAGCTTTATACACGGAGATAAGAATGGATCAATTTGCATTCTTCTACATGTGGACCTCCAGTTAAACCATTTGTTGAAATTGCTGTCTTTTTTCCACTGGATGGTTTTAGGTCCTTTGTCAAAGATGAAAAGAATCGACAAATGAGACATCATAAAATTGCAAAGTTTCTGTAAGGCAAAGGACACTGTCAATAGGACAAAATGGCAAACAACAGATTGGGAAAATATCTTTACCAATCCAACATCCCATAGAGGGCTAATATCCAATATATATGAAGAATTCAAGAAGTTAGACTCCAGAGAACCAAATAACCCTATTAAAAATGGGGAACAGAGCTAAACAAAGAATTCTCAACTGAGGAAACTCAAATGGCCAAGAAGCACCTAAAGAAGTGTTTAACATTTTTAGTCATCAGGGAAATGCAAATCAAAGTGACCCTGAGATTCCACCTCACACCAGTCAGAATAGCTAAGATCAAAGATTCAGGTGACAGCAGATGCTAACAAGGATGTGAAGAAAGAGAAACACTCCTCCATTGTTGGTGGGATTGCAAGCTGGTACAACCAATTGGAAATCAGTTTGGCAGTTCCTCAGAAAATTGGACATGGTACTACCTGAGGACCCAGCTATGCCACTCCTTGGCATATACCCAGAAGATGCTCCAACATGTAATAAGGACACATGCTCCACTATGTTCATAGCAGCCATATTTATAATAGCTAGAAGCTGGAAACAACACAGATATTCCTCAATAGAGGAATGGATACAGAAAATGTGCTACATTTACACAATGGAGTACTATTTAGCTATTAAAAACAATGAATTTATAAATTCTTAGGCAAATTGATGGATATAGAAAATATCCTGGGTGAGATAACTCAGTCACAAAAGAATGAACATGATATGTATTCACTGATAAGTGGATATTAGGCAAAGACCATGGAATACCCAAGATACAATTCATGGACCACATGAAGCTCAAAAGGAAGGAAGACCAAAGAGTGGATGCTCAGTCCTACTAAGAAGGGGGAACAAAATACTCAAGAGAAGTAGAGGGTGGGAGGGACTTGGAAGGAAGAGAAGAGGGAGAGGGGAAGAATCAGGTGTAGGAGGAGATGTATAGAGGGTCAGGAAATTGAACAGAGGTATATAGCAGTGGGGAATGGGGAACTGGGGGTAGCAACCAGAAAGTCCCAGATGCCAAGAAAGCAAGAGCCTCCCAGGACCCCCATGGGAATAACATTAGCAAAAATACCCCGCAAGTGGGAGGAAGAACCTGTCAAGACCATATCCAGAGGTTAGGCATGATCCCCACTCTATGATGAGGGATGGGGCCACCCACCCATCTCCAAAGTTTTAACCCAGAATTTCTCCTGTCTAAAGGAAATACAGGGACAAAGAGTGGAGCAGAGACTGAAGGAAAGGCTATTCAGAGACTGGGGATCCATCCCACATGCAGACACAAAACCCAGACACTATTGCAGATGCCAAGAAGTGCTTGCTGACAGGATCCTGATACAGCTGTCTCCTAAGAGGCTCTGCCAAATCCTTACCAATACAGATGTGGAGGTTTGCATCCAAACATCAGACTGAGCACAGGGACTACAATGGAGGAGTTAGGGGAAGGACTGAAGGAGCTGAAGGGGCCTTATCTGGCATCAGTGAGAGGGGAGGCCCTTGGTCCTATGAAGGCTTGATGCCCCAGTGTGGAGGAATTTTAGGTTGGTGAGGCGGGAGTGGGTAGGTGGTTGGATGAGCACCCTCATAGAAGCAGGGTAAGGGGGGGGATGAGATAGCGGGTTTGCAGAGTGGAAACCAGGAAAGAGGATAGCATTTGAAATGTAAACAAATAAAATATCGAATTAAAAAAAAAAAAAAAAACCTCAATAAGAGTCCTGGTGTTCTTGAACTCTGCAACATGGCAGGAACTTTTTTTTTTTTTTTTAACCTGTTATGTTTATAGCACCTGGCAATAGTAGAGGCATTTCATTTTATGATGAATCAGTTTTTCATCAAATTTCTTTGAATTTTATTTTGCTTTTTATGCTATAATAATAAAATGTAATATTTTAAAGAAAAATAAGTTTGATATCTACGTTGGGTATTTGAAAAGTTACTCTTTTTTTATTAGATATTTTCTTAATTTACATTTACTCTTTATAGCAGGGCTGTAGGTGTAGTAAAGGTGTATGCAAGAATCCTTTTATACTTTCACACCATTGAGAGCAAGTCATTCTTTGAAACCTCTACCATTTCTTGAGCTTTGCCACATTCTTGAAGGTAGAGCACAGGAACTCAGGGTACAGGGGATTTGTAGAAAGTTCTTGCTTTCAATTTTGCTGGGAAGCTAAAACTGCTTTTAAAACAGGTAAATTTTTTTAAAACAAAGAAACAAACAAACACAAACAAATAATCAAAAAGCCCCGCAAAAACCAAACTAAATAACTAATCAGATGCCTAGAGCAGGGGAATTCAGGCTACTTTGGATTCAGTGGCATGGGACTGTCATGGAAATCCAGCAGCTAACTCATAATGGCTGATTTACATTGGTAATACAACATTCTCCTTTTCCTATTAAACATTTTGTCATGAGAAATGATTAATCTTGTGACATTTTCTTTTTCATTACATTCCCTGTGATGAGAATATGAGACTGTGAAATGCCTATTACATTTTATGAATGATGGCTCGTTGCAGTAACATTTGGATTTTTTTTTTTTTTTTTTTTTTTTGCTATGGCACTATAGTGCTGAGCAGCTCTCTCCTTTGGTTTGACTATGCAGCTTTCTGATTGAATGCTTCAAAGAGTTAGAAAGCACAAATGCAGGATACTAAGAACCTGTAATTCAAAGGCAGCATCAATCACATAATGCTGTTTTCCCATTAAATAAGATGGTAGTGAGATATGCTAATGTCATAGCATGAACTATCCTCATTAAAATATTAGTGTTCAAGTTGCATGAGAAGTGAATTGAAGACAAGACTTTTCAATGTAATTTGTTTTACTCTCTGACACAGACAAACAAACAAACAAACAAACAAACAAATAAATCCAATGCCTGTAATGGCATTTGAAATATGGATATGAGATGTACAGAGATTATGCTTTTGTAGTTTAGACTGTCATTTATTGGGTACATATTACCTGTAAACAGTGACTCATACCGGCAGCAGCTCAGGCACAGAGGAAGAACTGGAATGCAAAGAATGGTTCTATTGGACAAGAGGTTAAACATCTTGACCTGTTAAAACATTTCCAGAATTCCAGATATGCAAAGGACCCTCCCTGGGTGTTAGGTCACTCTGCAGAAGTCTGTGGGAATGAATTTGGAGTTTGTTTTTACAGAAATCCTTGCCTGGCTCCTTCAGCTTCTTGAAGAAAGATCTTCCATTCTTTTGTTTTGTTTTTTTGAGACAGGGTTTCTCTGTGTAGCCCTGGCTGTCCTGGAACTCACTGTGTAGACCAGGCTGGTCTCAAACTCAGAAATCTGCCTGCCTCTGCTTCTCAAGTGCTGGGATTAAAGGCATGTGCCACAACCACCCAGCAAGATCTTCCATTCTTATCACTGCTGGCCATTGTTCCTTTCTTGGGTACCATGACACATATAGTCTGTTTTCTGGGAGAACACCAGAATATCGAATCTTGGGAAATATGGGATGAAAATTCTCAATGGTATCTTCTTCCTTATGCCTCCAGCAATGCTTTCCACTTAATTTCTGTGCTGAAATTTTGAAATAAATTCTATTGCACGTGTACTCTTTACCTCTGTGTTCCATGAAACACGCTTAAATGCAGCAATTTTGTATGGATTGTCATGATATCCATCTGAATCTATGGTGTTTTACACCAATAGGCATTCAATAAATATTTACAGAATGAAAACATACACACACACACACACACACACACAGAGAGAGAGAGAGAGAGAGAGAGAGAGAGAGAGAGACAGAGAGAGAGACAGAGACAGAAACACAGAGAGAGAGAGTCAGAGAAATGAGAGGATATAGAATAACAAAAGGAAATGAGCATATATCCTACCAAAGATACAATTTTAATTATTTTCATTGTTGAGTTTACAATGAGAATATCAGGGGATACTAATGCCCTAATCTAAGTGTTTCTTATTTGTTTTTACTACATTTACCGAGTCCCTTATTGTTTGTTGGAAGTTAGGGGCAGAGAAAGATCATTAGAAGTCCAGCCCCTCAGAGTATTCCGTAAACAGGATGTCTTTAGGGATATTTATCAGGAATACATTCTAGATTGGATTAGAGTTAAATCACAATATTGCTGAGGTCCAAATCACTGGGCCAATTAATTTAGAATGGCATTGTTCTCCATGGCTTCTCCGTGCTGGTCTCAAGGGGAACTTCATGATAGAATATGTATAACTATCTTCAGTTGTTACTGTGATGAAGAAAGCTGAGATCTGTTCTGAGATATTCTATTAAAGCTCGTCTTCCCTCCCTCCCTCCCTCCCTCCCTCCCTCCCTCCCTCCTTCCCTCCCTCTTCAACTGCCTCCTTCCCTCTTGTGCAGGATAGTTCTATGTCAATTTGACATAAGCTAAAATTATCTGAGAGGAGGGGATCTCAATTGAGAAAAGCC
The DNA here is from genome assembly GCA_902729485.2 of Mus minutoides. NCBI lineage: Eukaryota > Metazoa > Chordata > Mammalia > Rodentia > Muridae > Mus > Mus minutoides. The sequence goes on from LR750695.1 coordinate 182,944, forward strand.
TCCATAAGATTGGGCTGTACACAAGCCTGCAGGACATTTCCTTAACTCGTGCTTGATTTAGCCCACTGGGTTCTATAAGAAAGCAGGCAGATCAAGCCAGCATTCCTCCATGGCTTGTGCATCAGTTGCTGCTTCCAGATTTGTGCCTTGCTTGCGTTCTTGTCTTCACTGCTTTTGACAACAAATTGCTATAATGGATCTGTAAGCCACATAAACCCTTTCCCGAGAAAATTCCTTCTGATCATGGTGTTTCATCACAGCAACAGTAACCCTGATGAAGACACTTCTTGAAGTTGGACAACTCATTTTCATTATTAAACTTATTCAAGAGTTGATAAATAGATAATTTTTCTTTTCAAATTTAACCCCGATGCTTGTTAGAAAAGTAGTGTGGGCTTTGAGACTTTTTTTTGCATAATCATTGCTTTAGTTATTTTATGATAGATTGTTGCCTAGTAGCATTTGTCTCTACCAACAAACAGCCTTTAGGGGGACTGTAAAAAAGCCAGATTTCTGCCGCAAAGTAATTGAGCAAGAAACATCTTTCTTCTGCGGGGTGATTCAGACTTGGGCAGAAACACAGGTCTTAATGAGCAAAGCATGATTGTAGCATAAGACCTGCTTGTAGTCTCCCATTTCTCTGCTTCAGGCAAAATGCACAAATCTTGATGGCAAGTCTGGCAATTTAAAATTGATTTGAACTTTATTTTGTGACTCTGTTTATGATCCAGGCCTAGAATTCATTGTTGAATAATAACTTGCTTTTATTTCTGTAGACATTATTCAGGAAAAATTAATAATAACAGTAAACAAAGGAGAGGGGGAATCTTTGGGGCTGCTGGATACATTGACTGCATAGACAATATGGAAGGTTTTGCTGATATGCACTCTTTTGCGCTCACCAAGTTGCATATATTAAATATATACAGCTCTTTGAGTGTTGAAAATATGGTAATAGGTTTATAAAACTTCTTTTTCTCATGATACATCTTAGGACTCATTATGAAAGTCTTCCACATAGGGCTTAAGAAATCTTGATTGTGAGAGATCATATCATGCTGCTTGTTTCTTGGAGGATATGAATTGGAGAAGAATGAAGAGAAATTATGAGAAAGTGGGGATTTAGCAGTGTGAGCTTTTCCGGTGAGTGAGGCTATATGGAACATGCTATCACTTTGTAGTACTTAACAATATTTATGTTCTCCAGTTTATTTTATATAACATAAGTTTAGCTGCTTAAGACCAAATTCTCTTCAATTGGCATAGCACAGAAATGTACATAGTACAGTGATAGCCTTGATTCTGACTCTGGCCCTGTCTCAAAGTCAAACCTATTGTTACAAGAACCTTGTCCAATTCATTCCAGCGTGCTGTGACTCTGACATGGTGTTACTACATTCAGTCTATATCTATAATATAAAACAAAGCAAATAATTATATCAACATTTAGACCTTTATTAAATATAAGTCACTTTGACTATATGTACTTAAACCAAAACTAGAAGGGACATCTGAAGAACAATTAGTAGGCTGGAGAGATAGCTAAGTAGAGTGTTTGTCTTGCAAGCAAAAGACCTCTGGAGTTTGACCTCCAGAGTTTACATAAAAACAAAACAGCAGGTTTGGTGGCTTGTGTTTGTAATCTCAGTGCCTAGCCTACTTGCTAAGTTGCAGGCTTGGGAGAGATACTGTCTCCTACACAACACAGCCCAAGACACCACAGCAAAGAAAGTTGTTGGGACCTGAGGAACCAGCCTGAGGCTGACCTCTGGCCTCCACCTGCATGCACACACATGCACACATGCACCCTTACACCCTCATACAAATGAAAATCCATAACACATATACACAAAGAACACTTAGCAATTAAATTTGGGATACATTTGTTACATTTTGAATTAATTGTTCATTGTTTCTTTGTCTAGAGAATGCTTATGGTTAGCTTAGTGAAGACAGGGCTATGTGCACTGCTTCAAAGGAACCTCAGGTATGGCTGACAGGGGATGAGAGTGATTTTCTTTTGATATTCTCATCCTCATTTTTAACTTTGTGGGAGATTCTGAATAGAAGTAAGCTAAATAAATGAGACTGGAAGAAGTTCAGAGCAAAACAAATACTGAATGAAAAGGAATTTTGTAATGTTTATATTTGAAACATGATATTAATTTTAATATATATTTATGTTAACAGATGTATTTGCTGACAAATTGACTGTGTAGATCTTTGTAATGCCAACCTTAAGAGATATGGCAGGTTTTATGTATACATTTATGCATGTATATTACTTTGTAAGCTCCATCTTCCAGAAATATATTTGCTTTACTTTAAGAATACATATTTTGTGAGTTTTAATATGAGATATTGATCATTTTTTATTAAAGGGTTACTACCTACCTTTGTGTTCCTGCCCAGAGCTCTTCAACCTTATCTTACTATCTGTCGCTTCTCAGTTCTCTGTCTCTGGGTTTCTTCTTGTTCATTTCCTTTGTTCACATATCTGACTTATTCGCTCTCTGTCTTGCTTTGCTTTTCTAAATTTCCACCCTTGTTTGTATGTTCAATGCCATTTTGACTTTGTGATCTCTAGACACAGTAAGTCTATGAAATGGACTTACATAACAACATCATCTTACTGAGTGAAAAAAGAAATGAAATGGAGGACATGACTGCTGTTTGGTGAGGTGGAGGAGAAGGTTTATTGTAGACACGAGAGAGAATACAGCTAGAGCCAGAGGCAGAGACAGCTGGGAGAGTCCAGAGTGGACATGACCAACAGCCTGAGCCAGACTATATAAGGAAAATGGTGAGGGGAGAGATGAAAGCTAGAATCCAAGAAGCCAGGAGGCCAAAAAAAGCCAAAGGGTAAAAGGACCTCATAGTCAAAAATGGCTGGATTATATAAGGAATAGAAGCTCAGAGGAGAACACTGCAGCTTCTGGGCTGGAGAAGTTCAGGATAGAGGGTGAGGTATGCAAGCCAGGAGGATCCTGTAACAGATAGGGATGGAGGGATGTGGAGAGAACGTGGCAGCCAGAGTGTCTCTGGCTCATATGTGTTAATAGGCATCTAAGCTGTTTGTTCCTAGTTTTGAGACATAACATTTCTATAGTTTAAATTTCGGTACATATTGCTGTATTTGTCATCTTTGAATGTTGTAATTGATCTGTTCTCTTTCAACCTGAGTTATACTTAAATACTAGCTTCTTTATCTTTTGATTATCCAACAATTTCCTGAACAGGTTTTGCCGTCTTACATAAAGAATATGGAAAGCTTAGTAGTATAGACCTAAGGGAGGGCTAGAGAGCAAGAATTATAGGTGCTATGACATTGCATGTGATTGAAACTGGGAATTTTAGTGAACCTGACAGGTCAGAATGTAGATGCTATAAACCAGTCTATAAACAGGTCATACTATCTGTAAGGTTGACCCTTGGAAATCAGAACAACTTTTCCTGACAACAATTAGAGGTTGGGGCATAGAATAGCAGTAATTTGCTTCTTAGAATAATGTTTAGTTTAATTTAAAATATCAAGATTCATAAGAGTTTGTATTTGAGCTTTTAGAGCTGAGTTATAAACATCCTTAAACACTCTACAGCTTACTGTCAGTACTAAGTCTCTGAATCGCAGAGGAGTATCTTACAAATAAGCAGATGAGCATTCATAGTGCTGGCTAATTAAGGCAATTGGTATTATTTAAGTAAAGAGGAGGGTAAGCCTTTATTGGGCATCCTTCCCAAGGGATTAAGGAAGATCGATGGAGAGCAGCTTCCGTGAGCTGAGAGTTGTAAATTGGGGAAAAATTACTTTTATCTTACATTTACCTTACTCTGTCCCTGAGGACTTCGGAAGCCATTAGAGAGGTGTATTGCAGAGAATTAGCAGAATGCACTCTGTATTTTCTCCTGATGAGTTTCCACTCTAGAAGTAATCAAGGCGACTCAAACAATAATAATGAAGAAAATTAAAATAAGATCTCTAAAAGACCAGCAGAATTCTATTTAGCTTCAGTTCTGAAGGAGATTTATCATGTGATGTTGTTATTGAGTCATACAATGTGAAGAACAGAATTCTTCATCCTTTGCCTGTCTGTTTTCTTTGTACTATGAACATTCACTGTGACTGATGGATTTTTGCAGTCATGTATGAACTTTGACTTATAGTAATATATGAATAGGGCAGAAGATTGAGAATATTGTCTTTGATTGTCTCACTGTGATGTTTGATATGAGATGGGAGAACATACTTCTCTCTAGTAAAGTCTAAGACAGGAATGCAAGTTCAGGCGTTTATTCAGTGAGCATTCCCAGCTAGGAATTGAGTTAGAAATCTTGCCTGATTGAGATTCTTTCCTGTAGCTCTGTTCAAACAAAAAATTTATAAGAAGATCTGTGGAGTGGCAGTCAGTTCTCCTGGAGTAAGTAAGCTCCGGGTAGAAGCATACCGTAGCAGCAGCATCTTGACACAGAGGTGTTCCCTCCAAGGCTTCTTGACTTAATTCTTTTTTTTTTTATTAGATATTTTCTTCATTTACATTTCAAATGCTATCCCTTAGTCATCTCTGGGATCAACATTTCCCAAACAAGTTGCTTGGTCATTTGTCCAAACTGAACTTTTGGTCATTGTGTATAATGACCACATGAATAATTACATTTCATTCACATAAAAGGACTATAGTAAGCCAAGCAGTGATGGCATACACCTTTAGACCCAGCACTCAGGGGCAGAGGCAGACAGATCTCTGAGTTCAAGGCCAGCCTGGTCTACAGAGTGAGTTGCAGGACAGCCAGGGTTACACAGAAAACCTGTCTATTGAATGTATTAATTGTAATAACATGTGTAATGCAGTTTTGTAAAGTGCTATTTTGGCCCAGCTTTGAGAGTCAAGGTCTTCTTCAAGCTCTCTGTGCCCCAGGGCCAGCTTCCAAAACAAATAGAACAGCTCATCAACTCCAAAAGCCCACTGAGGGTATTCCAATTTGTTAATATGTAACCTCCTTCACCTTTTCATTCCAGCTGCCATTTGTGGCTGCCCTAGTCCCCAGGCCTGGTGTGGTGCACTCGAGTCTCCTCTGTGCTGTGCGAATGTAACAAACCTGGGAGATCCTTGATTTCTGCTTATGCATTTATTCTGAACTCACCATACCTCATTTCTGGCAATATAGTCCAAATAAACTGATATAACATTTATTTTCCCCGACTGGGAAGCTATTTAAAAATATTATTAACTTGTAAAGGTTAAGTAAATATGAATCTTAATTCTAAGAGCAGAAGAGGCAAAATCCTAAATAATTCACAGACTACCTATATGGTAAAGAAGATTGAGAACATTGCCTTTGTCTCACTGTGATGTTTGATATGAGATGGAAGAACATATTTCTCTCTAGTAAAGTCTAAGACAGGAATGCAAGTTCATGTGTTTATTTATTTATTTTTAATATTTTTTATTTTTTAAATTTATTTTATTTATTATATGTAAGTACACTGTAGCTGTCTTCAGACACTCCAGAAGAGGGTGCCAGATCTCGTTATGGATGGTTGTGAGCCACCATGTGGATGCTGGGATTTGAACTTATCACCTTCGGAAGAGCAGTCGGGTGCTCTTACCCGCTGAGCCATCTCACCAGCCCAGTTCAGGTGTTTATTCAGTGAGCATTCCCAGCTAGGAATTGAGTTAGAAATCTTGCCTGATTGAGATTCTTTGGGAGAATAATAATAATTAATAATAATAATGTAAGTTTCCTAACGACTTTGTTTCTCTGTCAGGTTTGAATTTTCAGCTGTTACGTGACATCTATTCTTAGCTGGTTAATTGCTGTCTCCCAGGTAACATGACCTAGAGTGAGCCTCTGCTTCCCTTAGGCTTGCCCCTCCTCCACTGTAGAGTGCTAACTCAGTTGCTGGCACCCCACACACCCTCACACTTGAGCTAAGTTCAGAGTCAGTGCTGGTTATTTCCTCAGTTCTACATCCTGAGCACTGTGCTGGCCCTGTCAGCTCTCCCCTCAGAAGCGAATACATGCACTCCCTTTATTTCTTATCCTCCCCACTCTTTCCTTCCCAGGCCAAACTCACAACAAACTTGTACCAATTTTATAAATTTCTGTTCGTGACAACTCATCATTATGATTGTTACAAAATGAACTCTATTCAAAATATTTTTCTTACTATTTTTTTCTTTAAACTTTTCATCCAATATATTTTTATTCTCCCCACTACAGTTCCTCCCAGATTCACTCCATCTCTCTACATACCCAACTGCATGTTCCTTTCTCTAGAAAATAAAAACAAAAACAAAATTAAATTCAAGACAAACCAACCAACCCAAACTCAAAAACTCAAAAAGTCAAAAATAAAATTCTCAAAACAAAAAGCATACACACACACACACACACACACACACACACACACACACACACACACACTTATTACTTATGGATACAGGGCCTGTCTTAGAGTACAACTGATACAGCCAGTGGCATTTCACTGGTAAAAATTAATTTTCGCTTTCCCAGAAGGTATCAATTGCATATGGTTTCCTAGTCAGGGGTAGGGCTTCATATTCACTTGCCCTTCTCAGTGCTGGGCTTTGGCCTGATTTGACCTTGTGGCGATCTTGTGCATGCTGTCACAGTCTCTATGAGTTTATATGTGTATCCTCACTGTTGCTATTGCTTAAATATTTATTCATGTAAAATGTCTTTTTTTGAGAATTTCATATGTGCATAATGAATATGTTCAAATTTACCCCTATCTCTCCCTTCCATTTCATCCCATATACTCCCACCATGACAAGGTCCTGTACCAGGTGCATTCTTTTTAATAACTCACTAAATTCAGTGCTTCCCATATGTACATGGGTGCAGGGCTGTGTACTGGAGCATAGAAAATCTATACATGGCCATTTCTCCAATAAACAATGGCCTTCCTCTATTCACTGCCAGTAGCTCATCAATAAGGATTTTGGCCTTGGAAATTATTTCATGGTTCTCTCCTGGAATTTTGGCTGGCTTGATCTTATGTAGGTCTAGTGCTGGTGACCATAGCTGCTATGAGATTATGACTGTGATAGCCATGTCATGTCCAGAAGACAGAATTTCACAGCATTCCTCTCCATATTCAAGTTTTTATTACTTTTGCTTTCTCTTTCAAGGTGTGTGTGTGTGTGCTTAAGACAGATATTCTATTTATGGCTGACGGCCTCTTGCTCTCAGTACTCAGCAGTTATGCATTTCTCCAGACTGCTGACCACTATATAAAGAAGCCTCTGACTAGGGTCAATAACGTAGTAGAGTCTCCCTTAAGGCTTCTGAAGTTTAGCTTTTATTAAATTCAGTTTTCTGACTTTGCTGTTTAATTTTCTTCAAAGCATAGGTTATACTAAAATATATGTTGCTGAAATGAATATTTGTTTATGGTTTTGTCTTCCCATTTCTTGGGCTATCTCCCTTAGAGCAAGAAGCACTTCTTATCTTCATGAATGAATTTCTTCTGCCTGGAGCAGTTATAACCATAGCAGTGTGTGTAATGTGTTATAACCACAGCAGCCAGTTTGACAAATGATAGCATAAAATTCAAAATTTTAAGTTATAAAGGATCTTACTTTCATTTAATTAATTGAGAAAAGATATGTAAAAATGGAATATGTGTGTACTAATGAAATAAATATATATATATATATATATATATATATATATATATATATATATATATATATAGTCCCAAAGTAAGAAAAAGCAAAACATAAACAACAGTGTTACAAAATCAATCACCAAAGTCAAGAGAAAGTTGTCATGTGATTGATTATTCTGGGATGTTGTTATGCCAGGAAAAGAAAGGGAACTATGGGGGCTTTAGATTGTATTCAGTGATGCTCTACCATGAAAACCAAGTAGAAAACGTTTTCATGTGGAAACATTAAAGTATTATGCTGTTTTGAAAAAATGAGATTTTATTTAAAAGAAAAAAAGGTATTCATGCTTGATATATTCAGATATTATCTCAACAAAGATTTTGACATTAACTCCTCTTTAGTATCCCATTTAAAAAAAAACAAAGCATTAGTTTAGAAAAACATTTTTCACTTTTTGGATACTTACTCGTCTCTGAGGATGCTGTCTTAGCCAATATGTATCATCTAACTTTATTTTAGATTAAGGGGATAATATTTTATATACTCTGTGAGGATGATGTTTTTCCTGATGAGCACTTATTCCACCAAGTTCATTCACGCTTAGCTTAATAATCAGCCTAATTAGAAGGCTCTGCTTCACTTTTCTCTCTGACCCTTGCGTTTATATTCATTCTTGGTATGTTCTTTTCAGTTAAGTACTTATAAGTATGAAAGTTTCTGCTAAAAAGAGAAATAAATAGCTTTGACTCATCATCTGCATCAAAAGATAAATGGAGCCCAAGCCTTGCTGAGCTCTGTGCAGGGAGCAAGGAAGATGACTCTGTGGTCAGTTTCTAATGAGCAGTGTGCACAAATTAGCTTTCACAGCAGCATGATGAGGGTTAAAAAGCATATTATCTTATGCTTGCTTCTCCATTGCTGTAGATGGCACCATTAAGATTTGATATGGGCTTTACATCCATGCCATATATCTTGTAAGTGGCATAGCAAAGAGTTTTAAGTCAGGTTCTCTAGTTTACCTTCTGTGGTGGTTTGAATAGGTTTGGTACTCATAAATTCACGTGTTTGAATGCTTGACCATACAAAGTGGCACTATGAGGAGGTGTGACTTTATTGGAAGAGGTGGTCTGGTAGAAGAAGTGTACCATTTTGGAAATGGACCTTTAAGGTCATATATATATATATATATATATATATATATATATATATATATATATATATATATATATATATATAGAGAGAGAGAGAGAGAGAGAGAGAGAGGCACAAGCTATATACCCAGTGTAAAACACATTGTGTCTCCTCGTGGCTGCCTTTGGATCAAGAAACAGAACACTCCAACCCAAGTCTGTTTGCATGCTACCATGCTTGCTGACATGATGATAATGGACTAAACCTCTAAAACTATAAGTCAGTCCTAATTAAATTTTTTTCTTTATAAGAGTTGTCTTGGTCATGGTGTCCCTTCCCAGCAATAAAACCCCAAGTCACCTTTCAACTATGGTTTGGGTTTAAATAATTTCTACCCAATAAAACTTTACAATGTATGTCCTTGAAAAATGGGAATAGGTACCAATGTGAAAATCTGTGAGAGAGCAAAAAGAGAGGTCTTGAAGTGAACCACAGGGGTGATGTGAGTACATTCATATTTTCCTGGAATCTGTATCACTATCACAGAGGAGCAAACATGCCAGCCACAATTAGCATTTCATTAACTTCCTACATATAATCTTTCTTCCAATAAATCTTAGACTCTCCTCAATTCTATCTTAAAGTCCAGTGAACTCCAAACAGTAAGATTCAGAAGCAGAATAATATCAGACCTTGATGGCTGCCCCCAATCCATTTGAAGTGTATCCAACCACACTTCAAAGACAAAAACCAAGCGATTTTGTTGTGTGTGAGGTGCTATAAAATTCCTAAAACCATGGGAGGATGTAAATCGATGCTTCTATAAATAGAATACTAATTTTTCTTTTTAAAAAGTTTTTAATATTCCACTGCTGATTAATAGATGTGGGCCATCATTCTTGATTTAAGATGACTGAACTGATTAGTTTTTGTCAACTTGACCTAAACTGGAGCTGCTTGGGAAGGGAGAACCCCAGTTGAGGAATTTCCTCCATCACATTAGCCTGTGGGCATGAGTGTGAAACATTTTCTCTATTAATGATGGATGCAGGAATGGCCAGACTACTGAGTATAGTTCCCCCTCTGAGCTGGTGGTCCTGAGAAGTGCAAGAAAACAAGGCGGGAAAGTCACAGGGAATGAGCTAGGAAGCATCTTTCCTCCCTTCTCTGCTTCAGTTCCTGCCTCTAGCTTCTTCCTTGAGCTCCTGCCTTGGTTTCCCACAGTGCTGAACCAATTTTGCTTCAACAAAGAAAGAGAATAAACTCTTTCTTCCTCAAGTTGTTTCAAGTCAGTGTTTTATCACAGCAACAGAAAGCAAATTAATACAATAACAAAGGCTACCTCCTGTTCTCAGAACACTAGCTACAACGATACAGACATGACTTATGGGTAGAACACAGTTTTAGAAGAAATTACAAATTGAATGTGTTAAAAGTGTTATATGTCTTCAGTGTGATCCCAGGTAATGAACTAGTTCCCACAAAACCACAGTGTGTGTAGAACAGTCCATCACGTTCACAGTTTGTGCAGTGGTGAATTTGGCATTCTTTCTGACCTCAATTGGTGCTATGCAATGAAGCATCTGTTACCTTTGGCTGATGTAACCTATTTACTCTTTCGTGTGTGTGTGTGTGTGTGTGTGTGTGTGTGTGTGTGTGTGTGTGTGTGTGTTAGTTATGCATGTATGTACACATGTTCAGGTCCATATTCACAGATGCCCTCCTCAATCCTTCTCTATTAGACCTTGAGACATGGTCTCTCACTTAACCTCTGTGCTAGCTGTTTTCTCTGCTAGGCTGGTAAGCTCCGGTGAGTCTTCTGGCTTTATGCCCATTCCTTCTCAGCAGTTGAACTACAAGAGCCACAGGGCCCTGTGGGTGCTTAAAAACTGAATTTGGGCCTTCATGCTTGCTCAGCCGAGGTGTCTTTCCCACCCCTAGAGTCAACTCTTATTGAATGCTAAAGGCATTCTTTGTGACTATGGAAGAACCACAAACAGGTAAGTATTTTCTCAAATTTCACTTCTTACATCTCTTGGTAGAAGGAGGCCAAAGAGTACAGAACAAAGGCTGTGTATACAGCAGGTTTGCAAACAGTCAACATTTGGTTACATGACAATATTATATAACTTATTTTAGCCAGATCAACCAGATAAATAAATACGGTTGAAGCACATTGTTAATAATATTGGCATTAGTAGAGGCAATTATGTTCTTTAATTAAATACTAAGTGTGCCGAAAGTTTCCTATTAACTAGTGAGATGTCTTTTGTGGTCAAATGGGATCCTAATGATAAAATCGTAAATTTTCATTTAATTTTGCTAGAGAGCTAAACTAAATGGGTACTCAATAATTATAATGAATTCTGTTGTTGTCTGTGGAGAACAGCCATCTATGTTTTATGTTTTTAATGTTTTGAGTTAAGGTATCATTTTATAACCCAGGCTTCCCTCCACCTCAGGGTCGTCCTGCTCCTATCTTTGAATAGATGTATTGAAGTATAATTTGCGATCAATAGGCTATGACCATTTCACAAGTTTTGATGAATGCGCACACTACTTAAACCACATCTACTACTATGGTTCAGAATACTTACATCCCACAGAAAATTCCCTCATGAAACTCAAGGTCACCCTGTACCCAACCTTTTGCTTCTGATATCACTGAATTTGCTTGCTGTCATTATAAATTGAGTTTTATAGAATATCAATTGCATAGGCTTTATGTTCAGCTTTTTTTTTTCCATTACCACTTTTCAGAGATCCACGGGAATTGTGAGTCTGTAAACCATCAGTGAGTCCTTTGCTCATTGTATTGAGCACTCTGCCATTATATTGCATTTTGTTTCTCACCGGCTGATGGATATTAGAGGCACTTGCAGTGTTGGCCTACTGTGGCTTAAGTAATCAGCATCCAAACGTTGGTGTGAACATATATCGATATGTCTCTAGAGATGCACGTTCTAAGTCATATTAAATATATAATTTATTTTTGAGGATTTTTCGATGAAATTAATCAAGGGACCCATAAGCAGTGATAAGTTTCACTATTCTGTGTCATACGTTGGGTCGTATACCCACAGAGTACACAGGTTTTAAAAGAACGATTACAGATGTATTGAGATGCAGTGAGATCTTCAGTTTGACTGAAGTTCTCACAAAAAGGTAAACTTTGGGTTGTAGGTTTCACATAGAAATAATGCTGTGTAAATGATAACATAGATCTCACAGAGAAACTTAGGTATCTCAGACCCCTCTTCCTACCCTAGGTAGGTTTCTGTTACTTCCCTTCTGTTGTATCTCTTGGTTTTGACAGAACTTCTGATTCTTTTTTAGCTAACCCAGCAGCATGACTCCAGTCAGCAGTTTCAACAATGCTTAGGATAGCGATGGCATGTCTTGGGGTTTGGGTTTGCACCAACTTGTGTTTGTCGACTGTTTATGTATATCACCTTTTGCCTACTTTTAGCTAAGCTTATTTGCTTGTGTGTGTGATAGTTGCAAGTATTTTCTCTCAGTATGTGGCTTGTGTTTTCATTTTAAAATAGTATTTGAAGACCAAATGTTTTTTAAAATGTTTTCTTTGGGGGCGGGGTATGGTGCTATGAAAATTTTGCATAACCTCAGTTTACACAGATATATTTTCTTCTGCAAGCTCTATAGCTCGTATTTTACAAGTGGAGTTGTCATCTGAAGTGGAAACTTAAGGGTTCTTTGGGAAGTCAGTTGTGTTGGGTGGTATTTTGCTGAAGGAGTGTTTTCCTAAAGCAGACACGGATGAAAGGCTAAAGCAGACTCTGGCAGGAAAATTTCCTGAAGTGGACATAATGGGAAAGGATGTTCTGCTAAAGCAAGCACATGAAAGGACACATAATCTTCGCTAAAGATACACATGTATTGGTCCACCTTACACTGCATAGCTGTGCTCCCTTGTCGGGACTCCATATAGAGAAATGCACCCAAAAACTTCTCGTGGTGTGCCTATGCTTCTTTCTGTTTGTGCAGACTCAGGCTGATTAGCAGAGTGATGTCAACTGAGACATATGCATGGGTTGAGGCAAGACACATGCTGAGGCAGGACCCATGGAGGACACATGATGTTTGGAGGTAGTATAAAAGGACTGAGTGGACAGTGATGGTAGCTGAGCTTAGCTTGCTTATAGAGCTAGCTGTGCAATGCTAGTTGATCTTGCATCTTTGCTGATCTTTGCTTCCATGAGAGGAGCACAGCTGGCATTCCTCCTGGTCCTTCCTGCTGACTTGTTCCGAGGCTGAGGCCTGGCTATCTTTGCTAGGTAGTGCCTCTGCTGATGATTCATGCTTGCTGTCTGACTGCTGGTGTATCTGTGAAGTGTTGGCAAGTAAATTGATCTGCCATTGCTAACCTGTGAACTGAACTCCAGATTTCCAGACAATTACAGATGGGAGTTGCTCCAAAGAACCATTTCTAGACAGGCTCACTTCTCCCGTATCGTTCCTTTTCCTCTACCTCCAGTGGCCGGTTAAAGCTTTTAAGAACCATCACTAAAAATCTGCATTGAAAAAAATTAAAGTTATAGTAATCCACTGGAATTGTGTGTGAATTGTGGGTGGTAAGATTTCTTACACCATTATCTAATGGGTCCAATGTCATTTAGTACAAAGACTGAAGTTACATATTGAATTACTGTATGATTTTATTAAAAACCCACTGACCATAAAAGTAGAAGTAATTTCTGGAGTTCCTCCTCTGCCCCATGTGTAGCTATGTTTCCCTTATGCTAATATCATGCTGCTTGGATTAACAAAGCTTCATTAAAGTATAAAACCAATTAGTATTTCAACTGTTTTTATTTCCTTTGGGGAGAATGTATATTGCTATTCTAGGATCTTTGCAGATATTTTAATATCTTGTTGTCAGTTTAAAAAAAATCTTCTTGGATCTTGGCTGAAATTTCAAATCACCAACTGAAATGTAATATAATACCTCTACTTGTCAAGTTTTATTTTTTTTTAGTAGTATTCAGTTTTCTTAGTAGTATTTTATAATTTGCAGTGTAAGCCTCTTTTATTTCTTATTGAATTCAGCTTATCTAATTATTATAAACCATTGGTCAGTGTACTTCTTAGCTCAAAATGCCTTTTTAAGATTGTTTTTGTGTACGTGTGTGGGAGTGGGTCTCAGGTTGTCCAAGCTGTCCCAGAACTCATGTAGCTATATTGAGTTCTTTAAATGCAATTCAATCTAGAATTTGATTTATCTTGGTTCTTCTTTTGTATCCCAAATCTTTCAAGATTATGACCTTTGGACATCTACAGGCAACACATCCACAAGCTGTTGTTTTTTGCCTGGAGCAGAAGGTGATAAATGGCAAATATCAACAAGAACACAAACTTTAACAATTCTTTACAGATACTCTAGCCACTTATTTCAGTTAAATCTCAGTGGCTGCCTTCCTCGGAGTTTGGAAAACAATTTTCTTTTTGACTTTCTGGGTAAAATATGAATTCCGTGATTAAGAAAGCATGAAGATTATATCTGTAGTAGTCTGTAGCTAAAGAGTTAATTAGCCTAAGGCCAGGTTTGCACTAAGTACACATTCTGGTAAAGCTTGTGCACATGTGGGTTTTGCCTGGACTGTCTTTTTTTTTTTTTTTTTTTTTTTGTATAGAATAGAGTTTATTCAGGGCATGGGAAAGGGAGTAAAGATAGAAAGGGAGAGGGGGGAGGGGAGGGGAGAAACGAAGCTGATGTGTCAATTAATATCAAATAATATTAACCTATATATTTTGAGCAGATAAACCAAATAGCAGACCAGGCCAAGGTGGTTCCACTTGGGGGAGGTTTATTGTGCAGGGATAGGGGAGTGGCGAAGTGGGTAGAAGGGCAGAGAAGAGGAGAAAGAGAAAGGGGTGACCTCCTAATTTATACAGAAAATGACGTTGTCACGCCAGTGAGGGTAGGAACTGAGCCAAGTGGGTTGTGGGATTGAGAGTCGTTGCCCTGGCACACAGGTCAAGGGTCACGTAGTTAGGCCGGGGCTTGGAGTGTCCTGGTACTAACATTCCTCCTTTCTTTTTATTATAAAAGAAGGGGAGGAAAAAGAGAGGGAAACCAATGGTGAAGAGGGAATAAGGGCGTTGTGTCTCTTAAGCTCCTTCCTGTTGTTTAGGGATGTCATCACTTTTCAGGGTATATCTGGTTTTCACTATCGGAATCCGTTTGATAGTCGTCTATGGGCAGCGGCTGGTAATCCTGTAACAGAAGCTGATTAACAGTTTAGTTAGAAATTTTTTGTACTTGTCACTTAAGGAATGTAGAGAAAAGATTAATAAGACAAGGAGCGAATAATAATGCCAGGAAGATGACGAGGAAAGGTGTTACGAGTGGAAGGATCCACTCCCATATGCAGTTTTCAAAGATACCAGAACCGGATGCTCACGGTTACTGAAATCTCTTTTGTCTGCCTGTAGTTCCTGGATTTTATTTTTCACTATTCCGGATTGATTGACATAGAAACAGCATTCTTCTTGTAGGAATAGGCAAAGACCACCTTCTTTAGCTGTCAGGAGGTCTAGTCCTCACCAGTTTTGAAGCACCACGGTTGCCAAGGAATCGATCTGCTTTTGGATAGTAAGCACAGTTTCAGTCATTCCTTGAAAATCTCTTTTAAACTGGGAAGTGAATGTATTGTACTGGGTCTTAGAAGTCGTTATACCTGCTATCCCCATGCCAGCCCCTACAGCTATCCTTGTGGCTACCAGGAGTGGTACAACTTGAATAGCTTTTTTGTGAGAGCAGCTACCATGTTTACAACTGGGATTGGTAGTGACTGGTTTCCCTCAATTACTCCCAGTTCAGGGAAAAGGAGTACCAGTGTACAAACCCCTGACCAGCTAGCTGGCTGGTAGGCAATGATACACTTGAGTGCCATAGAGGATTGACATGTTCTGGATAGCAGGGCACTGTGGCAGAGATTTGCAGTCTGCAGGGCCCAGTGTCCCCATGGACTGAGTTTTTTTTTTTTTTTTTTTTGACAGGGTTTCTCTGTGTAGCTTTGGCTGTCCTGGAACTCACTCTGTAGACCAGGCTGGCCTCAAACTCAGAGATCTTTCAGGAGAGTATAGTAATCTGCTAATAAGCAAATCCATAATTAATGTTGTGGTTCTGGGAAGTGTTTTTTTTTTTTTAAATATTTCTTAAGTACTCTTCTTAATATTTTAATGTTAACAGAATTTATTTACAGAGACAAAGAAAAGCATAGGTAAAGTTTCAGTTAAGATAAAAACTCTCAAAAGTAAGGCTTGTTGTCAGTATCTGAGTTTCTATCTTTCTCTATAAGATTAATCCCCTAAATAGGAGATGCTTTTATGAATAGAAACGACTTTTATGGATGGAAATTAGTTTTACAAATAAAAATTTAACACAGCCAACTAAAATATTAGAATCATTTAAACATATTTTCTTTTTTAATTTTTTTTTTTTTTAAAAACCAGAATACAAACTTTTCATGTATGGCAGAACTCATTTCATGAAATAAATGAAAGGAAGCTGAAATATAAGTTTTCTGCAGGGAACACAAGAGAGCATGTGAGAGTGCTCTAAGGATCCAAGTGCCTCTTGTACTAAGCTTTTATTAAGGAATGACTACAAGCAAAGATACTATGCAATCCTTAAACCATGCTCACAAAGAATAGAAGGTTATCTAATACACTGCCAGAGACAGGGAAGGCAGCGAAGTATGGACAGAAAAATACATGGGACCAAAACAGTTTCTAGGTCTTAAGAAGCAGCACATCAAGGAGCTGAAGGGTCTACAACCCTTTAGGTGGAACAACAATATCAACTAACCAGCACCCCCAGAGCTCGTGTCTCTAGAAGCATATGTAGCAGAAGATGACCTAGTCGGCCATCATTGGGAAGAGAGGCCCCTTGGTCTTACAAACTTTATATGCCCCAGTACAGGGGAATGCCAGGGCCAAGAAGTGGGAGTGGGCAGGTATGTGATCAGGGCGGGGGAGGGTATAGGGAACTTTCGGGATAGCATTTGAAATGTAAATAAAGAAAATACCTACTAATAAAAAAAAGAAGCAGCTCATCCCATCTTCCTGATGTGGAAAGCCCAATGTACATACTCTCTTCATCTATCCTCAGTCTGCCAAGGGGCAGAATTCTCTTGATGAAGCTGTGTATGTTTCTTAGACAAGGCTATTGGTAACATCAAGTAATGGGTTTCACTATGGTATTTTGTAAGTAGTTGGCTTTTGCTGATCTTCCTTTCTCAGTCTCCTCTGTCCTCTGTTCCCTTCTTGCTGGCTCCTCCTCTCCATTCCTCTGTCCTTCTCATCACTCCCCTTCTGTTTTCATGGCATATGCGTTCTGTTTTTTTTTTTTTTTATCTACCCACAATCATCTTGTATGACTTCTTTCCCTGACTCTTATGGTCTTGTTCTAATTTCAAGGCCAATACCCACCCTCCTCCAAAAAAATATTATAATTAAAGTCCAGGATCCACATATAAAAGAAAACATAGTATTTGTCCTTCAAACTTTGATATACTTCATTTAACTCAATAACTTCCACTTTCAATCATTTTTCTTCAAATGTCATGATTTTATTTTTCAGAGTAAATTTTTATCCAGGCATAACTTATATTTGTAAATGTTAGATTAGTGGCTTTGGGGTACAGCCTTTTATAAACAAAGTAAACACATTCCCCGTACCAACTTGACTGGAGTTTATGTAACTTTAGAATATCTTAGAGCTTGCCTTGTTTTAATTTATTTCATGCTTCATTCATTTTAGAAAGATAACCTTGAGTAGGGTTTTAGAGTTTGTAGATTGTTATATAAATCCAAATCTAGGCATTTTGTGTTCCTTGTACTTTCTTTGTTTAGTCTAAATTGAAAAGGGCATTTCCACCTTTTTGTAAAAAGGAAGTACCCTTGTATCAACTTTCGAAGACATTTCTACCAGGAAAAATAGTGTTAAAAAACTGAACAAGCAAATCAAGGAAGGATGAACAAATAAGAGGTCCCATTTATGACAGTATGAATTGAGGCTTCTAAATTGTCACTGATCAGTTAGAAACTCCCATCATTTGAATGGTCTTAGTACACTGAGGATGATGGTAGTTCAGTGTGAGGTCGAGACCAGGACTTATCTACAGCCAGTGATTCTTCAACCTGGTGTTTATTCTTCATGATGTTTCAACATCGTTTAGGTATTAGTGAGGAGGAAGATTCCCTTTGAATCCTTGAAGCATTTCTATGGGTGTTGTGATTGTCTGTATATGCTTGTCACTATTAGGAGCTGTGGCCTTGTAGTAGTAGGTGCGTCACTTTGGGTATGGACTTTAATATCCTAGTCCTAGCTACTGGAAAGTGAGTATTCTGCTAGCAGCCTTCAGATGAAGATGTAGAACTCTCAGCTCCTCCTGTGCCAATGCCTGCCTGGATTCTACTATGTTCCCACCTCGGTGATAGTGGACTGAACCTCTGCACCTGTAAGCCAGCCCCAATTAGATGTTGTCCTTTTAAGAGCTGCCTTGGTCATGGCGTCTGTTCATAGCAGTAAAACCCTAACTAAGACAGGGGTTAAAGGATTGTTTTTAATGAGGTTAAAATCAGAGATTATGAAGTGGGGAGTCATGCTTCCTGGACAGGTCACCAAAGAATGTCATGAATGTCTGAATAGAAACTGAATCTAGAGTATTGCAGTGAATGCTTTAAGTTGTCATTTGTACTGCAGATAAGGTGCAGTGGCAGCAGAGGTAAGAGGAGGTACAGAGAAAGAGCAACTCCCAAAAGCTTCCCATGAGAGAGTCTCTGCGCACTGCTCAGAGTGACCTGGGGCCTCCCGCATCAATCATTAACCAAGCACATGTACCACAGGCCTGGATGATGAGGACACGTGCTCAAACGAGGTTCCCTTTCCCCCAGTGACTCTGGCTGGTGTCAAGTTGATGTAAAACTATTCAGCACGTGATTTGTATACTTTTTCATTTTGTAATTTGAGCATCCAATAAGAGCACTGCTGCTGTTGCTTACATCACCAAACTGCTTGTGCCTGTGTTTCCTTTTGGTAGCTTTAGAGTTCCAGCTTTTACTTTTAGGCCTGTCTTCTGTTTTGTGCTCCATTCTGTTTATCGTGTTGGTTGAAGGTGATCTCTTCTTTCCCTCCCTCCTGCCCTTGCTCCCTCTTCCTCCTCCTTGTCCTTCCCTCCCACTCTCTCAGTTTAGGGTCTCACCCTCTAGCACTGGCTGGTCTGAAACTCATTAAATAAAATCTTCTGGCCTTGCATTTTGAATACTCATCCTGCTGCCTTTCCCTCAGTTTTCTAGACTTAGTTGTCTTAAAACCATTTATCATCCCCGTTTCATAGTCAAAACTTATTTGACCAGACATATGAGAGTTTAGTATTTGTGCCCTCAGTTTCCACTGGTCTGTTTGTATTTATGTCACTCACAACCTTGCAGTTTGGGTTACTGTTATTTTGTAAGTTTAAACTCAGAAGTGTGAGTTATTTTACTTTGTCCTTTTTCAGTGGAGCCTCGTGCAGCGATAGAGAAATTAATCTAGTAAGTCATATTGAGTGGAGATTGTTTTGGCCATTCCAAGTCCCTTGACAGTCAATGAACTTTAGGATGAATTTTCTTGTTATTGCAAAACAAAAATCATTTTAGCAATATGGATTCTCCAAGTCTATGTACATGGAATGTGTTGCTAATTATTTAGATATTTTAAAATTAATTAGTGTCACTTGTTTAGCCAGGGCATAAGGGAGTCTGCAAAGTCTGCAGGTGCAAAATTGAAGCCTCTTCTGTTCTCCTTGGATAAAGACTTAACTGTGGATTCTTCCCCGAGATGGTCCCTGGAAAGGCTTAAGAAAATACACTTGACTAGGTGGCTCATTCATTATTTTTCCAAAAGCAATTTGTGTGGCTAATGGTAGCTCATTAATCCTGCATAATTGATCTGAGGAGGGAAAAAGTGAAAGGTCAATTTTCAGAATAATAAGCTTGATAATTGTTTTTGAATTATTTTTTATTGTTTAGTATTCCACGTGCACATACAATAAAATACACACCCTCTACATGTCCTCCTCTCCATCTCTGCTCTTCCTCCTCCTCTTCCTCTCCCTCCTCCTCCATCTTGTGCTCCTTCTTCTTCCTTTTCCCCACTACATCCTATCTATACTGCTCATATGCGCATGAGTGTGGGGCCACCAACTGGAGCATGGGAAACTACTTGTGTTATACCCTTAAAAAGAGGTTTCAGCTTCCCTAGTAGCTAGCAACTAACTACCAATAGTTTTTCAATTAGGGCTGGAGGCTGTATTGTACCTCCTTCACTTACATGGGGAATTTTGGCTGTTCTTTATCTTGTACAGGCTGTATGCAGGTGATTACAGATGAAATGAGTTCGTGGGTATAATATCCATGTCATGTGCAGTACAGGCATTGCCAGCTTTTATTAAGTTTTTAAAAATTCTTCTCTCATATACTACAGTTTCATCTCCTCTCCTCCCCTCAGCTTTCCCCTCCACCTTCCCTCTCTCCCAGGTTCACCCCCCATATGCCCCTGAAAGGCCTGCTCATCTTATTAAGTTATCTTGATTTGTTGAAGACTGTTCATTTTATATATCTTGGACTACGAAAGTTGATTTAAGGTATCTTATTTTATGATATTGGTTTGTATGCTTTCTTTTATTTTTCTAACTTCTGTTTTATGTATGCAAATTCTCTATAATTTCTGATCAGATATTGTAGCTTTCCTGTTTTTATAACTTTATATTATAACTTTTACTTTTTGATTTTTCTTTTAGATAGAGTAAACTGGCTTTGGACTCCTAGTGCAGAGCTAAGGCTGGCTTTAAACTCCTAATGTAGCTTTGGCTTTCATTGAATCCCTGTGCAGCACAGATCTTTTATTGTGGTATAATATGTATGTGTTAGCCTTAATTTCTAGAATCTTCTTCCTTTTGTTATGGGTTTTCATTATTATGGGTATAGACCTTGGTAGCTTGTAAGATTTTCATCGTTGTTATTATGGTTATTTTCATCCCAAATCTTAATGCTTTTCTTTTATTTTTTATTTTTTATTTTTAAGACAAACTCTAACTTTTTAAAAATTCATTAATTAATTTACTTTACACCCAGATCACAGCCCCTACCTCTCAGAGTCCCACCTCTAACCAGCCATTACCCCTTCCCCTTCTCATTAGAGAAGGGAACCCCGCTCCTTGGGTACCACCCTGCCCCGAGACATCAAGTAGCAGCAGAACTATATGCATTTTTCTCTACTGAGGCCCAACCAGGCAGTCCAGCTAGGGAAGGAGATCCAATGGCAGGCAACAGAATCAAAGACAGCCCAGCTCCAGTTGTTAGGGGACCTACATGAAGAACAAGCTTTACATCTGCTACAAATGTGTAGTGGGCATAGCTTTTTTTGGTAGCACATATATTAAAATTGGAATGATACAGAGATTAGCATGGCTCCTGCACAAGTATGATTTTAACTTTTGTAAATGATGACATTCTTGTATTTTCTGCTACCTATCCTTTCTTCTTACTATATGATTTCATATTTATAGCAGTTATAGTTCACTTACTCTCAGTAGTATGCTTGACCCCCAACATAGGTGACATTAATATGTTTTAAATATGATTTTTCTATTTTCTCATGCTTGTTTTTTTTTTTTTTGACTATGTAAACTATCAGCCTGTGCACATCTGTGTGTGGGTATTGTTTTCAATTTTACCTTTATGAGGGTTGTATTTTATTTTTCTTTGTTTTCCTTTCTTTTTGTTCTTGAGTTTTATCACTGGTATTTTCTTTCCTTTTCTTGTTTTTATATTTTAGTTTAGGACAAGAATTTAAACTAGTATTTTACAATCAACTTATCACAGTACTTGCGATGAATGGTCACAGAGAAATTCAAATGGATCGAGAATTCTGAATTATACTCAGGTACATGAGAATGAGAAGGACAGAGGGACAGAGAAACTGGAGGACAGCAATAGTTAGAGGTAGAGAGCAGAGACTGTGACTCATAAAAGAGGGGCAACATCCCATCGTGAGTCCCTTTTATTTTCCTTAGGTCAATTACAGTATGCCTCTGCTCCTGAGTCAGGGAGACTGCTCCTTCTAGTGTCCCATTCCTGACTTGTGTATTATAGTAAATAGGCATTTGTTTCTTGCATTCATAGAAACTAGAGGGAAAAATGTATATTCCAAATAGCACTGAAGACATTTGAAATGTTAAAATAGAAGAAAGTAGACCTGTACACACTATTATAATGATGTGCACAATGGTAATTCTGCATCTTAGACACACTCTTGGAAATCTCTCACTGCATATCAAGAAGCATTAATCAAAGAGCCAAGACAGGTTATGTATAGTCCTTGTTAATATGAGCTCATCCTAGAGAGACCATGTCGATTTGGTGTGAGGCAGTAAGTTAATTAGTGCAGTAAATTAACATAGCACACAAGTGATAATACTGTATCCAAAGCAATTTATTGGTGTTAATTTCTTCATTTGCAAATGGACAAAGTTCACCTGTTGAAACAGATATTTTAGCATATACTATAAATTGCTTTTGAACTTGTACATTTAAAAAATTAGCTGCGGTTTAGTTAAATTTGAGTGATAGTACTAGAGTGGACCTCTCTCTTATTCCAGCATAATTGAGAATTTGGGTTTCATATATGAACTGTCAGAGCATATGTAGAATTTTGATGTGTTACTGTCTCCTTCTTTCTTCAGGCAGCTGTTTGCTGTGTTCATCTCTCTCTCCCTCCCTCTCTCTCTCTGACACATACACATGTATAAACGCATACATATTTTTTCAAAGTATCTTTTGTTCCTCTCTGCTTTGGATTTACACAGTTATGATGTCTTGCTCTTTCAATCACACTTAGGACAGCTTCTGAAGAATGTTCACTCTAAGATCTAAGGGTCATGTTTAACTTATTATCATCATCAACAATACACTTTTTATTCATTTAACAATTTATTATTATTTGTAAAAGAGTTCTATGCCACCTGTGCAATTCTGTGAGGCAGGTGGCACCTCTTGTCTACAAATAATGAAACTGAGACTCATGTACAAAGAGGAGGCTTTAGAGCTCGTGTCTTTGAATTTTGTCTGTCTATAGAAATAGATACACAGATGTTATATAGCTCATAAAAGATAAGAGAGGAAGAAGAACTCTTCCAAGGAAGTTAAAATAGAATACAGTGCTACCAAGAGAAAAAAGAAAACCAGAACAATAGGAATTGATAGGCAAAGAAATGGGAGGAGAAAAAAAGAAAGAAATGGGAGGGCAGGGTAAAGGAGGAAATCTGGGAAGGCATAGCTAACAATAAGGACCTTTTGAAAGCTGTATGGAAGCCTACTATTCTACAAGTTCCTAAAATATATAAAAGGAATTGAAATGGAGTTACCTTACAATGTAGGAGACAAGAACCCAACTAGACATCATATGCTTCTAACTAGAAACCCAAATTTAATTGTTAAAGGAATTAAGCTTAAAGAAGTTTACTGATGTGCCCAAATCCATACATCTGATGATTTGTGGAGCCATAATAAATGTTCAAGTCTCCATGTTGTTCTAGTGCTTCCCAGGAAAAAATAATCAATACGCAATATTTTTCTTGGTGACAGCATTTGTAACAAACAAACAAACAAACAAACAAACAAAAAACCAGCTGGAATTGGCAGCTGTTATTTTCAATACTTTTCTTTTGTCCTGTTGACATTCTTTCCTTTTATTTGAGAATATAGTTCTCAGCCACTCCAACTGATCACTCAGCCTAGACATTAGCACAGTAACTAGGTATGGACCTTAGTGAACTGAGCCAGAATGCTTCCTTTTATTCTGCTCAAGGAAATATGAAGTCTGCCAGTAGGATCACATAAGCTGAAAATGGAAACAGCTGAATAACTGATAGTGTAAGTCGTGTTACTCTCTTTCTCAGATAGGAAGACATTTGAAGCAGAGAGAAGGCCAATATGGAGATAAGAATGGGGAAAATCACCGGGCGGTAGTGGCACACGCCTTTAATCCCTGCACTTGGGAGGCAGAGGCAGGCAGATTTCTGAGTTCGAGGCCAGCCTGGTCTACAAAGTGAGTTCCAGGACAGCCAGGACTACACAGAGAAACCCTGTCTCGTAAAAACAAAACAAAACAAAACAAAACAAAACAAAACAAAGCAAAACAAAGAACGGGGAAAATCCTGGTGATGGGGAAGTCCCGAGTCAGGATTCCAACAGTCCAGTATTACCAACAGCCAAGCATTACCTCATTTGTATGAACTATGTTCAGTTGCATATCTGATATAAAATACTTAAAGAAAGGAAGTTTAGATTCTAATTTTGTTTTTCAAAGTCCAGATAAAATGTACCTTCTATAAATGAAATATAAATTAAGAATAAAATTATTTTGTGGCTCAAATGAAATAGTATAGAAAATTTCAACTATGGATTTCAAAATCATTTAAAAATGAATTATCACTATGAGGTACAGGAATGGGAGAAGTTGGAGGGGTAAGAGAGAAGGTTTAAAATGATGTAAATAGAGTATACTAATTATTCAATTATTAAAAGTAAAAACCAAAACAATAAAGCATGATTTCATCTTGAAAATAACTTGAACATATGACAAAATAGGCCATAGTAGTCATATTTCACTATTTCATATGCTATGTTTGGGAATCTCTTCCATACAGCTCTCATTCTTGCCTCAGGAGGCCATTTCAAGTTGTAACAAAGCTAGCTCCTTGACCATTTTACCTGAAAGTACTAATTTCTTACTTTACAGAATAGTCAATTCAAATTCTGATATACTTCACCCACTAATTTGCTTATTTATGTACCATCATCTCCTCCAGTTGAGTATCAGCTTCATAAACACAAGGAGTTTTATCTCATTAAAAGACTGAGACTTTAGGTAGACAAGGAAGCATAGTAACAGATCAGAGCATCATAGACAAGTTGACTAGCTTTGATCAAATCTATATCCTTCTCTATCTATCTAATTCATACCTTTCAATTTACTTTGTAGTCTGGCATGATCCTATGATATATTTAGAAGCAAGCAAGAGCAACATATTACCCTAGAGCCTGGTTTACTAAATTTCCCATACATTGAGGTGCTATCATTTTAGTGTACTTTCACTATCCCTTTAGTGTGTGCTAGGGCCTTCCATTCTCTAAAGCCAACTGTACAGGCAGCACATTATCCTTGGTACCTGTGTGTGTTGCCCACAAGCAAGATCTGAGGCTGAGCATCCTTCCTAAGGTAAGCTCCTGGATCCTTGCAGGACCACTTGAAAGAAAACTGCCCATCTACCTATGGTGGAGTTTAATTTGTCAATAAAATCAATTCCTTTACATATGAGCTATTGTAATTAAAAGAATATAAAAGTTAAATTGCTAGTTTTCTGAATATGTAATATTGAAAATGTAAATGCTTATTCTTTTTTTTTTTTTAACTTTTTTTACTTTTAGAAACACGAATTCACTTTCCAGTTAAAATTACTTGAAAAGGATTACTGAACTAAATCAGTGCACGACTCTATTATTTTGTAATTTTCATTGTAATTGTTAGTAAACTTCAACTCAAATCCCATTAAACAGCCTGGGTTGGTTGTTCCTCCAGGATGGTTATTCTAGTTAGTCTACTGTGGAGCATTCCATGGCTGTGCAGGAACATTACAAGATTGGTTAGAATAATTTGATTACTCTATGATCACCAACTGGAAAGTCTAGTCATAATATCATTTTGTCTTCATTTTGTCTCCTGATCATGCATTCATGAAGCCAATCAAGCTGAATCAAATCTTTCTGGGAGGCAGAAGTCTTGTAAACTGCCTCTCACACCATCTGCCACATAAAGAAAGAAAATATGGCTTACTAATTGGTATGTCATAAAAAAAAAACCCAAGGGACTGTGTGCTGGTGGTTTTGAATCCATGAACTTTTCTGATACTTTGTGCTAAAGAGCACACAATTCTTGGTCTTATAACTGGAAAAAATCTCATACTTGGAGCTTGACTTGATGTCCTAGCTTTGTGGCCACCCAACAACAAAGGAAAAGAGATTTTTTAAAAATAATTTATGTTGATTTTTTTGTGACGTTTACATCACACATACCAATAACATTCATTTTCCAGTCCTTCCATATTTGCGCTCCTTCCTTGTAACCTCACCCATAAAAGAAAATGGAAAAAAAAAAAAAAAAACCCAAAGCAAAACAACCCACTTGTCTCTCAATGGAATCTGCAATGTGTTAGTGTGTCATACAGTATATCCTTTTGTCCACAAATCTTTACTAGCAAAAGTTCATTGCAAGGAGTCATAGGTCTGGTTTGAGACCTATGGTTTCTGCTACACCATAGATATTGGACCCTCATCTAGACTCCTCAGGATATTTGAGATATTCTACTGTTGCGTTGTGTTGTGTTGTGCTGTGTTGTGTTGTGTCGATCCTGCATTTTGGTTCTTCATGCTCTTCAGCAGTTCATAGATGGAGTAGATGTTGACATGGGCCAACTCAGAGCCCTGGATCAGGATGGTAGGTGAGTTCCTCAAACCACCAGCTGCCCCACACTCATGCTACCAGGGACAGGGCCAGTTGTCCCATGGTCATACCACTGGGGCCATCTCCTGTGCACAACCCCAGAGATGTCCCTCTATGGGACGGTCTGGTCGTTGTCATGGTATCAGGTGGCAGTGCAGGCTTCTGACATCGGGCTGTTCCTTACTGCTGCTTATCTCCATCTCTGTCATTCTTCACAGTGCACAAACAAACCACTCTGTTTCTCTTTCCCATCTCTCCACTGCACACTGGCTCATTGTACTAATGCCCCCTAGCTTGCCCACCCTCCTGTCTGACTGCCTATCAGTACAGTGCTGTCTTCTGCCTGTCTGAACCATAAGTCACCAGCAGGTCTCTGCCAGATTTTTTTTTCCTTTGGCACGTATATGGATTATGTTTTATAAACTAAAGTAGTGCAGGCTTGCTGAAATCATAGTCAAAGAACATTGCTCCTTGATTCCTCATAAGTAGACACTACTAAAATTTGCTTGTTTTGGTCTTCTTTAATTTGGATTTATTTTCATTAAGGTCTGAAGACTCTTGCTCTCTGATCATCAAAATTGATTGACAGATATATTTGGAGAAGTAGTTTGTTTTGATGACTGAATTTGACCAACTGGTATGATGGTTGTGATGAGTTGTGATGATGTTACTGCTCTGTGTGGTGATGTCCTCATTCTTCATGGAAGTCACTGGCTTCCCTGTCCTAAGTGTGTGTCTATATAACCTCCTTCCAGAAAGCTGAGCAAGAATGGATACTCAGGGCGCAGTATTCAGCATGTAAAATTTCCTGTATGCCCTGGATTTCTGATCTGGGCTTTTGAAAGTTTGTGTGTATGTTGGTACTCCTGAGGCATCAGGCTTGGATATGTTTAGTTTAGATTATTTACATTAAATCTCTTGTATCAAAGACAGAGATGGGGATTACTGACAGCTGGGTAGTTGTTGTACTTTATAGGGGAAGGCAGAACTGACATTTGACATGTTGAGAACTGACATTTCCCCTGTGTTGTGGGTACATGACCCTTCAGAAGGAGAAGAATAAAGTTTTACTCTGGTTTCTCTGGTTAATTTGCAGACTTAATTATTTTCCATGCTAGGATTAGCATAGACATACATACAAAAGTGCAAGAGAAATGTGTGAAATGGGATCTTTGCTTCATGGTTAATCTCATGTTTATTACTGTCATACTCTATTTGCTGAATGATATTTTATAATATATGTTAGCAAAAGGATGACAACTACTATCTAGGTACCTTGGGTTTGTTACTGTAACCCCTTCTTCAACAGAATTGGAATTTGATTTGATGAGAATATTTAATACTGTGATATTTCTCTATGGAATTTGGAATAACCAACTCAGGGTTTTCTTGTGGAAACATTTATTACAGACAGGTAATTACTAGGGAAAACTTTAATGGCATACTATTCTCACGAAATATTAGTCTATTGTCTGGGGACTTACTATTGCTGGAGACAGTGGAACACTTTTATTGGTGATTCATAAAGATGACATAATAATATGAAATTTCAGAAGAGTAAGGATGATATCCCCCACACCTAATTGCACTTTGCCTAAATCAGCACAGAGTCTGAGAATGTGATGCAAATAGACACAGGAAACTTCGAATTTGAATAGAGTGATAGGAGAGTTATACTTGTTTGCACATACTAGCAATATATACTATTTACACTAAAAACAACAGAAACTTATGTGGGTGAGGAAATAGAAAATTATAATCTGTATCCTAAATCACTGAGCAAGTTTTAACTATTTAATTCTTATTTCAATCAAATAGCCTTCCAAAGTAAAAGAAATGAGAGGTCACAGGGTAAGGATACCTTATTCCGAAGAGCCATAGTCAGTGAATGTGTAAATTTGTTGTGGAAACTTGCTGAGATATTAATACCTGTGTCTATGAGACTTTTTCTATCATTTCATTAAAAAGCTTTGAAGTCATTTTGCTGTGACACCAGATGAGTCTCTGGGAAAGTAGCCTAAAGATCTACACCAGCTCTCTCCTCCTGCTATTTCAAGTTATCTGAAATTTAGTGGCTTGAAATGGCACAAATATATTACCTCATGGTTCAGTATCTGTTGTACTCAGAAGAACAGTGGTCTGAAATTCACATGCTGTAGGACTGGATCAGCCATCTTGAGGCACTAGCGTAGCATCTCCTCTTCAATGTATATTGGTCCCCTAGTTCCTTAGCTTGAAGCCCTGTCTCTGCCTTTAAGCCACCCACATAGCTTCTTTCTGTTGCTGTTGCCACATCTTCTTGTGATAGGGAATGTTCCTGTTTCATAAGGACTATATGATTAGATTAGGGACATCTAGATAATTCAGAAAAACTCCCCATTTCAAGGTCTTTAACCTGAATCACATTTGAAGGCTTCCTTTTTTTTTTCTACACAAAGTAACACTAAAGGGTTCTGGTGTGTATAACTGAGACTCCATCATCTGACTATCACAGGTTCTAATCTTAGATTCTCTGGCAAAGCATGGATGCGAGCCCAGTATCATATACAAATCTCATATCTACACCATAGCTCTTAGAGTGTTTGCTTAAGGTACTGATAACCTTCCATAAGGGTGATTATAGTCCCCACCCCTGCCCATGTATTTGAAAACTATACATTGAACTCGATTATGTTTTGGGAACTTAGCTAAAATCTAACAAAATCAAACTCAATATAGAGGTCATTTCCTTTGGATTTTTTCAGTATGGTGAAACAAAAATTAATAGTGAGTAATAGCTGTCATCGACTTTATGAGATGCCCACTGAATATTTGGGCATGGTATCCAAGGAAGAAGGACATCAAATTGCTCTAAGTGCTTTGCAGAGGACCGTGTGCATGCATACATGTATGCAAGTGTGGAGCTGTGTAGAGTAGCAGTACAGAGGGATTTGTATTTACAATTTTATTGTGGTGATAATGGGGTTCAAGAAACAAACAGGACTTCTGCTTGTTGGAAGTCAACAACTGAACTCAAAATGGAACTCAAAACAACTGAATTCTTTAAGGGTTAAAAGAAGTAAAAGTCCCAATTTTATAGATTTAGCAGCAGTAAGAACATTTTTAGAGCAAAGGAATAAGTAAGGGCGAGGAGAATGGGGGAGACTTGGAGGCATGGAGAGAGTTGGTAGGAATGTGAGAAGCTGGTCAAGGGGCCTCTTGAAGCTCCCATCTCGGTTCCAAGAATGTTGAAGAGGCAGTGATGCTCCAAGCTTGGAGAAGTCTGCTCTTGGGGACGATGCTTAGGCACACCTCAGAAGTCTTGGTTGATTATTTTAAGTATTTTTGCTATTTAGTTTTCTTTGAGTTGCACTTAGGTTTGGGCAAGGAAGTTGTTCTGAAAGGAGTATAAAGAATTCTAGAAACAAGGAAGTAAGCTTTATTGAACTCAGCTTCAGTTGGTAGAAAGGACGAATTTGCAGATAGGCTCTCTAGCCTTATGGTGCAGTTTATGCCCCACTGGACTGGACTGTGCACCGATTGCTTCTCACTGCAAAGTAAAGCAAGTTTTTGTGGATGCTTTTAGCTGTCATCCCCCNGAAAGGAGTATAAAGAATTCTAGAAACAAGGAAGTAAGCTTTATTGAACTCAGCTTCAGTTGGTAGAAAGGACGAATTTGCAGATAGGCTCTCTAGCCTTATGGTGCAGTTTATGCCCCACTGGACTGGACTGTGCACCGATTGCTTCTCACTGCAAAGTAAAGCAAGTTTTTGTGGATGCTTTTAGCTGTCATCCCCCCCACCCCCGACTGGCATTCTGATGTCATTCCCATGTAATAAAGCACAGAGCAGCACACACAACACAATATAACACAACATAACATCATACAACAACATGTGTCAGGGCATATGCTACCATTATCCTTGGTCCTCCCAAACAGAATTTATGAAATGTGGGAAAATTCCTAAACACTACTAAAATTCAAGAAAGACCAAGGAGAACGTCATGGAGACCCAGTTTTTTCGTCTATCCTCGGTGTCCTGCTACACTGCCTTCTGCACTGTGTGTTTCTCAAGTCTGAACTTGGCTCTCATCTATCTGTAATAAACTCAGTTTAGCTTAACTATTGCTTCATCACAAAGACTTCAGCCAATAATAATAGTCCTGTCTATTGTGTTAGTTATGAATTGCTATGAATATCACATTGACCAAATCATTAAATGCATTTTAAAGTAGAATGGAGGAAAAAAAAATCAGAGCTTTGTGTTCGTAATTGGTGTGTCATAAGAAGTAGAATTATTAAATCATTTTCTCATTTTGCAGTTTTAGAGGACAGGAACTCCAGAATTTTCAAATGGAATTGGGGATTCTTACAATAAAATATGAAGAACATGTATGTCATTATATTATAAAGATTTGCAATTATGCCTGGATCTCAGCTAAGGGATTACATGTTTTTAATGAAGTGCACATTGTCTGTGTGCAAAGCAATAAAAATGAAAAAAGTTATGGAAGTAAAAATTTAATATATATGATAATACACATAAATCTATTAGAAAGAGAAAAGCAGAATTAATTATGATTCTGTACCCAGAGGGTGAATAAAAATGGAAAGAATTAAGAAATACAAAATTCATTTTATAATTGCTTGAGCATAGTAAAATCAGATGTCAGTTTTCTTAAAGGTCCTGATAACTTATAAAACATTTTATGAATATGCAAATAGGAAATAATGTTAATTATAAGCAATACTTAAAAGGTAAAAAAAGTTCCATGCTGTCTTGGAATAACAGTAATTACATTTCTAATTAACTCATGGTTTCATTTTGAAAAGTAATCACAATTGTGTTTGGAAAACATTCAACTGAAATTTGAAGATATGCCTAAAGCATTTTGAAGCTCAAGTGGTTTAAAATGTTGGAAATGCTCTCAAATGCATTTTAGAAAAGCCACATGACATTGAGTGATTTTCCCCCTCTTGGGTTTAATAATTGTGAGAACTCAGACAGGTTTCTGGTCTATGTAAGGACTGCCTTATTTTTAAAACACTGTAAACATTTTTAGTTTTTATAAAAATGTTGGCGTTTGCTTGGTAGAATTTTTTTCCTATGATAAATAATATAATGTAAAGAACTCCCCATCTTTTGTGTTTCTTGGGACTGTCTTACAGTCTTAGACTCCCTAGATGGCACCTCAGGATTGTTTCAAGCTCAGCAGAGGGTGGCTGAGCACACAATTCTGTGGGTTCTCTCTCTCTATCTATCTATATATATATTTTTTTCCTATGATAAATAATATAATGTAAAGAACTCCCCATCTTTTGTGTGTATATATATATATATATATATATATATATATATATATATATATATATAGAGAGAGAGAGAGAGAGAGAGAGAGAGAGAGAGAGAAAACCAACCAAATAGATTGACTTTCTGAGCACTGGTTTGTCCTTGAGAAAGTCTGTACATCTGCAAAGCACTCTTAGTAATAATTACTTTACTTTAGTAGATTCTATTATATGTCAATGTGATTGATGCTGAAATTTCATTGATTAGTTCAAGGTTGCTGAGTTTTTGTTCAACTCACTAGCATGTTTTATGGAAGGCTAATATGCTGTCTTTAGAAGTTGTGAAAGCTCTAGAGTAAGTGAAAAAATTAATTTTTCCAGAATAATACAATTTAAAATTTATCTTTTGTTTTTGTGTATCCATATATGCGTGTATGTCCATGTGTGTGGAGTATGCATGAAGACCAGAGGTGGACACTGAATCTTTTTCTATGTCTTTACATCTTATACACCTAGAGACAGAGTCTCTCACTGAACCAGGAGCTCACCAATTCAGCAAGTGTAGCTGGGTAATGAACTCTAGGAATTGTCCTGTCTCTATCATTCCAGAGCATAACACTACCACACCAGCTTTTTTTTTTTTTTTAAGACCTGGCTGGCCTCGAACTCAGAAATCCGCCTGCCTCTGCCTCCTGAGTGCTGGGACCAAAGGCGTGCACCACCATGCCTGGTTCTTGAAGTGCTCTTACAGATGTGTGCCACCATACCTAGCTTACTTTCATGTCATAAATTTATACACACACACATCATCAAATCTAGATCCTATATGAGACTTTGTCCTACCCTCAGTTTCTCCATTTCCCCATTAGATTTTTTTCCCTACACAGCCTCCTTTCTACTGTCATCTCACATATGTGTGTTTGTGTGTCTGTTTATGTCACACCAGCTTTTTATCATAGGCTTTAGGGAAATAAACTCAGGTCTTTATATTTGTGCAGCAAGAACATTACTGATTGAGCTATTCTTCATCGTGATTCATATTTTTTTGTAACTGGAACTACTTGGTTTCTGTAGAACTAACTAGGTCTCTGGTACAGACTGCACTCGCCCCCCCCCCCTCCACCTCCACACACACTTCTTGTGTTGAAGCTCTTATCCCCCATGTGACTACACTTGGAGATAGGATTTCAAGGAGGTTATTAAGATTGCTTGATGCTATAAGGGAAAAGCCCTAATAAGTTAAGGCTGATGTTCTACTAAGAAGAGGAGACAACTGCGATTGCTCAGCAGTTACTCAGGACACAGTGGAAACTGTGTGAGGCCTAGTGGTAAGGTCACTGTTTACCACTAAGGGAGAGTTGCTTCATCAGAAACCAGCCATCAAGGAATTAGTTTTGAATTTGCTCACTTTCACTTAATAATGTTACTTTTAAAATGTCACACACATGTACTGCATTTCTATTATTTCTACTGCCCCACTCCTTCCTCCAACTTCTCCCATGGCCCCTCTACTCCCTTTATGTTTATGGGCTCTTTTTCCTTATTCAGTTGTATATAAATATAAATGTTTACATATATTTAAATACAACATGCTGCTGGGACCATTTAGTCCATGTATATATTAAATATAATACATATATACATATACATGTATATGTAATATATATTTATGTTTCATTTTTAGGATGACCACTTGCTGCTAGTTAAACAATTTCGGGGTATCATCCCTGGGTACACTGATTCTTTCTTCTCAGCAGTCCTTAATTGTTTGTAGTTCTTTATTTAGAGATGGAGTCTTGTAACATTTTCTTTATTCAGAATGATATAGAAATAGATGTCATGAGTGAGTTATTGTTTAGGTCACCATATTGTTGACAGTTCATGAGTGCAGCTTTCCTATTATATATAGAAAGTACTTCTACAGCAGATGTCTTGGTCCTCTGGCTCTTACAAATTCATTCTACTCTTTCTGTGATGTTTCCTGAGCCTTAGCTGTAGGGGTTGTATTGTAGATGTATTAGTTTGAGCAGGACACCCCTAAGCTTAGTCATGCTCTCCATTTTGGTCAGTTGCAGCTTTATGCAATGGTCTTCATCTGCTACAAAACCAATCTTCTTTGATGAGAGATGAGAGCTACATTCATCTGCAAGTGTAAGAATAAGTATTTAGGATGATTTTAGAAATTATACTAATTTAGAAAAAGCGGTAGTAGTAAGATCTCCTCTAAGTTCCATGACCCCATTGGTCAAGAATTTGTAGTAGGTGGCATGAATTTCCCTCTACTGATGACCCTTAAGTATAACTAAACACCTGCTGGTTATCATCAAGATATAAGAATCATTCTTAACACTTTTTGAGATATCTTTCCTTGCTGGTTAGTGTTGTGGTTCTTGGCATCATAGCTGGGTTGGACTATTGGTTGTTTTTCTCCCATGGCAGCTTGTATAGATAGCAGCTTCTAGTACTAACATAGCTAGTCATCATAGAGGAGGCTTTCTAGTAAGATCTAGCTTGGTTCCTCTAAGTCCTATGTTTGACATTTGTGATGTCTTCAGTCATAAAGACCAGGTTTCAAATTTATAGAAGGCAACTGAGGACAAGTGGAAGCAGATTATACTATGTTGAGAATTGCTTCTACTCCCCTGACCAAATACTCAAGTGTTTCTCATGACTTATTGTCATATTAGTTTGTTTGTTAAATCATCTATGGGGGTGGGGATACCATCTGAAGTGGTATAACTTCATTTATAACACACTCACATATAATATAGAATTTTAGGTAAATCTCCTTAGTGCTTTGTATCCCTCCTTGTTTCCTCCCCTTTAATACTGTCTCCAACCCTTGCTATTGTTCTCCTTTGATCTTAGGCTTTTCATTTGATCTTAGGGTGCAAACCTCTAGAGCCATGAATGAGGAAGGGCATTTTTTGATGTTTAAATCACCAAGTTTCTAATGTTCTGACACAGTAGCACTGTAGACTGGTCAGAGCTATATAATACTCAAGCCAGTGGATTGAATGGAGAGTTAAATATTTGATCCTGTGTATAAGATGTTAGGTTGCAGATGCACTGGAGACCCGAGCAATGTGCTTCACACGGTTTTGGAGCTTGCCTCACTATAATTTTAGTGTTAGTACTTAGAACAAATGTACAAGGGGCAGTTTTGAACATACA
Source organism: Mus minutoides (assembly GCA_902729485.2). Taxonomy (NCBI): domain Eukaryota; kingdom Metazoa; phylum Chordata; class Mammalia; order Rodentia; family Muridae; genus Mus; species Mus minutoides. The sequence continues at coordinate 217,721 of LR750695.1, forward strand.
AACCATTACAGAGTATCTGTTTTTAAAATTTGTTAAAAAAAGTTGAAAATATTTAATTTTTATTTTGTAGATTTGACATTCATGCTATTTTACACTAGTCTATCTCTTGTTTGTAGCAATGTCACAATTCTAAAAGAGCATGGTAGAGTGTATCCTGAATCTTCTAGAAAAGAAGTAACCCATACTTGGCACTGAACTGAGCTTCTTTTTTTATGGATTCTTGTGTGTGTGTGTGCGCGTGCGTGCATGTGTGTGTGTGTGTGTGTGTGTGTGTGTGTGTGTGTGTGTGTGTTAGGAAGTTTCTATGACAGTAGGTTTTCATTTGACATTTTCAAAGATCTTTAGTGTTTAACTATTCTTTCTGATACTCACCCCTCTCCTGCCTTCCCTTCTCTTACTCCATCCATTCTAATACCTTGGCAGCTGCTCCGGGAAGTGGCATAATAGTCTGAGGACTGCTTTACACCTTGTTCTTTGGCTTTTATAGAAGAATCTGCATTGGATCAAGCAATAGTAGCAGTGATGTACAGAATAAAGGTTAGTATAGTGTCTCTCATTGTTTGATCTAATTTTTCACACACTACAAAGGGTGAGGAACAAAGAGAAATAATTTATAAAGAGATTAATTAGAAATAAAAGTCCCTTATTCTTTTTTAGTGCCATGTTTACAACTAGTAAATAGTTCAATAAAATATAGATTGCTAGATAATTACATACCTGCAGGTAATGTGAAGAAGGTATAATGGCAAATTAGTAGTGGAACTCATCTACACGTCATTAGAAATAGTTTTTCACTGAGGTTTTCGTGATCCCATGACTATTTATTTTATATAAGTAGTTGTCTGATGTATTTCTATACATTTGTATGCATATTACAAAGGAAATCTGTACTTTTCTTAATTGGATGTTGTTTTTAGTATTGTAGGTTGTTATTGAGAAAGTGTTAAGTGTAGATGAATTAAGGACTCTATTGCTAAGAAACATGATATGTGATCTATTAATGTATGATCTATTAATGTATGATCTATTAATGCAAAATTACCACATAATTCCAAGCAATCATACTTCAAACCGTCAGAACACAGTGTAGGAATGGTGCCTTGTCAGGAGCATTCTGAGTGCTTGAGAGAATACTCCAAGGAAAGGAGACCAGAGTCTTGTCAGTTTCTCCAAGACATGAAATTGTTCTTGGCATGTGTTTCTGTGCTCCTATCAGGTACAGCGACTGGAAGAGGGTTTCCTTCAGATTACTCTCTGTTTGCTGTTGTCATTCAATTAAATGTTTTCCTCTGTGAAAAAGCATGCTTTTGCCATGTACAGCCTGTCTGTGTGGTTCTAAACCGCTTGGACAGCTGAGAACTTTACTCCTGCACCTTTCTTAAGTCTGAGAGTATAATTTTTCTGAGGCTCCAAATAAAGTTGGGTCCTTTAAGAGACTCTAGTCTGCCTCATTATTGGCTTTGTTCTCCTAGGTTCTACCACCTTGATGGTAGGGACATATACAGTGGATCAAAATTATCTCGATAGATGCAAAGAATATAAATTTAAAAATAAATAAGCTCATGGTGGGTCAAAGCTTATATATCTTGAGGTATGATATACATCTGTTTTATGGGAGTAAAAATTACTTATGTGTATGGTATTTTGTATTAAGTAGTTGATAAAATAATACAAATAATGAGGTTGGAAAAATATGCCTTAGTGTAGAAACAATAAAAAATCATTAAAGTGGCTAAATATTTCTTCACGGCTAAAGAACCAAGCTTTATACTTCTCTCCTATCTATGTCTTTATCGATAATTCTTTTTTTTTTTTTTTTCAAGACAGGGTTTCTCTGTATAGCCCTGGCTGTCCTGGAGCTCACTTTGTAGACCAGGCTGGCTTCAAACTCAGAAATCCACCTGCCTCTGCCTCCCAAGTGCTGGGATTAAAGGCGTGCACCACCACCGCCCAGCTAATCCATAATTCTTATAGCCACTAAATTCCAGTAGCATCTCCTTCTTCATATTTTGCTTCTCTTCTCTTCCTGCTACATCTGTCATTATCTTAGATCTCTTGACTGTCAGGACTATGCATTTTTCCTATAGTCAAAAGAGTGAGAATGTTTGGGAACACTGTAGCATGTATTTTTTAAAATTATACCTGTATTTTCTAATAGTATCTCCTGGCCATACATTTGAGATTCGTTGAGTAATTAAGTGAATATTGCTTAATGAACTCACAGACAATGGTTGCCTGTGTGAAGGAAGAGAGGTAATGAAAGGGAAAAGGAACTCATATGTCTGAAAACCATGAAAGGGCTGGACAAAGCCATTACATAGATTGATGGTGACCTACATCGTAGTTGAGTAGGAGAGCAGAAGAGGAATTACTTAGGAAGAACTGAACCTGGGCTCTGAGTATTAACAGCTGGGCAAAATGTCTCTTCTTTTGTATTTTCACATTCATTTCTAGAGTAGAAAGTTTGGACCTAGTTATTTCTAAAGGGTTATTTTATATCTCAGCTTTTATAACTTTACTCATGGTAGAATTTGTATGCTTCATAAATGACAACTTTTATTCCTTGCCTAAGTCCTTGGAAGAAAAGTTTAAAGTTCCATTTCATATAATTAATTGAATATTATCTCATCACAATTATATTTATTGAATTATTTAATGGATTAAAGAGATTAAAGAGATTTTTCCCTCTTCACATCTTTTTTTAAAAAAATTTTAATTTTTTAAAATCTGTCTTAAAATAGGTATCAAAAGTCCCTTCCATCTTAGTTTTCCTATTGTCATAATAAAATATGGTGAAAAAAAGAACTTAAAGGAGAAGAGGTTTGCCCTGGCTCACAGTTTCATGAAGGCACAGTCCTCCACAATAGTGAAGTCAAGGTAGCAGGAGCTTGAAATAGCCTGTTACCTTTTATTTATAGACAAGAAACAGAGAGAAATGAATGCATTGCTAGCACTTAACTCATTTTCTTTATTTTATGTATTCCAGGATCCTGCAGAGGGAAGAGTCCTAACCACAGTCAAGAAAGTTAGGTGTTCCTGTATCAACTAACACAATCAAGATAATACCTAACAAATGTGCCTAGATAGCAACCTACTTGATTTTATAATATGACACACAACACTAAGCATCATACCTTCTCAAACCGGTGAATGAGTAAGTCTCATAATCAGAATTAGAATCATAAATAAAAATGAGTGAATAATTATCTATGATTAATCCTTAAATCTGTTAGAAATAGCTGATACCCGAGAGTTAGATATTACTATTTTAAGATCTCTATTGTTAGTCACGTTTTCTGTAGGAAATAGTTCTAATATTGGCCTTGGGTAGAAGCAATTTCTAGAGAAGTAAGAAAGAATCAAGAAAAAGAAATGCAGTACCGAACATTTAAAATCTATTTCTTAACAAGGATGAATGATTCATAATAGTTTGTGAATATTTGACAGGAAATTATGAAAGGCTTTATTCAGTCACTCTCCATATCCACTAGGACTGAAAGGTAAATGGGGAACAATTGGAAATAAAGGGATGGATTTTTTTTAGGAACTTTTCTTTTTATAATGCTTGGATCATAATTAACATTGTAATAGTCAAGAAAGGAGTTAGTAGATGGCTCTGTTAAGAGGCTGTGGGTCTGGCCATGAATTTAACTTTCACTTGAATATGCAGCCTACTCCCTAGTCTTTGAAGGTCCCCCAAGAGCTCTCAGTTCTTCAGAAGTAAAAGCAGTAAGAGGAGACAGATTAGTTGGAAAGTTTCCTTTTGTTTTCCCCAGACACCATATCCCTTTATCCTTTAAGAGAAACCACTACACATATTGTGTGCTTTGATATCTCAAAAAGCTTGCGAGCATTCACTCGGGAACCATGGAAAGGCACTCAGTTGTCTGCTCCCTCTCCCCTTTCTGTCTGGCCACAGGTAAATGCAAGTTTTGTTTGAGAAGCTGCTGTGAGCATGAGTGGGGTTGCGCACTTCCTATCAGCACATCCAGCAGTCTGCCACCTCCTTGGAAGGAAGACAGGCTCAACATGTGGCGCTTTATAGGTGTGTTTCTTAAAATCACTTTGGTGAGGTCTTCAAGAGATGTGGAAGAGGTGGAGCACCTACCGACTGCTCACATTAGAGCAAATTTTAGCAGGCACTTGAAACCATTTCCAAAGCTCAGAACAGAAGCAAAAAAATAATTCCAAGTATTTGGATTTTTGCCAAGTCTTCTTTCCCAATGGGAATCTCTTGACATTTCCCTTTAGGTTAGAGATACTAAGTGAAAAGACTTATGGCTCATAATTTCCATGTTCAAGCATAGGAAATTACTGTCCTCATGGGTGTTTGGCTGGCAGATAGCTCAGGGTTGTAATTGGTTGATATTTGCATGGTGCCTGTGTGTGTTGAAGGGTGGAGGTATGGTGTGTGCTATGTGTGTAGAGTGCAATCTAAATGTGGTATGTATGTATGTGTTTATATGTATGTATATACATATACATATACATATCTACATATACATATATATGTGGTTGTGGTTGTATAGTGTTTATGTGTGTATGTAAGAGAGAGAGGGGTGGTATGTTGCATTTTTAAGCTAGTGCATATTTCTGTTCTTGGAACAGTATGAAGGTCAATAATAGCTAAGGAGGAAACACAAGAAAACAATAAGAAAATGTTTGGAAATTCTAAGGAGGTCCCAGAGAGAAAACATCATGGTGATAAAGGGCAACTTGGGAAGAAGGAGGTTGTAATATGGGCTGCAGGTTGCTGTCCATGCTACAGCCCTCGGCCTTCTGTAGCACTTTGAATATCAGTTACTTTTATCTATAAAAGAGGAATGAATACTATAAATAAGTATCCCACAGAATTGTTATGAGAATTCAATAAGGCTGAACACAAAGTGATAAGGTAGTTACTGTGCAAACATTTCATAAATCATCCGAGAGACTAACATTTCAGTAAAAGGACAAAGGATGCTAAAATTGAAGCCAACAATGACAGTGACAATACCTGTCTCTCAATGACCTGTTTCAGCTCTTTCATTTTTCTCTAGTGCTAAGAATTGAACCTGTGGTATTGTGCATGCTAGGTAGGTAAACACTTTAATACAGATTTAACACTTTCATATCGGCCCCAAATTACTGTTTCACAAGATGTCTATGGTTGCTTAGCCTCATATGGAACATTTTAGCAAGTGCTGCTCTCTGGTAGGCCAAATACTACTTTTTGCTGACATGTACTTGGATCCCAATGCTTTGAGAAGTCCTGAAGCTTTGGGTGGCAAAGGCTTCTGAGGATGCAGACCTTATAGCTCAGTCCCAGGAGGGCCAGCAGGAAGCTTCCTTGTCACTAACATGCACCATTCCAGGTCTTCAGTTGATTTGTTGGCCATTTCCTACTGGTTCTATCCCTCTGAGATAGATGAGTCATTAACATGGTTTTTATTTCCACCTTAGGATAGAAAAGGAACTCATACAGCAAGTATGAATAGGACAGAAAATTTGATGTGTCTGCCTTCTGCTTAGCAACCTACACATGTTGTATGACTATTCCAGCTCCCATATCCCATCTGTTCAAACATTCAAGCTCATCTCTTTAAAATAATAGGTTATCTTAAAGGAAATTCTTTTACTAATGACAGAAACACATAAGCTTGCTAATTGTCAGTAGTGACTTTACTGTCTTTCATTTATTTAAATGATGGCTTTAATGAGATCCCCTTAACAATACCTCTGGCTTTTGAATGTTTGGTTCCATGTTGGTGGCACTGATTGGGAAGGCTTAGAAAGTGTAGAAGGACGATCAAAATGTGGACACGTCACCCCTTCCTAGAATTAAGAACAAAGCACACATTGAAAGAGTTACAGAGATCATGTGTGAAGCTGAATCCAAAGGATGGACCCAATGACTGCGGCTGCCAGGGATCATCCCACAATCAGCCACCAAACATAGACACTATAGCATATGCCAGCAAGATAGTGCTGAAAGGGCCCGGATATAGCTGTTTCGTGGGAGACTATACCAATGCCTGGCAAACGTGGAGGTGGAAGCTCACAGTCAGCTATTAGATGGAACACAGGGTTCCCAAGGAAGGAGCTAGAGAAAGTACCCAAGGAGCTGAAGGGGTCTTCAACCCTATAGGTGGAAGAATAACCATGAACTAACTAATACCCCCTGAGCTCATGTCTCTAGCTGCATATATAGAAGAGGATGGCCTAGTTGGCCATCATTGGGAAGNATCAGCCACCAAACACAGACACTACTGCATATGCCAGCAAGATTTTGCTGAAAGGACCCTGATATAGCTGTCTCCTGTGAGGCTTTGTCAGTGCCTGGCAAATACAGAAGTGGATGCTCACAGTCATCTCTAGGAAGGAACACAGGGTCCCCAATATAGGAGCTAGAGAGAAGACCCAAGAGCTGAAGGGGTCTGCAACTCTATAGGTGGAATAACAATATGAACTAATCAGAACCCCCAGAGCTCATGACTCTAGCTGCATATGTATTAGAAGATGGTATAGTCGGCCATTACTGGGAAGAGAGACCCCTTGGTCTATCAAACTTTATATGTCCCAGTACAGGGGAATGCCAGGGCCAAGAAGTGGGAGTGGGTGCGTAGAGGATCAGGGCGGGGGAGGGTATAGGGGACTTTTGGGATAGCATTTGAAATGTAAATGAAGAAAATATCTAGTAAAAAAGAAATGTCATCTTATTTAAAAAAATAAAGTCAACAATAGGTTGGTAAAAAAAAAAAAAAAGAAAAGAAAAAAAAAAAAAAAGAAAACCTCCTCATGGTGTCCTAACTCTACAGGCCCAACGGAAGGGCTAAGTGAACTTGGACTCAACTGAAGACATGAGATCAAAGCAACCTTTTCACTCTTTAAGCCAATTCTGTCTTGTATTTTATTACTACAAAAGGGGAGTAGTTAGTAAGCTATTTAAAGTGAAGGAGCCCTTCTGTGACTTAATAGTTATATGAATCAGAGCATGTCAAGAAATGGGATAGAGTGTATATGCTTGCCTTCCTTCCTTCCTTTCTTTCTATCTTTCTTTTGAAACAGGGTTTCTCTGTATAGCTGTGACTATCCTGTAACTTGTTCTGTAGGCCAGGCTGACCTTGAAATCAGAGATCTAGCTGTCTCTGCCTTCTGAGTGAAGAGATCAAAGGAGTATACTACTACTGTCCAACATTCTTATTGCTTTTGTGGAAGTTTCTACCACATGACCTAGCTCCTCTAATTCTAGGCATATAGTGAATTATTTTTGTAACCACCTAGGCTCTTGATGACTATTTTAAAGTTCTGCTCACATTTCTCTTCTCTTCTACATCTGGGCTTCTGGTTTAGGGTTCAGTTTATGCACATTCATGTTATTAGTAGTTTAGTTATGTTACAGTTTGGCAACTTATCTCATCAAATGCTAAATTATTTTTAAAGACAAATTTAAGTTGACTTTAGGGTTATATTAGGCTACCTAAAAGAGTGATTACTAACTATATCAATAGCCTTAAAATGAGGGGACAGAATACTGTGTCAAACAGAAGAACTTTGCCAACTTTTACATTAAACTATTTACACTTTTGGCAGATTATATGAAGTCAATACCTTTACAGAATAAGTGCATAGGCATTTTTCAATTCTAAATACCAATGGTAAGTTTTTCATTATAATTAAAAAGTTCCTGAGACAATTAACTTATAAAAAGAAAAGGTTCATTTTGGCTCATGATTCCAGAGTTTCAAGATTGAGGGCACAGGGCACAGGGACCAAGGGCCTGCTCACCTCCAGTCCAGAGAGAAAAATGAAAAAGAAGTTGAGGCAGTCTCAGAGGGTGGGATAGCAAGATCCCAAGTTGGATGTCACATTGGAGAGCAAATCTTTATGTAGACCTTGGGGGACACTTATTAACTATTAAAATTCTGATGTCACTTTATTTTTTCATTTTTTTCCAACTTTTATTAGATAATTTCTTCATTTACATTTCAAGTGTTATCCAGAAAGTTCCCTATACCCTCCCCGCTCCCGGCCCTGCTCCCCTACTCACCCGCTCCCACATCTTGGCCCTGGTGTTCCCCTGTACTGGGGCATATAAAGTCTGCATGACCAAGGGGCCTCTCTTCACAATGATGGCCAACTAGGCCATCCTCTTCTATATATGCAGCTAGAGTCATGAGCTCAGGGGATACTACTTAGATATTTTCTTTATTTACATTTCAAATGCTATTCTGAAAGTTCCCTATACCCTATCCCCCCTCCCCCTGCTCTCCTACCTGCTCACTTCTACTTCTTGACCCTGGCATTCCCCTGTACTGGGGCATATAAAGTTTGTAAGACCAAGGGGCCTCTCTTCCCAATGATGGCCGACTAGGCCATCTTCTGCTACATACGCATCTAGAGACACAAGCTCTGGGGGTACTGGTTATTTCATATTGTTGTTCTACCTAAAGATTTGTAGACCCCTTCGGCTCCTTGGGTAATTTCTCTGGCTTCTCCATTGGGGGCCCTGTGTTTCATCCTATAGATGACTATGAGCATCCCCTTCTGTATTTGCCAGGCACTGGCATAGCCTCACTCAAGATAGTTATATCAGGGTCCTTTCAGCAAAATCTTGCTGGCATATGCAATAGTGTCTGGGTTTGGAGGCTGATTATGGGATGGATCTCTGGGTGGGGTAGTCTCTGGATGGTCCATCCTTTTATCTCAGCTCGAAACTTTGTCTCTGTAACTCCTTTCATTGGTGTTTTGTTCCCTATTCTAAAAGGGAATGAAGTATCTACACTTTGGTCTTCGTTCTTCTTGATTTTCTTGTGTTTTGCAAATTGTATCTTGTGTATTCTAAGTTTCTGGGCTAATATCCACTTATCAGTGAGTGCATATCCAGTGACTTCTTCTAACGATGTCCCTTTAACCCCCATGTCCATCCCTTATCACCATTATGCTTTTGGTCGGCAATTCTTGCTCATTTTTGAGTAGTGAACCCTTCAAAATGGACTTATTATAGTTCTATTTTAGTTTTTTGGGAACTCTCCACCAAAAACTACTTGATGAGACATTATAGACTCATGTTATAGTTTGACTAGGCACAAGTTCTCCCTTCTGTCCACCCTTCGAAGACTTTTCCTATACTATGGGAAGGACTCTATGTGTCAAGGTCGCTCATCAGAAATGGTGTGCAGGAGGGTGAGTGAGCAGACTGCTGAAGCTACACAGCTTCTGGGACAGACCCCTGTTTCAGGCTCCAGACATCAAGGAACCTTCCCAGCCAGAGGAGAGATGGCCGCCCAGGAGGGCTCTGACCCCCCCAGAGCAGGCAAGGGAGCCATGTTGTCTCCCGGGTCCCTCTGAGGCTAGTCTGCACAGGTGAGAATGCTGAATGCAGAAGTGACACAGCTTCTGGGACAGGCAGAAGCAACACAGCTTCCAGGACAGACCCCCATGTTGGGCTCCAGACATCTGGGCACCTTCCCTGCCAGAGGAGAGGTGACCACCTGGGAGGGCTATGACCTCCAGAGCAGGTGAGGGAAACATCTTGAGTCTTGGGTCCCTTGGAGACCAGACTGTGCAGGTGAGCGCACAGATTGCAGAGGCAACCCATCTTCTGGGACAGGCCCTGTTTTGACTCTTCATCTTCAGCCAGGAGGCAGGTCTGAACGCCAGACCTCTGGGCACCTTCCTTGCAAGAGGAGAGCTTGTCTGAAGAGCACTGAGACTCAGAAGAGAGCTGGATTCTCAGGACAGCTGACAGAGGCTAACAGAATCATAGGAGGAACAGGCTCCAGACAGTGACAACTATAACAACTAACACCAGAGATTACCAGGTGGCAAAAGGCAAACATAATCTTACCAACAGAAACCAAGACCGCACACCATCATCAGAACCCAGCACTTCCACCACAGCCAGTCCTGGATATCCCAACATACCCAGAAGCAAGATTCAGATTCAAAATCATATCTCATGATGCTGGTAGAAGACCTTAAGAAGGGCATTAATAACTCATTTAAAGAAATACAGGAGAACACAGCTAAACAGGTAGAAATCCTTAAAGAGGAAACACAAAAATCCCTTAAAGAATTACAGGAAAACACAACCAAACTGGTGATGGAATTGAAGAAAACCATGTAAGACCTAAAAAGGGAAGTAGAAACAATAAAGAAAACCCAAAAGGAGACAAATCTGGAGATAGAAACCCTAGGAAAGAAATCAGGAGCCACAGATGTGAGCATCAGCAACAGAATACAAGAGATGGAAGAGAGAATCTCAGGTGCAGAAGATTCCATAGAGAACATGGGCACAACAATCAAAGAAAATGCAAAATGCAAAAAGATCCTAACTCAAAACATCCAGGAAACCCAGGACACAATGAGAAGACCAAACCTACAGAAGATAGGGGTAGATGAAAATGAAGATTTTCAACTTAAAGGGCCAGCAAATATCTTCGTCAAAATTATAGAAGAAAACTTCTCAAACCTAAAAAAAGAGATGTCCATGAACATACAAGAAACCTACAGAACGCCAAATAGACTGTACCAGAAAAGAAATTCCTCCTGAAACGTAATATTAAGAACAACAAATGCACTAAATAAAGATAGACTATTAAAAGCAGTAAGGGAAAAAGGTCAAGTAACATATAAAAGCAGGCCTATTAGAATTACACCAGACTTCTCACCTGAGACTATGAAAGCCAGAAGATCCTGGACAGATGTTATACAGACCCTAAGAGAACACAAATGCCAGCCCAGGCTGCTATACTCAGCAAAACTCTCAATTACCATAGATGGAGAAACCAAAATATTCCATGAAAACACAAAATTCACACAATATCTTTCCATGAATCTAGCCCTTCAAAGGATAATAACAGGAAAAAGGAGCTCTAGAATCTAGACTCCAGAAATTAAAATAACCCCATTAAAAATGAGGTACTGAGCTAAACAAAGAATTCCTAACTGAGGAATACAGAAGGGCTTAGAAGCACCTGAAAAAATGTTCAATATGCTTAATCATCAGGGAAATGCAAATCAAAACAACCATCCAGTCAGAATGGCTAAGATCAAAAATTCAGGTGACAGCAGATGCTGGCAAGGATGTGGAGATAGAGGAACACTGCTCCATTGCTGGTTGGATTGCAAGCTCATACAACCAATTTGGAAGTCAGTCTGGCCGTTCCTCAGAAAATTTGACATAGTGCTACTGGATGATCCAGCAATACCTTTCCTGGGCATATACCCAGAATATGTTCCAACTGGTAATAAAGACACATGCCCTACTATGTTCATAGCAGCCTTATTTATAATAGGCAGAAGCTGGAAAGATCCCAGATGTCCCTCAACAAAGGAATGGATACAGAAAATGTGGTATATTTACCCAATGGAGTGCTACTCAGCTATTAAAAACAATGAATTTATGAAATTCTTGGGCAAATGGATATGTCTGGAGGGTATAATCCTTAATGAGGTAACCCAATCACAAAAGAATCACTTGATATGCACTCACTGTTAAGTGGTTATTAGCCCAGAAACTTAGAATACCCAAGATATAATTTGCAAAACACAAGAAAATCAAGAAGGACAAAGACCAAAGTGTGGATACTTCATTCCTCCTTAGAATAGGGAACAAAACACCCATGGAAGGAGTTACAGAGACAAAGTTTGGAGCTGGGACGAAAGGATGGACTATTCAGAGACTACCACACCAGAAGATCCTTCCCATAATCAGCCACCAAACCCAGACACTATTGCATATGCCAGCAAGATTTTGCTGAAAGGATCCTGATAGAACTGTCTGGAGTGAGGCTATGCCAGTGCCTGGCTAATACAGAAGTGGATGCTCACAGTCATCTATAGCATGGAACACAGGGCCCCCAATGGAGGAGCTAGAGAAAGTGTGGATGCTAGTTGGCCATCATTGGGAAGAGAGACCCCTTTGTCTTGCAAACTTTATATGCCCCAGTATAAGGGAACACCAGGGCCAAGAGGTGGGAATGGGTGGTTAGGAGTGTAGGTTGGAGAGAGGGTATAGCGAAATTTTGGGATACCCTTTGAAATGTAAGTAAAGAAAATATCTAATTAAAAATAAGAGAGAAAAAAAAGAAATGGCATGCAATGTGACCCACAGATTGTTCCTCTCAGTGTATTTGCTACACAGACTTTGAAGACTAAATACCTGAAATATATGTAATGTTAACAACATTGATCTGCATGTAAAGTGATATGGATGCTACATAAAGCTTGGCCAGATTAAAAAAAAAAAAAAAAAAAACAGACTGTTGCTAAGGATAGCACCTGGATAAAACATTGAGAATAATAGGATGCTGATTAAAATATAGGGTGAGAGAACAATGAAAAGGAGTGAAATGCTCATGAAAATAATATAAAAGTTTATTATTACTTTTGAGTTATTATACTACATCAAAACTAAAAAGACTAATCGGTCAGTGAACCATCAATTCTAAAATAGGCCTGCAAGAGTCCATGGTTAAAAATGAGAGGGGAATGTTATAACTTCTCCAAAGTTTCTTCCAGGTATAAATGATTTCAAATTACCTATGTGTTTCATTTAAAGCAATGATGGTAAGGGTAATGCAAATTTGTCTTCCTGTGAATTGTGGGATGAGAGGAAAAATGCATCCAAGTTTCCCCTGTGGATTTGTCCTTTTAGACTGTTCACTCAGGGTCAGAGCTGCAGAAACATGGTAAATTATGAAGCACGTGGAAGTTTGAACCTAATCATTTATATTTCTAATTTCCCACAAGGTAGCAGAATTTTAGAATATTTTAAGTGTAGGCATACATAGGTTGCTAGAATTATTTTAAAACTTGACACTAGGTTAAAGCACAAATCCTATTTTCTGACCGGTGATGCAAATAATACCGACACAGAGCTGAATCCAATTCTTCCTCTTGTTATTTGAAGATTTTACTAAATCGCAATAATGAAACAATGGGTTGCACAGGATTCACAATGCTCTTAAGGCAGAAAGCTCCTTTCTTATTGTATAGCTCTAATTTGAGGTCATTCATAATCACCCCGGAACACACGCCCACATCTGTCTCTTCCACTTGCTTTATTCATGAGGGTCAGAGATGAGCGGAGGAAGCAGGTTATAACAGATGGAAATCCACATCTTGGTATTTCAGAGGTTCTGACCACATGGTTGTGAGGTTTGTAGGCAGAGAGGAGCAAGTCACTCCTGTCCATCACAAGACTGTGCCTATAAATATTTAAGTGATTAAATTGTGCTCATTAGGGGCTTGGAATGCTCCCAGTGGTAAGGGTTTGTTGTTGCTGAGTGTTGAACTCCCTGGAGAAGCAAATTCCTCTGCTGTCTGTCATTTTCTACTGTCTCCCTCCTTTCCCTTCCTCTGGCTGCTGGCAGTGACTGTTAGTGACTATTACAAGAGCAAGGTCTCTCGGCAGAAAACAATCTGTTTGGGCCATTATCAAAATACCACCGAATGGGCAAAACTTGAACACCTGACTTGTTGTTCATGAGTTTGAATGCAGGCTGTCCTTGGCTATACCAGGTCAAGATACCAGCAGAACTCACATGTCTCCAGAGAGCTTTCTTTTTGTAAATGGCACCATCTACTAGGTTCTTATATGATAAAAGTGACAAGCAATTTCACTAATCCCCATTATGAGGTCCACACCCACAAGACATAAATCTAAAAAGTTCCCAAAGGTCCCATTTGCTCTGATTCCTAGATTTCACCATATGAATGCAGACATTTAGACCACAATAGTCAATGGAGGAGAAAATGTTCAGAACCAAATTGGGGTAAGATGCAATAAACAATGGCCTGAGAAACAGCAAGTTAGTGCCTCTTTCAACCTTGTCTCTGTGTCTTTCCTTTGTCATCAAAGACACTTGTATATTTCTACATTTCTTTATGTGGGGATTGAGACATCTAGGAATAATTGGTGTTCCTTTTTGTAATTTACCTTTTAAAAGTCAAGGTGTAGTTAGACAACTAGACTATTGTTTCATTTGATGGGAAGGATACATACAATATTGAGAATCATCTCATGTAAGCATTATAGTTCTGCCTAGATATCCACTGATAATTGATGTTTTAGATTATAGAATGCTATAGCTCATGTTAAGGAAAAACCTTACTGAATTACTGGTGGGAAACATCACTAAAGCTGAAAAAAAATCTATATTTTACAATGCTGCAACTGATAATAATGGTAATGAAACTTAGAAGGGGTTGCACTAGGTTTGGTGGCAGCTTGGTGACTGTTGTTACACACCTAGAAGAAAGTTTATTTTTGTGACCTTAACTGAGTTGTTGCATAATCTGTCTCCACAGTGCTGACGGGCACCGTGAGGGCAATGTTGCTTAAGATTCTGTCATCCAAATGGCCTTGACTCTCCGGTGACTGTGTGGAGGACACGTGTGCCCCCAAAGGGACATTAATTAATACATGGTACTGTTTTGACAGCGTTCTCACTGTGTATTCAGGAGACAAGAAACCACTTTAAGAGGGATGAAAGATCCCTCTGCATTGCACATCCTCTCTGCTACTTCCAAGTTTGAATGGTGTCTCTCCTACTCCAGCTCAACATAGACTTAGAAAGTCTTCCAAAGGATTCTGTTTATTAGGGAGAGCTTTTCCTGTGACATGCACATCTTTTGGAAATGAAAGACAAATTTCCAAATACCGAAGGGTTTGGTTTTTTTTTCGTTTTTTTTTTTTTTTTCTTGTTTTCACACTGAGTTTTGAAACAAACATAGTGAAGAACAGGAAGGATGAACATGAACTGGAATTAAACAATTACACATGCTCTCTCCACATTCATCGTTAAGAGGTAAATGTAGAGTTAAAACCTTCAGTTGCAAAATTTGAATACATTTTTTTTTTTATGTGTGTGTGTGGTTTAATTATAAAGGGCTGGGCATGGTAGCTCATGCATATAATCCCAGCCCTGGGGAAGGGAGAAGTCATTTTTACCATGAATTTTAGGCCAGCTTGGGCTACTGACTGAATTCTAGATTAGTTTGGGTTACTAAATGAGACCCTGTCTTAAAAATCAAAACAAAGAGGTTTGTAACTGAATAGTAAGTAGATTATGGAATAATTAAGAGGGCTGAAGAAATAGACTCTCAATTTCACACCACCGAAAAGGTCTTCTCCAGCTTTAATCAGCTACGTTCACATAGACCAGAAAAGTTTTGGCTGCAGCTGTTGCCCCAGGACAATATTACCTGGACTC
Source organism: Mus minutoides (assembly GCA_902729485.2). Taxonomy (NCBI): domain Eukaryota; kingdom Metazoa; phylum Chordata; class Mammalia; order Rodentia; family Muridae; genus Mus; species Mus minutoides. Next base: position 232,921 of record LR750695.1, read on the forward strand.
TAATCCACACTGTCAGGTGTGTGTATCCCTCCTGCCGTTTGTCAGTTTATCTCAGTTCAGATTTCAATTCTTCCCAGGCTTTGACTGATGAGAAATAAAGTAAAGTGAAATCAACAGATAATGGAATTGTTACAGTTAATGTTATCTTTACCTGTTCAAAATAAGTGACCATTTGCAATGCTGAGCTGCAATCCAAGCATTTACTCAAAATAGTTCTTGACATTTTCTTAGATCTACTCTCTCATGAATAGGCTGTGTTAGAATATCATGTGCAATTCTGGCACAACTGGCATAAAAAAAGCATGAAGGTTTATGTAGGAAAATCTATAGAAAAGAATCAAAGTACTGGAAGAATTTCAGATAAGGCCAGAAAAAGTTTGCAGAGAAAGGTTATGGTGAATGTAAGCCCAAAGTAAGATGCAGGGAGAAAAGGCTAAATGAGATTCGGTTGCAGGATGAATGCGTGATTTTAAATAACCTGCAAGATGTGCTACTGAGCCAAGTAATATGTATTATTAAATTCTTACCACACCCACAGCACTGGGTGACAATGTGGGGATTTCTCCAGTAGACAGAAAATCTGAGCAGCCCCAGAGACACAACTCTACGTGCACACATGTTTCTTTCCAATTAACAAGCTAATAAGAGTAAAAAATGAAAAAAAATCAGTCAGGATGTGTATTCATGATAGATAGATTATTAAAAGAAGTCAGATGAGGGAGGAGATACATACTGGATAGGCTTTTGGCTTAAGGCAGGATTCTAGTCCTGTTTTGCCATTTGGTAGTTTCATGACCTTCAGGAAAGAGCTTAGTCTCTCAGACTAAGGCAATTTTTCTTCCTGTATGTTGGAGATTATAGCAGGGAGAAATAAAAAGTCAAACAACATGCTGTAGTATGTTACCTATAAAAGAAACAGTGGTTAATGTTATCGATCCATTCTTGGTGACACACAGTAAAATGGCAAATCAAATCTCTGTCCATCTGAGCATCACTCGTATCCTCATTCATGTCGACCACACACATAAGGCAGTTATCATTCATGAATCCTGGTGTTATGATCTGCATTCTTATGTCCCTCTTCTCACAACTGACATATTGAAAAATAAATTCAAATGCGATAGCATGGAGAGTTGAGCCTTTGGGAACCAAGCAGACCATGAGGGTAGCAGAGAAGAATGAAGTACTTGTATCAGAGGATCCAGAGGACTGCCTTGATTTGCTCAGTGTCTGAGGATGGAGAATCAATTTGCTGTGCATGAGATGAGAAGCAAGACTCTACCAAATCTGTGGCTGTCCGTGCACTTCTCACTGTTCACAACATCCACAATTTAAATAGTTATCCCAGAACTTTAGCACACTGCTCCTCTCCTGCTCATCTCATGTCCCCATTTTAGTCTATTTACTGCACATCAGCCATGTAGCACAGTAGAACTAACAGATACTTGCAATGGTTCCATCATATGCTTTCACAAGTACAATTTCCATTTCCCCAAATCTTTCATTATTGTTCATAGCGCTTTAAAATTTTTTTTAAAGATTTATTTATTTATTATACGTAAGTACACTGTAGCTGTCTTCAGACACTCCAGAAGAGGGCATCATATTTCGTTACAGATGGTTGTGAGCCACCATGTGGTTGCTGGGATTTGAACTCTGGACCTTCGGAAGAGCAGTCGGCGCTCTTAACCACTGAGCTATCTCACCAGCCCCGCTTTAAAATTTTTACTGATGTCTCTTTTGTACATAGTTCTGGATTTCATGGATACATTTTCTTTCAAGTGTATCTTGTACTTGACCATTCACCTTTCTCTTTTTCTTCTTCCATCCCCCAACTCCTGTTGGTCTTCTTCCTTTTCTAGGTCTTCCTTTTATTTTCATGTCACGTGTGTGTATATATACATATACATTATTATACATATGTGTACACACATAAACATAATTTTGTGTACATATAAAAATCTAGTTTCCACAAATGAGAAAAAATGTGATATTTGTTCTGAGCCTAGCTTATTTACCCTAATATGATGGTCTCCATATTTATCAATTTTCTATGTAATTACATAATTTTGTCCTTATACCTTAATAGAACCTCATTCTGCAAACATACCATATTTTATTTATCAACTCACATGTTAATGGAGACTTAGGTTTACTCTGTAACTTGGCTATTATGAATATAGGAGCAAGAAAGATGAATGCACAGGTATCTTTAGGATATGTTGACATAGAGTTCTTTGGGTATATTTATAGCATTGCAATAGCTGTATCATACAATAGTTTAATTTTTAATTTTTTGGGGCCCTCACTTCTGGCTCCATAGAAGCTTAAGTAATTTACAGAAGAGGGGATGGAAGTGTTAAGTAAGAGAGAGAGAAAGGTATGTAACAAAGTTGACATGAGGTAAAAACCCCAGTTGACAGTAAGTAGGCAGGGTGTAGCTAAGTATATACACATTCAGGTAGATATGGAGTATTTCTGTAGAAGAGAAATGTAGAGAGGGCCAGGTTTGTGCAGTATGGCTTGGCATAAAAATGGGAAGACCTAGAATCTCTATCTTTTACCCTGATACAAGTCTCTAATTCTGTGTCTGTTGTGAATGAACTGTTTGGTTCAAATCATCTTCTGTCATACACTTTCAGCTGAAGCAGGAATAAACATTTTTGAAGACACATTATGCTTTGGGGCAGAAAGTCTAAGATTTGATGAACTTGTTCAGGATGTCCTTCCCTCCTTCCATCTCTCCATTCCTCCATTCTTCCCTCCATCCCACCATCTCTCCATCCCTCTATCTCTGTCTCCATCTTGTCATCCCTCTCTTCACCCAACCATCCTTCCACCCCACCATCCCTCCATCCCACTGTCCCTCTCTCCATCCCACCATCCCTCCATCCCACTGTCCCTCTCTCCATCCCACCATCCCTCCATCCCACTGTCCCTCTCTCCATCCCACCATTCCTCTATCCCATTACCCCTATCTCCATCCCATCATTCGTGTTTCCCACTACTTTTCCTCTCTCCTTCCTTTCTGTTTCATTTTGTGGAAATTTATGTTACTACACTTCAAAAGTTTCTAAAGAAATCTACTTATTTTGCCCCAGGTAGGAAAAATAACACATCTACTTATCTTATTCTAAAACCAAATCATTAAAGAGTTCATACTTCATCCTAGAATGTCTAGTTCTAATACAATTATTTTGTAGCTATAAATGATCTCTTAACAGTAGACATTGTCCATGGGAACAACAATTTCCTGTAGGTAAGAAACTAAGAAGAATGTTTTTTGAATGAGTGTGTTCTGTGTAGCATCTCCAAACATCAGTATTCCTTCCTCCCCAGTTCATGGCCACAGGATGCTTGTTTTCCCAAGTCTTCACCAATAATTACAATTCTGAACCTTTAAATATTTTTCCAATATTTCATTTGAAAAAATAGCATTTGCTATACATTTCATTTAGCATTTTCTTAGCTAATGGTGAATCTACAAATTGTAGGAGGCAATCATACCATTTTTTTTCCCAAGAAAATTGCCAACATCAACCAGTTTTTAGGAGAAAGGAGAAAGTATATTTCATGTGTAGTTCCTAAGGAAAAGAAACAGATGGCCCTGGGATCGTGAGAGTGGGAGAGCAGGCCCTGCCCCTTACTTACTGCAGTATACGGAAGAGTAGGTCCTACTACATCTCACCTGGGCAGCACAGTAGAACTGTCCCTGATGGCATGTGTACAGATGAGCCAGCCCAGAGAGCATGAAAGCAGGAAAGCTGGCTCTGTCCCTTGCTGGTGACAGCATTAGATGTGCCATCCAAGGCAGAACAGGAGAGCTTGCCCAGTGGTCTGGGTACAGGAAAACTGGCAGGCAGGCCAGCTCAGATATCTCTCAGGCCTCGATGCAGGGCTTTGAATTGGTCTGCCCCAACATCTACTCCATGATGAACTGCTGGAGTACATGAAGCAACAAGTCTACAGATCCAAAACTACAAGATGCCGCGACACGGGACAGCAACAGGATATGAGAGAGGCGTCCCAGTGAGGGTCCAGTATTGATAGAGTCGCAGAAGCCAGAGATCCAGTACCAGACAACGGAGTCATTGCAGTAAATATTTTCAAACAAAGAAATGTAGACAAATGGGCCGACTGTGGGGGACACATTGGGACACATTAGAGACCGATGTCCATGATATGAAATACACAAAGAAACAATAAAAGGTCTTTTTAAATAATAAATAAATTTTTAAATGTTAAAGTAAAGAATTTAGAGAGAACATTATATTAGAAAGCATACAGAGTACACCAATGCTAAGTAGTCTGGGCCCAGGGATCTCTGAGGAATATTTCACTCAGCTCAGATCGTTAAACATTTATGCAACATTATGTGACATCCAGAGAAAATTGCCAGTAAGGCTTTTATAGTTTGCTTGTATTTCTCTATTAAAAATTATTTTTTTTAAATTGTACATATTTATGCTGCATTCTATGCAGCTTGGACCCTTGACCCAGACTAGGGATAAAGAGAGAACAGATACACATACAGAAAAGCTGGGAGCAAACAGGTTATGCTTGCTCTAATGGAGCACACACCACTAGGCAACAACTCAGAACCTTAGTGTGTGTATTAGGTACAGGCTAGGGGAGGGGTTAGTCAGTCTCAGTAGGATGTCTCTGTAGGAGAGCAGTCTCAGGCTACAGCCTGGGAAGAAGAAGCTGCAGCTGCTAGTTTTTGCACTCTGGCCAACCCTTCCTGAACATGGTGGCACACTGTCAACATGTCACTCAAACCAAAGGAAGGCTTTGCCCTCACTCAGAGTCTCACCTTAGGGGAAAGACTTTAGCAGTTTCCCATGGTCTGACATGGCTGTTTCCATGTCAACAATATGCATTCAGGACTTCTTCTGCTTCCTACACAATTATGAGTACAGCATAGTAACTTAATACATGTAACCAACAGGCAAAATATATGTGCTAATCTCAGGTTAGAGCAATTTATGTATGTGCACAGGTTTAATTTTGGAGCAAGAAGAGGTGGGTTAATCTTAATAGAATATAAATATGGTTGGTCATTGATTGACGTGAGAGGCAGAAACAATCTCCAGGAAGGTTGTAGAGAAATAACAACAGGAAAAGCAATAAGGCAACACTTAGCCGATGAGCATCTTTCTCTAGTCTTTTCCCTAAATTCATGTGTTGTTTCCTGCTTGCTGGATTACATTTTCTGTGGCATTCTGACACTCTCCTCAGACCATATCCCTGAGCCTCCTACAGCAAACAAAATAACTCTTCTGACACAACAAGATGCATAAAGAATGTGATACAGAAGGAAGGCCAGTGTCTGCAAGGGGCGACAGTGAATGCCAAGGCCTGAAGGTTTACAAATTGCTTCCCAGAGTGGGTATCCCAGCAATTTTCACTCACTTTGAAGGTTTCTCAAGGGCAAAGAATGTTTTTCCTCCTATCAACAGCCCTGCTTGCAGCAGGAGTACAGTGTACTGTGTATATCCAGACACCAAAGCTAATAAAGCAAACCTGATAAGAGAGGGTTCAGAATTGAATCTTTTCCAAATTATCTTGTTTCTCTCTCTCTCTCTCTCTCTCTCTCTCTCTCTCTCTCTCTCTCTCTCTCTCACACACACACACACACACACCCCTGCTCATACACACACAAATTCTTTGAGAAAAATGAACTTGTAATAAAAAAGAATACTGTAATTCTTTACCCAGGGTGTCCTGTAGTGGAAGACTTAAGCTACTGACTCTCAACCTGTGAGTCACAGCCCCTTTGGGGATTGCATAGTAAATATTCTGCATATCAGTTATTTATATTATGAATCATAACAGTTACAAAGTTACAGTTATGAAGTAGAGATGAAATAATTTTATGTTTGGGGCTCACCACAGTATAAGTAACTGTATTAAAGGGTCACAGCATTAGGAAGGTTGAGAACTACTGAATTCAGCTATCAGACTGTTGCTAGTTTCCTTACTACAAAAAATTACATTTATTTTATTTGTGTGCATGCAGCAGTGCACTTTACCAACTGAACCATCCCACGAGCCCCTTGTTGCCAGCTTCTTGATGTACAGTCATGGAATCTATTTCAGAGAGGTAGCAGAAGAGGTGGAAAAGCCAGATTGGGTTGGTTCTAGAGCTCTAATGTTTCAAAGACTCACTGTAGAGTGCATTGAAAATGCACACTCTGGAAGTCCTTTCCGGGACACCCAGAACCAATAGATTTGGAGCAAGAGGAAGTGAGGTGTCTAACAAACATGCCCCCTGATTCTGATCAGATCATTTTTAGGCCACAGTTTGTTTCTGATGAGGGATGGGCAATTGTTTGATTAAGTCTGAAGGGCAATCAAGCTGGGAGGAGAGTGCTGTTTGTGGCTGATGGTAATTAGAAGGTTGGGAAAGGACTGTGATTGTAGTGAGAGCTGATGAATTCCATTTAAGTAATTGTTATTCATGTTGGTGTTGAAGCCTCTAGCGTGGAGTTTCATTTGGTGATTTATGTGTATATGAAGCTGTTGATAAAATGGTACCTTGGTATGAAAACTATTAGGTGCTTGTCATTGGAATTGTCTGTGCTTACAGTTTTGGCTAACTTAGAGCAGAGTAAGAGACAAAGGGGAAGGGAACCTAGCAGTCTGTACTGAAGAAGCTGGCTTGGCATTCTTTTCTTTGTTTGAAAAGTATGACTTTCCAAGATTAATCCATTGGCATTAGAATGAGAAGGATTATGCTAGTATGTCACACATGTCCCCAAATTCTCCTAGCTTGCTTAACACGGGCTAAAATGTCAATGTTACTAATGAGGGGTTGGAGAGAGGCTCACAGGAGAGGCAAGTGGGTCAAAGCACACAAAGTTTCAGCTAGACCTGAAAAAGAAATTCAGGATGTGGGTTATACAGCAGGGTGCTTAAGTTAAGAATGGCCTGTGCAGTTGAATCCTCATGGAGGAACAGATTTCAAATATTTTCATCACAGCAAATCTAAGTATGTGAAGTGACTAGATATGTTAACTAGTTTGGTTTTTAATCACCTCATAAAATAAGTATACATCAAACTATCAACTCAATACCATAAGCACGTACAATTTTATCTACCATATGTACCTAAAAAGTAACATTATCTTTCCAGAACTGGAACCTAATAAAAAAACCTTCTTACCAGGCATGCAAAACCTTCAGTGGTTGGGCAGGAAAGTCCAAGTGAAAGAATTTGGATAAAGTCCCAAAAGAATTTGGATAACCAATGTAACCCTTGGATGCCTCTCAGAAGTTTAAAGTAAGCCTTCTGGGAAGACAGTGCACTCTTAGGGCACAAGGCAGGCAGTTAGCTCCTCATACTTTAGCTTCCTTGGTTCTAGAAAATACTATGCAAGCTGTCAAGGGATGAAGCAATTAACCAGGACTATCCAGCAGCGGCACAGTCACCACAATTACTATCATAGCAAAGTATGGATAAAGGTTCAGCACGCGATATTCACACGTCGGTGGCAATTAACAGCTATCTAATTGTCCTTAACGCCCACTGACCATGAGGAAAATGCTGCCTGGTACTGGGAGTCTCACTGGCTTCCTGGGGCTAGTGAGGTCAAAGACTAAAAAAAAAAAAAAAAAAATCTACTACTGCTACTTTGCTAAACCAGTATAAACCTTACTACATTCAAATTCTTATCCACAGATGAGAATAGCTACATCCTCTTGTTAAAGAAGCCTTTAATTCTGGCACATGGAGACCACCACAGCAAAACCCAACTGGACACAACGAGATCAACAGATCATGGGGAGCCAGCCCTAAGATACATCTACATCACAGCTCCTACATCTATGGCTCATGGAACATCTTAGAAGAGGGAATAGAAATTCTTACTTCTTTTAAGCACAGTTTAGTTTTTTATTTTATGTTGTTTTAAAACGATACATAAAACTTAAATAAGTATGCATCTCAGAATAATATCGTGAAATGTTAAACCTATGTATACAATGTATAATTTTAAAATTGGATGAAACTTATTTTCCCTTCAGACATTTATCATTTGTCTAGTCAAATTTTAATTTGCCCAAATAGCTCCAAAAATACCAATGACTGAGAAAAATCAAATTATTTTTTAAAATGATGTATTTTTATTTATTCATTGAGATTTTCATATATTTCTATAATGTATTTTGATCATATTAATTTCCAATCATCTTCCTCCAACTTCTCCTGGAACCTCATAACCCATCTTCCTCCTGATTTCATATTCTTTTAAAATTTTTAGTTAGAACCCTCTGAGTTCAATATTGCTAACCACAGTCTTACAGGAATGGTTCATCACTGGGACATGGGCAAGCTAACACCCATTGCACACGTTTGCACTCCAGGATATCTTTGGTTGTTTTGTTAAATATGAATTATAAGACTTTCATATAGAGGAGAATATTTTATTCAGACTTTCTTTCTTACAGCTTGTTTAACCCAGTTAGAAGTCTGATCAGTGGGAGTCGCCTATTCGCTTTTTCACTCCAGTATATGTCATTCAAATAGTATTTTTGTAGTAAAAAAAAAAAACAACCTCAGCTTGCATTATAAACATGCAAATCAATAAATATTAGTGAATGTATAGCATTTTTAACCATCACCACAACACAGATGTAAAACATTTTTGTCATCCCAAAAATCATTTTGCAGGTTATTTTTGTCTCCAGTGTCCTGCTTTCTGTATGTGAATCTTCCTTTTATGATTACTTCAAATGAATGGAATTGATATGCAGTTTTCATGCCTATTTTCTTTCATTTACTGTAATATTTTTAATTCAAATTGTATGTTGGCATTTCATTGCTAACCAGACTATGTGTAGGAATTCATCATATTTTGTTTGTCTTTTGCTATGAACATTGTGTTGTGTTGTTTCATATTAAATGCAAAGTTTGCAATAGTTTTTTATAGTGATGTTTACTGTGCTGATGATTTTTTTATTTACTGTAAGTTGAATAATATTTTTAATGGATTGTCACATATTTTTCTGATTCTAGTAGATGGATACTTATTTCAGTTTTAGTTTGTAGACAGTGTTAACTTGTGGGGCTGTGAAAGGCAGCCTGTCTTGGCTGCATGAGGCTTGCTCTGGAGACCCAGTAGGAAACTCTACAAGGGATGGAACAGTGAGCCACATTCCCAGAGACAGGTGCCTGATACCACAGAGTTCCCCAACTCCATAATTCAGTGACTATAAGTCACGCAGACAATGTCCCAAGTTCCTGGCATTCTGGCTAGACTCCATCCCCATAGTTACCTGACTATAGGTATGCTCATTTCCACAGTTACCTGGCAACAGCAAGGTAGCCCAGCCCACTATAAAAGGGGTTGCTTGGCCCCTCCCCTCTCTCTTTAAGCTCTCACCTTTCCTACTCTCATCTCTAGCCCTCCCTATCTCTCTCCCTCCCCTCTCTCCCCACATGGCCATGGCCAACCTCTTTCTTTCTACCTTCTCTCTTTCTCTCTGCCTTTCTACAATAAAGCTCTAAAACCATAGACTGTCTCTGCTCATCAAGGCCTGCTGTGCTTAAATGATGGGACAGGCTTTCCCCTAAAGAGCAGAGTATAACCTCGTACAGGAAGGTCTTCCTGCACTCCAGCCACAGATTGGATCAAGGACTCTTTCCCAAGTGGGAACCACCCAGTGCCCCCTTTTTCTCTGCCCTCTCCTTCCTTCAGTACTGGGGATGACTGAGCTGTGGGGGTGGGGGTGGCATTTTGTTCTCAGCTGTGTCTGGGATGCCCAAGACTGAGAACCTGTTATCTCTGGCTTCAGTGAGGCCCAGAGACCTCAGACTGCTCCTTGTCCACCCCCTGGTGGGCTGGGTGCCATGGCTTCCTACAGCCAGACACCCACCTGGGGCTGCATGGAAAGCATGTAGCAGTCCTCCCATGTCTGCCCACCCAGAGCACTGGAACTCTGGTGGGACGCAGGTTTTCTCCCTTTATTCCCCCATGCCTGGTGCCCAACATTAACTATACTCAATAGTTGATCTTTTTTTAAAAATGGAGTTCTTTTTTTATAAATGTGTTTTTATATGTATGAGTGTTTTTCCTGCAGATGTGTATAAATAATATGTATGTGCCTATTACCCTTAGAAGCCAGAACAAGGCATGGGATCTCCCAAAGATGAAGTTATAAAAGATTGTGAACCACCATGTGTTTGCTGGTAATTAAACTGAGTCTCTGGTAGATCAGCCAGTGCTCTTAGCCATGGAGACATCTTTTTAGCCCTATATAGATTAGTTTTTAAGTCTGACACTTATATGTAAATACTACTTGTCAAACATGTGCTTTCATTTACACAGTGTTTGGTTAGATTTGCTAAAATGTTTCAGATTTGCATCTATAGTGAGGTACATTGCCCTAACGTTTTCTGCTAATAACTTTGTCTTGTTTGAGTTTGGGAATAATGCCTTCTTAAAAAGTATGCGAGAGTTGCAGACCCCTACAATTAATCAGAACCCCCAGAGCTCATGTCTCTAGCTGCATATGTATTAGAAGATGGCCTCCTTGGTCATACAGACTCTATATGCCCCAGTACAGGGGAATGCCAGGGCCATTACGTGGGAGGGGGTGGGTAGGGGAGCAGGGCGGGGACGCGGGAGGGTAAGGGAAAATTTCTGGATAACATGTGAAATGTAAATGAAGAAAATATCTAATAAAGAGAAAAAAATGAAAAAAAAAAAAAAAAGAAGATGGCCTAGTTGGCCATTATCGGGGAAGAAAGGCCCTTGGTTTAGCAATGTTTATATGCCCCAGTACAGGGGAATGCCAGGGCCAAGAAGTGGGAGTGGGTGGGTAGGGGAGCAGGGCGGGGGAGTGTATAGGGGACTTATGGGATAGCACTTGAAATGTAAATGAAAAAAATATCTAATAAAAAAGTTTTTAAAAAGTATGCGAGACTCACTTTTTCTTTTGAAAGAGCTGTAATAGAATTTCACCTCTCAGTCAGATGTTGGCTATGATTCAGCAGCAAATCCACCTGGCTCTTGAGTTCACTTTTGGAGAAAGCTTCTCACCTTGAATTCAGTTTTCTTAAATTATAAGAGCCATTGAGATGTGCTGAGTCTCTGTTAGTTTGCTGACTTTTGTGAAGCTTTTCTATTTCATTTAGGTTTTTATTCTATCTATCTATCTATCTATTGTTTTTTTTTTTTTTTTTTTTTTTTTTTTTTTTTTTTTTTTTTTTTTTTTTTTTTTTTTTTTTTTTTTTTTTTTTTTTTTTTTTTTTGAGACAGAGTTTCTCTGTATAGCCAGGGCTGTCCTGGAACTCACTTTATAGACCAGGCTGGCCTTGAACTCAGTAATCTGCCTGCCTCTGTCTCTTGAGTGCTGGGATTAAAGGCCTGTGCCACCACACCTGATTTCACTTAAGTTTTGAAGTGCATTACCATGAAACTGTTCACAGCCTAACGCTGTTGTTCATTTCATATCAACAGCATCTTTAGTTATGGCTATTTATACAAGTTTTTGAATTCACTAGCATAAAACTCCTCATGATATTTCTTTTTACTGTGCTGCAGAAATGAATTATTCTCTTTTATTCTTGACAGATAATTTGTGTCCTTTCTTTTTTCTTATCATACCAGCTACTGTTTTGTACTTGAAATTTCTCTTTCTATGTCATTATAAAGAGTTATTTATTTATTTCCAGCTGATAGGTTATTCTTATTTATTTCCTTATCTCTTGTTTATTTTAATCAATTCTTTTAAAGAGGCATAAAAAGCAATGGGTTTCATATGGGCTTAATTATGCAAATCATACTTTGCTTTAGTGTATTCTTTTTTCTCAGTCTTCCCTCTTCATTTTTGTTCTAGCCTTGTGTTTGTATCTTTTCTTTCTCAGTTATTATTCTCTTTCACACACACACGCACACGCACACACACACACACACACACACACACACACATATCTTAGTTAGGGTTTTATTGATTTGAAAAGGCACCATGACCAAGGCAACTCTTATAAGAACAACATTTAATTGGGACTGGCTTACAGCTTCTGAGGTTCAGTTCATTATCATCCTGGTGGGGAAGCATGGTGCCATCCGGGCACACATGGGGGCTGGAGGAGCTGAGTCTTCTATATCCTCATCTAAAGGAAGCCAAGACTGGTTTCAGGCAGCTAGGAGGAGGGTCTCAAAGCCCAGCCCCACAAAGATATGCTTCCTCCAACAAGGCCACACCTGCTTGAACAAGGAGCACATCTCCTCCCTAGTGCCACTCTCTGGGCCAAGCATATTCAAACCAATATGTATTAATATCTATCTATCTATCTATCTATCTATCTATCTATCTATCTATCTACACCTACCTACCTATCATCTATCTATATCTTTCATCTGTCTCTCTTTCTCTCTCTCTCTTTCTCTGATATATACTGCTGTAATGGTTAATAAATAACATGAGTTGAGCAGTAGCATTTGTTTCTGTTTCCTGGCAATGATTCCTCCCATTCTGTCAACATCTTTCCTACAGGGATGGACTGTACACTCAAACTGTGATATAAATAAATAAAGCCTTTCTTCCCATGTTAACTGCATCTTTTTTCTTTTTGAGATTTCATTTTTTAAAACAAATAAAAAATATTTGATATTATAATTACAAAAACCATCTCATGTACTCCTCATGTATCCTTGCTCTCTTTCAAATTTATGGCCTGTTTTTCTTTAACTATTGTTACATATATATTATATATGAAAAATGTATATTATATAATTGTGAGAGGATGGGACACAGAGACAAGAAAGTCCCATAGAAGCTCTTGTGTGATGAATTTGGAGAGTACAGCAGCAGAACCTGGGTGAACCTGCCTCACACATGGTAGACGGCAAGATCCCACACTTGATATTCTTTGATTTTCACATGTGCAGTGCAGTTTGTGTACATGTACAGTACATGAACAAATGCACATGTACACATTCACAGACAGACTTAAACATATAATGATATAAAGAATAAAATGAGCAAGATGAAGCCCAAATCTGAACGTGAGTTCTTTGATAAACAACCAAGAATCCTGAATTTATTTGAGATGTCGCTAAGAAATACCAACATAGTGAGAAAGATGAATTATAGAAAAACAAACAAACATGTCTATGGTACCTTAAAAATCATCTTGGGGCCTAATGAGCAACTGTTTCTTCTGCAAACACTCTTTTTTATAAATATGTTTTAGATGTATCAAAGTAGGTTTCATTGTAACATTTTAAACATGTTTTTACCTTCTTTTGTCTCTTTGTTTTTTTTCCTGATTGTTCTTTTCTTCGTTACTTCTATTGTCATTTCCCCACCACTAGTATATGAAGAATTCGTTTTCCTGATCAGGAACTCAAGGACTGTACCTAAACAATTAGACAAGAAAAGCAATTAGACAAGAAAAGGAGATCAAAGGGATACAAATTGGAAAGGAAGAATTCAAAATATCACTATTCTCCCTCCATTTCTCCTCCCTCCTTCCCATCCTTCCTTTCATTTTTTTCCATTATAAGACATGGTCTTATTCTCTAGCTCAGACTGGACTGGTACTCACTGTGTAGTCAGGCTGTCTCAAACTCAGGGTAAATTCTTCTGCTTTGGATTCTCAGGTGCTGAGATTACAAGTGTGAGCCACTTCACTTGGCAAGGACATTTACTTTTCAAAAATTTCTATTCATTTTCATATTTACTGATTGTTTTGTTATTCCAGCATTTAATTTATTATTTTATGTTTGATGAATATCAATCTTCATTGGAAGAACAGCTGCTATTTTATTAATTTTGTAGGATTTTTCTTCTTCTGTGTTTCCTTTATGTATGTACAGACTTTCTTTTCACTGTTCATTCCTTTCCTATGATCATAGTTAATCCAATGTTGTCACATCTGGCTATATTTTTGAGCCAGTCCTGACAGTTTCATGTCAACTTGAGATGAGCTAGAGTCATCTGAGAGGAGGAAAACTCAACTGAGAAAAGTCACCATAAGATATAGCAGTAGGCCTTTTCTACAAAGGGTAAGATTTCTACATGTCTATTTTTTTTTTATGATTTCTTTACAAGTGTAGAACTCAGCAAGGCCATCTTTTTACTTGACAACACTTGGACTGTAATGAGCACCACACAGTACTTACTACTTGCTACTACTAGTGTACCACTACTTTCTCTTATTCCACAATCCACAAGCACTTTCCTCATAACTTTAGCTCCCCTTGTGTTTTCCCAACATCTTTTCTAAGATTTAATGTTGATTTTCTTGACATTAACACCACTATTACCAAGTAGAGATAGATTTTCAATTTTCTTTTGATTTTAATTTCCATAATTGAAAATAATGCTTAACATTGTTTCTTGTATAAATTGGTCATTTGTATTTTATTTTCCTCTTCCCTTCCTGTTTTATTTTTAATCCCTTCTTTTTCTCCATCTTTCTCTTATCTTTACTCCTTCTGTTCTCCTTCCTTCCTCTCTTTCTCCCTTCCTTCCTTCCTTCCTTCCTTCCTTCCTTCCTTCCTTCCTTCCTTCCTTCCTNCTCCCTTCCTTCCTTCCTTCCTTCCTTCCTTCCTTCCTTCCTTCCTTCCTCCCTCCCTCCCTCCCTCCCTCCTCTCCTTCCTCCCTTCCTCCCTTCCTCCCTTCCTCCCTTCCTCCCTTCCTCCCTTCCTCCCTTCCTCCCTTCCTCCCTTCCTCCCTTCCTTCCTTCCTTCCTTCCTTCCTTCCTTCCTTCCTTCCTTCCTTCCTTCCTTCCTTGTTTTTGTACAGAAAGGAAGTCATCTGCACATGCCAGTCTGTACACTCAAGATAAATGTCAGAATTTTTCCCCATCATTGTGAGTAAATTCCCTGACATTTTGGTGAACATCAGTGCCCGTAAATACAGGAAGAAACAATCTAGTTTTAGTAGACTGAGAATGCTTACAAAAGGAACTCAAGAGAGTCTCATAAACCCTTCTCACCATATGAGGAAACAGTAAGAAGGTCATTTATGTGAAAGTGTACCTTCACCATATAATACATCTATTGGCTTCTTGATTTTGGACTGTTCAGTCTTCAAGCTGAAGAAATTAAATTTTTTAGATATTTTGAAGCCACTTCATCTATGGTATTTTGTTACAATAGAATAGTCATGGTCTAAGAATGTGCTTAGAAATTATCTGTACAAATCATTGAAACTAAGAATGACACAATATTTTCTGGATTTTCCAATATATAACAACCAATAGTGACTTCGTCTGATAGCTTGCCTTCAATGTTGGTGAAGTGTAATGAAGTCTGATTTCATGGTTATTCTATAATCATAAAAGATAATATAGTAAGTGAAGAATTGGGATGAAGACTAAAGACAGACTCTGAGGTTACACAGATATAGGATAAAGGATATAGTACATTTATAGTATCAGAATTAATTTAAATCTGGCTTTTGAAGAAGAAACAGCAAAGTTGAGTAATATGAGCTATTGATTCATGACTGTTCCTTTGGAAAATTCTCAAATAAAACAAAACTGATTTTATAGCATTAGACAATCATGCTTATGAGTAAGCTATGGATATTCCTATTATTCAGAACTAATCATTATTAATATTTATGTGTCATTCAGTCATATATCTATATCTATATCTATATCTATATCTATATCTATATCTATATCTATATTGTTTCCAGGAACTTTATAGATTTACAGATAATTTAATTTTATCTTTTAATTTTTACAAGTTTTCCAAATGAGACAGGTGATGAATGAGAAATGATCCACAGTAATTCCCTGAAACTTAAATTGAATGTGGTAGTAGGTTCTTTTGTGTCTCAATAACATTTAAACTATCACAAGGACAATTGCCTCTTTTAACAAACACTGGATAGATATGTTATACCCCGTTAGAATGAATGAACAAGTTTGGTCATTTTCCTGGAATGTTTTCACCAAGCCTGGTTAAAAAGAAATGACTAGTATCACATCTGGACACACAAAAATCTATGGTGTGGAAGCTCATAGGCTCCAGGGATGAGCCTACTACCATTGTTCTAATAAATGGACATAGTTTTAAACTCTCTTTACATTCTCATTTCATATCCTCACCATTTCAAAGTTGTCCTCTTATTTTGATCATGCTCCAGCGGGTGGTCTCATACTAGTGAGTATATAGGAATTGTAAATTGGACTTGGTAGATTTTCAAAGCAACTGCACAAAAGGACATAAAGTTGAGAGCAGGTGAGCGTGAGCTCTGGATCGGGGTGGAGAATTAGTGATGGAGTGGGAGTAACTATGTTTCAAATACATTGTATGTGTGCATGAAACTCTCTAAGAGTTAATAAAATACTATATCAACAAATCAAAATGATATAATTCTTCATCTCTTTTGTTTTAGATCAGTTTACTTAATGCAATTTTCTTTTTTTGTGTATAGGACCCAGGTAAGGCTGTGTATCTACTGATATGGCGGCAATATATTAAAGGAGGCTATGATGGACACTTTCACAAATATTTGCTTTTGTTAGCTGTATTTTTGTTAAAGATATTATTAGGTATATGAGTTGACGTCAGGCAGGTATATCTGAAAACATGCCTGTCAGGAGCCATTTAGGATAGGTTAAGCTAGCAGGTGGCCTTGTTGGAGGTAGCCCACCATTTTTGCATGGTTTGTGATGTGTGAGCTTGATGGCAAGGCCCTAAAAAGGTATCAACTCAAGATCTCTTCTTGCATTTGATATGCCTTTCCTGTCATTATTAAGTTAATATAATGATCGCTGGGCATTAGCCCACCCTATTGACTAGATTTCCTGCAGATCAGCATGAAGATGAACTTTCATTAATTAATTAATGCTATTTCGATGAATTAATGATTCTATAGAATTCCTGATTTGATTAAAATCATTTTAGGAGGAAAGTTTTACAAGATAGTCTTAGTTGCTTTGCTAGAAAGATATAATAAAATTAGATTCAAGAATAGAATGTGCCACTCCCTATATAGTAAGTAAAGGCTACTTAATAAGAAATACAATGAACTTCTATAATTACACTAAAACGAGAAATAGACTCAGGACAAATTTGTGTTCAAGGAAAAGCATTTAGGTGCAACACTATAGCTGCAAATGTGCACTATGATATGGCAAGGCCATATGAAAACTGTTGCTTTGAAATTATTATGAGCATATTATAATGAAATACTGCTTTGAGCTTAATATCAATATCCTTCTGTAACTCCAATTTTATGTAACATTTTATCTTTGAAGTAATTTTCTAAAGAACTTTTTGTCTAAGAAGGTATAAAAATGCCAGAGAAAAGAAATAAAGTTGTTGGATGGTTTGACTTGGGGAGTTCTGCCCTGTCGTGCGCCGTCCCCGTCCAGCGGGAATAAGACACAAGACAAACAGGTTTCTTCCCCAACGGTTTACTCAGGAACTTGATGCACTTACAGCTTCGCAGAGCATGATGGCAAATGGCAAGTGGCCCCACTGCGAGCAGCCTATTTATACCCTGTCCTGGCCAATCACCGAGCTGCCTCGTGGCTCTCGAGTGACTACACCAGGTATTCTCGCCAGGTATTCTCGCGTGACTACACCAGGTGTTCTCAGGCTCAAGATCAAACAACAGCTGACACTGCCTAATGCCAATTTAAGAGTTGTTTATGCCAGAACAGCTGAATCGGTCGATGCCGTCTTTAAAGAGCAGTTGAATGGCTCCCTACATCTCCCCCTTTTTTATTTCATATGAACGAGTGGCAACCAGCTCTAAGAATCATTATGCTTTAGGTCAGATTGTTTCTAGGCCAGGCCATCAAGCCCGTCACTGAGTACTCACACAGCACAAGCCTACTAAGGCC
>LR750695.1:257945-327595 GCA_902729485.2 Mus minutoides
TTTTTTTTTTTTTTTTAAAGATTTATTTTATTTATTATATGTAAGTACACTGTAGCTGTCTTCAGGCATTCCAGAAGAGGGCGCCAGATCTCATTAAGGATGGTTGTGAGCCACCATGTGGTTGCTGGGATTTGAACTTATCACCTTCGGAAGAGCAGTCGGGTGCTCTTACCCGCTGAGCCATCTCACCAGCCCCCGTACATGACAATTTTTAATGAATAGAGTTTTAGTAAGTATGTATTGTATTTGGTTTTGGTATTTACAATACAAGTCACATTATTAAAGTGTCTTTATTAATTATAACAAATTCTTCATTCATCCATGTAACAAATACTTGGGTGCTTATAATGTATCTGACAACTGAATGAAGAAGACAGAAACATTTGTCTTTAAACTACTCTGTTTAAAGGAATAGTAAGTTGAAGACAGCTCTCAATAATTACACAGTGAAGTTACAGTTAAGAGCACAACATTCTGTTAAATATTGTTGATGTTTAGAGATGGGCCACTAAGTTTCAAATAGCTGAGTGAGTTAGTAGGATGTAGAATGAAAACAATATTTTAGAAGAGATTTAACCTGGAAAATCTTAGGGTTTCTTCAATTACTTCTAACAAATTTTCTAACTTATAATTCTATTACAAGCAACATTAAATAAATATATTCATATATTTTCAAGGATAGTTTTCAAAATCTATTACCTTTGAAGTACACAATGGAGTACTTAATATTCAAAGGAACAGTAAGTTGGAGACAGTGCTCAATAATTACACAGCAAAGTTACAGCTAAGTGCACAACACCCTGATAGATATTGCTGTTGTTTAGTGATGGGCCACTAAGTTTCTAATTGCAAAGTGAGTTAGGAGGACATAAAATGAATCAAATTCTTACAATAAGGCTAAGACTTCTGGGATTTTTTTGTTGTTGTTGCTTTGTTTTTTGTCAATTTTTCTTTTTCATTATTTGCCTTTCTGTGTCTTGGGAATGAAAGTTTTATGTAGATCTTTTGTTGCTTTGTAATTGAAAGACTTTTATTTAACATGTTGGAGTTTATAGAGTGATGTTAGCCTTCTTTCATAAGAAAAGAAAGGAATCTAGTAGATTCCAGGCATGGAAAGATTCAAGATACACAGTTTTAGCTTAAGAACATATATTGACAATGTGACTCTTCCAAGAGGTTTTTTTTTCCTTTAGAAAAATTTATATATATATATTTTTGAAAAGTTTGTAAACAAAAGGATGAGGAGAGAGTGAATCAACTGGCAAGAGTTTAAAGCTCTCATCTAGGTTGAATGAAAGGTGAGATGAGGAGGAGTTTTCCAGGGTACTAAAGGCTTGATACCTTCCACCTGCATAACCACAACCAGAAGGAAGTATGGACAGGACCCACAATGCAATGGCAAGTCATTTAGGTTTGTGAACTCATGATATTTATGGTCTTGAGGAATTTTTCATCTTGTCTCATAAGTACAAATTAATTTTATTAACTATAACTATATTTATTTTGATCCAATTATATTAAGTACACAATGGAGTAAACATCTAGATCAAGAGAAAGAATTTCAAGTTGGGTAGTATTTGATGTGAACTGTTCCTACTTAATAAGATTTGTTTTTATTATTTGTTTATGTATTTGTGTGCCTGTGAGAGGTGTGTGTGTGTGTGTGTGTGTGTGTGTGTGCGTGTGTGCGTGTGTGTCTATGCCTATAGGAGGTTTGGATCTCTTGGAGCTAGAGATAGTGGTTAGCTGCCTGACTTGGATGCTGGGAGCTGAACTTTGTCTTCAGCAAGAGCAGTTCACACTCCTAGTGACAGAGTCCTCTCTTCCATCTCTGAACTTTTTCCTTGTTTAACATTTTATATTTCAGAAACAAATTATAGCCGTAAGTTATCTTATAATTTTTCTTTCAAAAATAATATACATAAAAATATAACTTTCAGAGAAAAAGATGACTGTTTATAGCATATATTTTATAATAGCTTTTGAATTTACAGGATGATTGAGAAGGACAGTATTGGTCTGTATAGTATAAATGGAAAGTTTTTTTCTGGTTGACAGGTTGTTTACTGTAGCTAGAACTGTATAAATAAAATGAACTAAAGTCTTTAGTCCACATTTACATAATTAATATACCCTTTTTCTGATAAATTTAAGAAAATCTCGGCAATTCATTGTACATATTTAATTTATGAAATGCTCATTTTTTGAGGCCTGAGGGGAAATTCTCTGAAAACAGCAATGCTAAGTGGCAAAATTTTGCAAAGACTGTGTGACATTTACTAAGAAAAGTTAAATCTAGAGCAGAAGTTGTGGAGAATAGCTGTCATTGGGAAGGGTTATAAAAAGACTGGGAAGTGTTTAGCCTTTGTCCCTCCTCCCTGTAGGAATCCCTTATGTTCTGAAATCTGTGTGTTGTACAGTCATTTAATATTGTTTTATAATACTTCCTAAATATTCCCTAAAGGATTTGCTTATTTTAATGTCTTCAGGATATTTTGGAGGAATATTTCATGACATGGAAAGTGATCATAATAGGAATAAGAAACCCCAGAAATAAATTATAACTACAGTACAGTTCCATTCTATAATTAAAGTCACAACAAAACCAACATGTGAATGTGAATTTTAGAAAATAAACACTTCCAGGTGTTCTTCAATTATACTTTATTAAAATATTTTTCTGCACAAATATGTACTTTTCAAATTCTTAGCATTGAACAAATACTTGTCCATTCCTTTGGAGAAGGAGATGGTCCATTCATGCACCTTGGCTTTTGTTTCTTATTGAAATGTTATTTATCATATGGAGAATTTTTAATGAATTTTTACATATCAAGAAAATTCTTTGGTGCTACATGCTATTCAAATTAGTTTTATATTACAACATGCTATGAATAAATGTGGTCCTTGACTTATGATGATTTAGTCTGTCACCTTTTGTTTTCAGTATAGCGTGAAAGGCCTATAAGCTCTGTAGAGACTGAACTTAAATGTTCTCTCTAGCCCCCCCCCCCATCTTCTTACATATCTATCCACCCCCTTTCTCTCTCTCATTAGAAAACTAAAAGGCTTCAAGGGTAATAATAAAATAAAATAAAATAAAATAAAATAAAATAAAATCTAACCTATCAGAACTAGAAAAAACAAACACAAGGAAAAGAGCTGAAGAGAAGGCAGAAGAAACAGAGTCCCAGTTGTTCACACACTCAGAAATCTTATAAAAACCTTAAACTGGAAGTTTTAACACATAGGCAAAAGACCTATAGGGTAAAAGGAAAGAAGAAACATAAAATAAAATAATGAGATTTTAAATTTAAAAAAAATTAAAATCTGGAAGATTCTTGACATGTTGTTATGAGACAAGGAACTTCCAAAGATGCCATTGAGCTCATGTTCATCTGCAGGACAATGGCATTTTTTTTTTAAGATACAAGTTTTCAATAAATTACATGTGATGTGAATAGTTTATTACAAAATAGACTCTGTATTGGAAAAATTTGTCCAAATGTTCTGAGTACACTTCAGGTAGACTGCATTAAGTTATATCAATGTAGGATGAGTTTATAATCTGTAACCCCATTGTAGGATTTGGTACCCCTATGACAAAAGAGGATGTATTTCCCAATGGAAAAAACCAACCAACCAACCAACCAACCAACCAACCAACCAACCAACCAACCAACCAACCAACAGTGGCTTAAAGGGAGGTCCTCATTAGTTCTGGTTCTCATCTGCTGCAGGAATCAGATCAGTTGCCTTCAATACAGACAAAACATTGATAAATAAAAGATCCTCTGAAAGTTGGTCCCACCAACCAACCAACCAAAGTTGTATTTGGGACAACAGAAACCCAGCAATATCCTCATTTTTGAGAGTTGAATATTAGAAATCAAGTCTATGGAGGGATCATTGTTATTAGTATTAACTAAGGGCAGCAATTAGAGTTTTACACAATGTTGCACCTGGGAACCTATGGAGAACAGCACATTCATGGACTCTGATCCATGCATCCTGTCTCCTAAACTTTAAAGGTATGTTCTCTCAAACTCATATATATTTTTTTTACAAGAATTCAGATGATATGGTCCTAACTGAAGTTTGAGAATTGATGTTCTAATTATTGATTACAGAAGAATCATGGTATGAGTGAGCTGCAGTACAATGCAATTATAGGCAAATAGGTCAAGGAACTAGCAGGATGCTAAATCTTCAAGAGCTTTAAGAATAGTGGTAGGTGGATAACATTGATCAGGGCAGAACTCTTCAGCAAAGAAAAGGAATATCCCTGGTCCTTGAAGTGTTGGAAAGACAAAGGATCTTGCAAAGTTTTTAGGGGAAGCCTATGGAAATCTCCCACAAGCTACAAGAACTAGGCATTACCTACCTACTATTGTGCGACTGGTAACTGGGTGTGGTACACATTTTGGAAAGCAAGAAAGAAAGGTGTGTTTTCCCAGGATAATGAGGTTTCAGATCAAGAAGTTTAGGCATTTAGGAATCTGTGATTGATTTAGTTATTGTCAGTTATGAGCTATCCAGGGCGTACTAGAAGAGTGTTATAATAAAGTCAGAGAATGTGTTCAATTAAGGGCCATGTGGAGCAGTGTAAGAGGGACCAACTTTCAGAGGATCTTTTACTTATCAATGTTTTGTCTGTATTGAAGGCAACTGATCTGATTCCTGCAGCAGATGAGAACCAGAACTAATGAGGACCTCCCTTTAAGCCACTGTTTCTCACCCTTGACTTCATGTTAGAACTAACGGAGTGAACTTATAAAACTTCCCAATGCACAAACTTATCCCTAGACCAATTAAGTCAGAATCTCGAGGGGGTAGGGCCCAGATATCCACAACGCTGAAAACTCTCTAGGTGATGTTAAGAATCTAGTTTGAGAAGTCAAAAGAAAGAGCCAGTTACTTTGGCTCTGGGGAATGTGTTCTTTATCAGACAGACCAGCTTTGACTCAGTCTGTACTGAGGTAGGAGTCAGTTTTGATGTCTTCCTGGGTCACATCATCTAACTAGCTGAAGGTCTCTTACAGGGAAGCAAAGTAAATCACCCTAGCAGACCAGTGGAGTATTTGTATATTCAGCTAGGAAAAAGTACAAAAAGATAGTTTCTTCTTCAAGAGCTGAACAGTTAGCTTGATTTCTGCTCTCCGGGACAGTAGGTTACTGCTGAAACGGCAATTGATTATACATACATGGCTCCCAGTGCACTATGAGAACTTTTACTCTTTTAGATGAGCACGAGGTGAAAGGTTCACAGCGCAGCTTTTCATGGTTAATTAGCAGTTAGAATTGCTCCAAGAAATCAAATCGGAGGAGCAGATGGACTTGTACCTAACCCGGAGTGGTAATCTGGACGTCCTGGCTATTAGTCTTGGCTGCTAATGATATCCGGAGGCATTCTTGTATTTTTGCTTATTTTCATTTGGTTGCTAAATAATTTAACCCAGAGCTTTATTTTTTTATTTTAGAATAGGAAAGAAAATGTTCACATCGGAACATTTGTTCACATGTACTTTGTAACATGGTACCATCGTGCTTTCTGGCACTGCTCTACTGTCCTTAAGCACCGTCGTCACTTTAGCAAAGAAATTTACGGAGAGGTGAATGTTTGCTTTTGGATTTATGAAAATCTTTTATTTTGAAAGGTATCTCTCCAGTGCTATATTTTGAATCAAATAGGCTATACTCTTTTAGAAAGCCAGTTTAACTACATTTTGGGAAACATCTTTCTTAAAAGTTATTATTATTAATCTATTTTTTGAGACCTTCATACATGATTATTGTGTTAACATCATCACATTTCCCTGGTTTATTTACACTTCAAAAATAATTATTCAGCACATATGTATAGAACTCTGAAAGGATTCTTAAAAACATTTGTTCTTTGTAATTTGACTAGTGCCATCATTTTTGAAACTGAGATGCAGAGTTGCGATTTGTCATGACTCTTTTGCCTCTCCTTAAATCCTTGGGTCCAGTACTACCTGCAGGGGAAAAGGAGTGATTCTTGTCACCTCCTTGCACAGGGAAATGTGTGCTGTTCTCTTTGGAAAGAAGGTACAACTTAAAGTTGACTTGTTATTATTTGCCCAGCTGGAGTGACAAAGAATGTTGGGAGACCTTTGTGGTGTTACTTATTGTTTCCCTCAAAATTTCTTCCCTCTGAAGTAGAGAAAATAGCTGCTGAGCTAAGGGCTACACTAGGGACTGGGTTGGTCTCACAGGGCTGTGCTAGTTTTCGAGAGATGCCAGCGCGATGTAGGTTCAGAACCAGTTTTCTAACATTCACTTTGTTCCTAACCTGCTCTGGGTTGATTCCCTCTGCTCCAGGCTCCTTCATCAGGGTCAGTGAGAGTTAGTCCTAGGTATAACGGCATCATAGCCTCTGAATTCCTACCTAGTCTTCCTGTGCTTCTTCTTTTTTTGTATATTAGAAGTCTGGTCATTGAAGTCATTGCTCTATGTTTACTTCACACAGATGGCAACAGATCCAATTTTTATCTTCCAATGTAATAACTCTTTGTGTTCTAATCACCTCTGTCCCAAATGCTTAAAAAAACAAACAAACAAAAACATACAAACAAACTTTGAATAGATTCCAGTCTAAACCAATTAAATAACTAAATTAATAAATAGCCCAATGTTCTTCAGGTGATTCTAATATACAGTCTGGGCTAAATTCCACTACAATAAGGCAAAAATCATATTCCGTAGGGGATGTTTATACTTTGGAGTTGAGTAGAGAAAGTGGTTTGAACAAGAGTCTATTTAAGCTACTTACTAGTCTAGAACCAATGAAAGCAAACCTAACTGTTGTTTTCTAGAACTGTCTTCTTAGAGACTACAGCCTTCATTTTCTTTAATCTTAGCTATCAGATTGGTGGTGGTTTGTTATACTGCCTCTAATATCCATCCACAAGAGACTAACTTCTTAATTTTGAGCACTAGACAAGGAGAACTCCAAATTCACTTTACATTATATAACAGTGAGTCACGGTCTAGAGAAACACACAATTTCTAGTATCTAGATGAGTTGTCTCATATCCTTATGTGCTTTGATGTGGAATTATTTCCTGTATGGACTTGGCTATTTTTCTGCTCAGGATGATCAGAGCCAAAAGAAACATTACTCAGGACTGTAAAATGCTATGATGTTGATCACTGGCATAACAGAGACTTTGGGTTGGAAATTGTAGTTTTCTAAGATTGAAGTTGACCCAGGTATTAGCAAATTAATAACTAAGGTTGGCAGGCAGGTCCTTCTAATCCTGAAACAAAACTTTTCATGCTGTGATAGCTATTCTTTGTTGTCAGCTGGACTATATCTGGAATGAACTGCAGTCCAGAAATAGAGGGCATATCTGAGAGAGATTTTTTTTCCTTGCTTTGAAATGGGTGAATCCACTTCTAGATGGGATCTTTGGGGTAGAAAGACATACTACTTTGATTTGCACTTTGATGTAGGAAGCCATGTGCCTTTGATCCATATCTTAAGGACTGGGAGACACAGGCCTTTAATTTGGATCTTGAGGTAGGAAAACATATGCTTTTAATCCCATTCCTAGAGTGAAAAGACACACCTTTATTCTGGGCCATACCATTCACAGGCAGTCAATATAAGGACATTGAAAAAGAAAGCACTTCCTCTTTGCTTGATTGCCTTGCCTTGCTAGTAAATCCATTTTATTTTATTTTATTTTATTTTATTTTATATATGTATATATTTTTGTTGTTGACGTTGGAACCAACTTCTTTGGGATTCCAGCATATAAAATAAAATAAAATAAAATAAAATAAAATAAAATAAAATTAGAGATATTCAGCCTAATGAGCAAACATTAGATTCCTCGACTTTCCATTCACAGATAGCCATTGTTGGATTTAGCTGAACTGTAACCTATAAGTCATTCCGATAAATTCCCTTTATATATTCCATGCATTTTGTGACTCTATAGAACCCTGATAATAAACATGTATGAAGAGTACAGTAGACTTTTCAGGAATATTGTGTGTGATAAAAACCAACAGATTCATTTCAAAATGTTTATTTTATTACTTTATGTGTCTGTGTTCTTTGGTTCTGGGGGAGTCCAGAAATGGGAGGCAGTTTTCCTGGCAG
Organism: Mus minutoides; assembly: GCA_902729485.2. NCBI lineage: Eukaryota > Metazoa > Chordata > Mammalia > Rodentia > Muridae > Mus > Mus minutoides. The sequence goes on from LR750695.1 coordinate 266,077, forward strand.
ATGTGAGCCACCATTGTGGGTACTAGGAACTGAACTTGGGTCTTCTACAAAAAGCAGAAAGTGCTCTTAACTATCAAGGCATTTTTTTAATTTCTCCTTTGAGCACCCTTGAACTTCTAATTTGAAAATGATCAAAATGAAGAAAATATCTAATAAAAGTTGGAAAAAAAAAGAAAATGATCGCCAATAAAACTTAGTTCATTTTTGGTATTGGTTTAGTAAAATGGAGAGGGATACTGCATCTATTTTTCTCTTTTGTTGTTGTTTGCTTTTTATACTTTTATCTCCTCTTTGAATCATATTTTACAGCACAAGTGCCTTTTAAATTCCTTTTATGGATGTGCATCCTACCCTCTTCTTACTGCACTCCTTAAAAAGAAGGTACTGTTTGAATCAAACCATGACTACTGCCAACTTATGGCTTCAAGAATGAAGCTCTTTTGCACAAGGCTCCAAGAAATTAAAGTTCATTATCTCTTTGGTTGTTCATTGATGAATCTGTTACATTTATTTGGCATGTTATGTCTCCATTCGTTTTTTTTTTTTTTTTCAATAGACCATTTTATGCATGTTTCCTGGAAGTGGGCCACAGTAGGTACTGGGGATGTTTCTTACCTGTCCTGTATGTGAATGACTTTGAAGAGCTTAGGTTAAATGCATCATGGTTTTTGTTTGTTTGTTTGTTTGTTTTAGTGTTTTTCTCCTCTTAATAAATTAGCTCCATTGACAAAATGGGATAGTGATAATAAAGGAACACTGTGGCCTTAAGGAATGAGTTGGCTGCTTTGGATTGCCTCTTGCACACGAATTAGAGTCAAGAGATATAGATAAGTTGGCTCATGTGGGAAAGTGGCAATTGGATGATTACATATGCAATTCACACAAACGGAGTGAAATTTGACATCTATCTCTCACGTTACTGAAAATTACTTCAGAAGGTGGGGTCAGGGGTCAGGGGAGTGTTCTTTCCCTGACCCTGGAAATCCTGGTAGGCTAGTCTTTTTTTCTGGTAACAACAATCTTAGGTCTCTGATTTTTGAAGTTACAGGATATGGTGCTAATTCATAAAGACTCAGTCCGTATAGTGTTCACTATTTGAATCTTCACTGGTCTTTGGCTTTCCCTCCTTCTTGGGGAAGTCGGCTGCTGCAGGTTTGCATCTTCCTTCATTGAGACAGCAGATAAGAGTCTTTACAGGGAAGCTTGTGTTCACAGCTTCTCCCTTACTAAAATCCCTAACACGAATGCTTGTGCCTTCTCCAAAATTCAAATGCACAAATCAATTTTCAAGTCGAAGACAATAGAAGGTATGGCATTTGTGTGTGTGCGGGTTTATGTTAGAATTTAAAGTTCTCCTGGATGGTATTAGGGTCCTTTTACAAATTTCAGCCAGGTCTTGGCCCTGACACCTTGTAAGAATGCAGAGTAAATGTACTATTCCATGAGCCCGGAAGTCCGCCTTAACCAGACATTGATTCTTCTGGCATGTTAATTGTGGGCTTATTGGCTTTTGGAACTATGAAAAATAACTATTTTTTTCATAAGCTTTTCAATTTTTTTTTTGGTATAGGAGTTGGAACAAACTACCAGTAATATTCATCTCATTTAAATTACTCTCAAACTCATTAGATTCATCTAATGGGAAAAGAAAGGAAAAGAGAAAAAATTGACTTAGTACATAATAATCTTTCATGATGAGGTGGAGGTAGGGAATATATATCTGTTAAAGCTTTGGGAATTGTAGATAATCTACCCTGAAGATTTTCTTCTCTTTGTATCTCTCTGTGTATATGTGGGAGGCATGGTTTGTTTTGATTATTTTTAATTGTTATTCATCTTTTTTTGGTAGTGCTGAGATGGAACCCCAGTCCTCACAATGCTAGGTAGATATTCTAACACTGAGTTACAGCTTCACAGATCCATTGCCATCCACTTCCCCATTATAAAGTTTTTCCTTTGGAACTTAATTGCTTCTGTCTCCCAGTTGCTCATAGTGGTAGACCCTATGAAGGAAGGCAACTACTCTTGTTTCCAGCCCTTTTCAGGAAGTTTATACCCTCTGAGCTAAAACAGCCTGAGGCTGCTTTTGCTCTTTGGAGCATGGCTCACCATCTTTGGCTTAATAATATTTTGTCTACGTAGTTGCTTTATGACTCCTAGTCACTAATGCAATTTTCATCTTTAGAGTGCTGGTAGTTTAAGGTTATGAATCTTACAATGGAAACCTTCATTCTAATGCTTTAGAGAGAAGAAGAGATACCTTCCCCATGAGTCTTCCATTTCTTTGGAGAAGTGTAAGTATTAATCCCTTCAGCTTTTGACATATTCATTCTCTGCATGTTTCAACACAGTTTGTCATCTTTGTCATTGTCAGAGATGTTGGTATTGACATTTTCTTTGCAAGCTTCAAATTTGGGTTATCTGTCTCAAACTGTTCTCTATACTCACATGTATCATATTTTTGTCAAAGCAGAAGGACTTACATTTTAACCACTGTTAGGTGTATCTTTTCCTTGATTATCTACTCTGTGTATATCTTTCAAGAACTGGGGCTAGTAATAATGAGATGAAAGAGAAGTCAGATAAAGTAGTTGTATTGTTTTTAGTTATTATGACCCAACACTCTTTTTATTGATTAGAAACCTGTGGCCTTTTCAAATACAGTTTCTCTTAGTTATTAGATTAGCTAATATAGTGAGAGGAAAGACTTTTGAAATAACAACTAAAAAGAGACAAAAGTCTAGTGGGAAATATTGAATCCTCCTACAGGGGTAATTTTCTAAGAATTGAGTTAGAAGAATTAGATTTACTTTCTAAGGTCTCTAGTAGGTTGGATGATTTAGATTAGCATTAGGTGCCAAATGGCAATAGAGTGTACTGGGTCTGTCCTAATTCATGAGGCTGGCAAAACACTTCATAACTCTTCATTTTTAATTGGCCTTCTGTACCTGAGCACCATAGCTCACATTAAATGAGCCATGAAAGTTAAGTATTACTGTGCTCACTGGACATTTGTATTGGTATTTTAGCCTTTACTAGCTTTGTGGGATTTACAAAGTTAGAGCATTTGAGGTGGTAAGAATTGCCACTATATTTTACAGTTAATTCTTTTTAGCCGGTATAATATGAGAAAATAAATAGTTATTTTCTTAGAAGGGATATATGTTTCTGAACTATAAATTACAGGTTTCTACCTTATGCTTTAAAGGTAAGTATCTCAAAGTTCTGATGTACACATACATTAATACTTAAGGTCATATTTAACACATTTGCATGTTGGAAGATTCGTGTCTAAAGAATTTTTTATTAATAACGTTTTCAATTTATTCATAATGTAATTTTCCCCCTTTCTAGAAAGAAATTGCAATCTTCATATTTTAATGGTATAGCATTAGAGTCTGATTTAGTGAATTATTTAAAGAAATATAAGGACACTGAAATTATAAGATATATTTCTAGCAGATAGTTAAATTACTAGATGGAAAGATCCTCTGTTCTTAAATGAGTTTATGAACTGCATCATCAACACACACCTCTGAGGTGCTACTGACTACAGCATGTGCTAAATCCAAGTCTTTTGGCTATAGCATAAGTAGAAGTAAGTAATTAACATATGCTACTGATACTTTAGAGTTAGTTGCTTTTTTAAATCTTGAATCCTGAGGACATTGATTTAGAATGTCCTCAGACTTGAAAAATAATATACAATCATAAGAGTATTATCAATGCTATTTAGAACCATTTGAAACAAAGAGTTCAGAGATATTAAAAATGAAGGGATACATGAATAATGTTGCCTTAGATATTATATTATATCTAAGTTTGGGTATGAATGGAGATAGTATAGCCATGTTGTTTTCAAAATGGCTATAGTTTAGGTAACTGAAGGAGCTGAAGGTGTCATCATTGGAAGTTAAGAATTTTGACAGTGGTAAAATCTTGAAGATGAAAAGAAAAATAGAAAGACATATAACTGATATATTTTGTGGCTTAAGTTATTAATGACCAGAATTGAAAGAGAAAGATACTCTATAAAACTGTCAAATTTTATAAGAAAACCATATATATATACGTTCATCATCCATGATTGCTATATCAAGTCTCCATATTTTGCAGTTATATATAAATAATTTTATTTGTGAGTATTAAGTGCAATAGTCTACATAAAGTACTGCCAATAGTGCCAGACATCTAGTAAGTACACAACAAATGTTAGCTGTTGAGCATTAATGATATTCATAAATTAACTTGGAAGCCTAAGAAACACTGGACCTCTTCAAATATCATCAGCAAATGAGATGTGATTTTAAATCCAACTCTTGCTTTTCCGGTGTGTTGGGGTATCCAGGACTTGCTGTGGTGGGAGAACTTGGGTTCTGATGATGCCAAGTAGCCTTGGTTTCTGTTGGTAAGGTTCTTGCACTTGCCTTTTGCTACCTGGTTATCTCTGGTATTAATTGGTCACACTGTCTCTGTCTGGAGCTTGTCCCTTCTGTTGATCTGTAAGCCTGTGTCAGTACTCCTGAGAGACTAGCTCTCTCCTGGCAGGACTTGTGGAACAGACCCAGGTCCTGGGTATAGATGGAGACTGGAAGGATCCTGTCCCAGTGTTTCCACTGTTCCTGTGCCCTGTGCACTCCTGTCTGGTCCTGCTTTGGACAGTTATTGGAGAGAATGAGCCCAGGAGTGAGAACAGCTCTCTCCTGGAGGGACCTGTGTACAGAGGGCTATGAAACAGCCTTAGCTCCTGGGAGAAGATGGCAACAGGAAACAACATCAACAAATGAAAGTAGAAAATGGCACACATCCATATAAACTCACAGGATTAAAACCATTGTGGTTTGGTTCTGTTTCCCAAGCTCACATGTTTGAGGCTTGATCTCTGTGTCTCTGTGTTGATTTTTTTTTTTTTTTTTGTTTTTTTGTCAACTTGACACAAGCTAGAGTTTTTTTTTGAGAGAAGAGAACCTCAACTGAGAAAATGCCTTCTTATGACTGTCCCATAGCCAAGTCTGTGAGGCATTTTCTTGATTGATGATTAATATAGAAGGGTTCAGACCATGGTATGTGATGCTAAACCTTGACAGATAGTCCTGAGCTGAATAAGAAAGCAGCGTGAGCAAGCCATGAGAAAGGAAGTCAGTAAGCATCACTCTTCTGTGTCCTCTACTCCAGGATCTGTTCCTGGCCCGACTCTACTCAGTGATGATTATAAACTATAAGTGTGAGATGAAATACCATATCTGTCCTAAGTTGCTTTGGGCCATGATGTTTTATCACAGGAATAGAAATATAAGACAATGCAGAATTCCAAGAGATGAGGGCTAATGGAACATAACAAGACCATGAGGACAGAGTAATTGGAAAGAAAAAAACAATGGATTTGATAGTATGACAAACATTTTCATAAAATCAATATGAAAGAAGAACAGTTGATTAGCTGTCATTGTATGAACTGAAAAAACATTGGTTATTATCTCTGGGAAAATATCAAGTGGATGAAGTACAAATGGTCACTTTTTCATTTCTGTGTAGTGTTTAGACAGGGAATAGATCCACTGATATGCTGTTAATCAATGTTAGGAGTCCAAGAGGGACAGCATTTTATTGACAAGATAAGCTTTTGTTGTTGTTGTTGTTGTTTTGATTGAAACTTGAGTGGTTAGCTAGCTGTCTCTTGGAGATATTTGAAGATATTACTGTGGAGCTCAGAGCTAGGATAGGTAGGCAGATTTGACCATCAATCATGTGGCTATTACAGCAGACATATGGTACTTGAAGGAATACCAAGAGAAAATTGATAAAGTAAATTGAGGACAAGCTTAAGGATTAAGCCTTGGGGATGTTGACTCTATGATGAAGCAGAAGGAAGTATAATTAGCTACAATAACTCAAGGAAAATTGGAGTTAGAGACTGAGAAAGGGAACTGAGCAAAACGTGTTTTCAAAGTCGTGAGCCAAGGTTTAGGAAAGGGGGTGATGGTCTTTTTACTCTCTCATTATGAACTACTTTTGGCAGATGGAGATGTTTCTTCCTGTATTTAGCTGAGATTTTATTTGCTTCCTCTAATATGTAATGTAGTATCTTGTTTTGTTTCATTTCTTCAGAAACATTGAGGATTTATTTACAAACTTTTCCAGTCAAGAAAAAAAAATAGTACTCATTTTAGGGAGGGAAGTTAGAATTGCAAAGCTTTAAACTTATTTTTTAAGACCTTTTTTTCCCCTTAGCTTTGATGAATATATATATATATATATATATATATATATATATATATATATATATATATATATATATATATATATATGATCAAGTATGGCATGGAAGTTTAGTGGAGATGCTTGAATCTAGCCTGGAGATGTTTATAGCTGAGAATAGGCTAGTGCTTGCTGGACAAGCTAGGAAAGGAGACCATTTAAATTGAACCATTTTTCTATGTAAAATGTGATGCATTTCTCTGTATTCATTCACAGATAATGTCTTTATTACTTACTTCATTTCTTAAGGAGAACCTTTGTGGAAATATAACTGGGTTGGCAGATAGGAAAAATATTCTAAACAGAAACTTGCATCTCTCATTATAATTAATAGGTTATTGAGAAATAGGAAGAGAAATTTCCCAGTAGAAATGAGGATTTCTCCAATTTCATGGTTTGAATCAGAAATTTCCTTCATTCTATGGCATTTGAACACGTGGCTCCTATTTGTTGCTGCTTCTTGGGAAGATTGACCTGATAAAACCTTGTTGGAAGAAGTATTCAATGAGGCAGACTTTGATATTAAAAGACTTGGATACTCCTATTTCTCTATTTCTGCTTTATTTTTGCATCTAAATATGTGAGCTACCAAGTTTCTGCTCTTGGTTCTATGCCTGTTGCTTGCTGCCAAGTATCTTTGCCATGACATTCTCTTCTCTGTCTGTCTAGGATTGTATGCCAAAATAAATTCTCTGTGCTACAAGTTGGCTTGGTTAGGGTGCTTTATACCAGCAACAAATAAGTAACTAATATGCTCAGGAATTTTTATCCTGGGAGAAGGAAAAACTTCAGGTAGACAACAAACTTGAATCCTAGAGATTTCGTATATTTCAAGCAACTTGTCAGGGCCTCTATATGTGATGAGACTTAATCCAAGACACTGAGAGTCAGTGCTGAAAGACTTGGGGGAGATAGCTGGATCTCATTTTTCTTCCCATTATGGCCCCATTGACAAATATTTCTTTTTATGCTTTCCACTATTACTTTTTTTAATTGACTTGTTGAGGATGGGTGGCTGTACCTGGCTTGGATACCTCAAGTTCAAAACAAAAGATAATACATGATGACCCTTTTGATCTGATACATTATCTACAACAGTGACTACAATTATTCATTTATTTATTTGAAATAACTTGGCACTGATGCTCCCAGTGTTAGTCAAGATGCTACTTAGGAAGATAAATGAAACAGACCAAGTGCTTCCAGTACCACATAAAAAGAGCTAATTGAAAAGATTAAAACTGTAAGAACACTCAGAGATAAGGCAAAAGAGGCCCTGTGGGTCATGTTTAGATTTTAGATTTATCCCATCAACCACAGTACATTTCTATTAGATATAATCCAAAGAGAGAAAATGTCTGGGTAGTATTATTAGCAATGAGGATAGAAATAGCACAGTGAAAATGATGAGATTAGTGGAAGGAGATTTCAGGGAGTTAGAAAGATTTATGATGTTAGTTGGCAAGAGGTCATGAAGTGGCCATGGTCCTGGGTTCACCGATGCTAAAATGATGAAAGAAAATACACACACACACACACACACACACACACACACAAAGAGAGAGAGAGAGAGAGAGAGAGAGAGAGAGAGAGAGAGAGAGAGAGAGAGAGAGACTTATATAGAAAAAGACACTGCTAAGCAGAGGGAGGACTCAGGGCCCAAATATTCAGGAATCTAGTCCTATGGGTCTACTTCCCATAATTTAGGATTGGTCAGTTTGAACAAAGACAGGGAAACTGATAGGCCCAAGACCTTTGTGTAAATGTGTTTTGATCTGCTTTGAGCTTGTCAGAAGGCCATTGATAGGGCGTTGCTATTGTCTGGAGAAAAAGATGAGGGGAGAAACTGGAATTTTTCCATGTTTAATATCTATCTGCAACCCCTCTGCCTACCTATCGGGGATCTGATGGCCTCCTAGTCCCTTATGAGTAGGGTGCCTGTATGTACTTGTGAAAGGGGACGGAGTTTAATATTTTATTCCTCCAGTACTTTGTAGTTTTACTTTGTTATTAATTGATTTATTGATTAGTTAATCAATTGCATTGCATTGCTGTACATTCTCACATTTATGTTCAAGTACAGGCCCAGTGTCCTCTAAAATTGTGAACCCAAATAAATCATATTTCTTTCTTTCCTTAACCATATTTCTTTCTAATTTGATTGTATCAGGTAATTCTCATAATAATGTAAGTCAATACTGATTAATTAGCAAAAAAGGAAGTGCCACAGAATGTATAGACAGAGCTACAGTTATGATCTTTTACAGTACAAGGATTCCAGCAAAGTCATCAGTGAGAAGGTGTCCGTGGGGCACAGACTCAGGGAAGTCCGGTCTGAACTTTGAAAGAACCTCCCCTGTTGGAGCTGCAGATGACATAGGCACTCCTCAGCAGGAGCTTAGAGGTTGTAGATTCTCATGGAGCAGCTCACTAGAGAGAGTGCCCAGTGCCGTGAGTGACTCTTGTCTGCATGAGGAACAGTTAGGAAAGCAAATCCTAGATGCCAGCCATGTGACAATATACAAACAGGCCTTTCCAGGCATATGTCCTTTCCCTTGGTACAGTAGCAGCAGTTCTTGTGCTTCCTGTTTTGTTTTGCAGATCTTTGAGCTGCAGCATCTTATGTGATGCATTCTCAAGCAGCCTGTCATCTCTACAGATGTGACTGTCAGTTGATTCATACACAGAGGCCATGGATCTGTAACTCTTGTGCTTTTGGTACATTTATTACCTATTTTCCAACAATCTCCTCTGTATCACGTTTTTGGCTGAGTCTGGGTGTGGAATTCTGCCTCACATCTCCTCTCCAGACATTACATATTGATCTCATGTCATACCTAAGTTACTTTGAAGGTTAATGGAAAAAGCATCTTTCATTTTGAGTGTCTTTTTAATGTTAGGCTATAATTTCCTTTCCTAACAACTCACACAGCTATCTGTACCTGGGGCCTACAAGAATTGTGATTAAAATGAAAAGATAATATTTATGAGGAGTGATAAAGTTTAATGAAATCCCATAAATATTTAATATTAATTAATGTATTTCTGGTATGTATATGTGTTATTCAATGATAGTTTACTGGTTGAGAAGTGTACAGAGACATAATTTATGAGACTAATGCTCCAATTACTTGGCTAGCCATAGAAAGCAGGAACCACTGAGGTCTTAATGATCAAATCTGTACAGCATTGAACTGACATTTGATTGAGAGCTTTCTGTGCTTTAACTCAATGTACTTGACACATTGTCTACTTGTTTGTATTACTCCATATGCATTACCAAGAAAGTGACCTATTTATTACTAAAATATTCATTTCTCTTATTCCTTGTTATTCAAAGTGTGTTCCATAAACTAGGAAGAGTAAGATCATTTGGAAGTTCGTTTGAAATGCATAATATTGGTTCTAGCCCCAGACATACTAAATAGAGCATGTATCCTAGTTATCTGTCCACTGAAGCCTACTGAAGTTTGAGAACTGCTGCTGTAGTAATCATGTTCCTTGCTTCTTCATAATCGATTATCAGACGATGCCTTATCATAGTGCAGGTCCAGTTATTCTAGGGATTATTAGCTTGTCAAGAAAATTGCATTTAAAATCTATAAACTAGCCAGGTGGTGGTGGCACACGCCTTTAATCCCAGCACTTGGGAGGCAGAGGCAGGCAGATTTCTGAGTTCAAGGCCAGCCTGGTCTACAAAGTGAGTTTGAGGCCAGCCAGGGCTATACAGAGAAACTCTGTCTTGAGCACCCCCCGCCAAAAACAAAACAAAGAAACAAACAAACAACCACAAATAAAATCTATAAACTAGAACATAGCTTCTGGGACAGTGTTCCTTTCGAGCCTTCATCTTCAGTCAGGAGGCAGAACTGAGCTCCAGACATATGTGCATTTTCCCCACCAGAGGAGAGTGAGCCACCAGGAAGGGCTTTGAATGCAGAACCAGGTGAGAATACCATCTTGTATCCTGGGTCCCTCAGAGACCAGTCTTTGCAGGATAGCTCCCTGGCTGCAGAAGCAACATAGCTTCTGGGACAGGGTCCCTTTCAGGCCTTCATCTTCAGCCAGGAGGCAGAGCTGAGCTCCAGACCTCTGGGCACCTTCTCTGCAAGAGGAGAACTTGCCTGCAGAGAGTACAGTGACCACTGAAACTCAGGAGATAGTTGGACTCCCAGGAGTGCTAACAGAGGCTAACAGAATCACAGAAGGAAAAAGCTCCAGCCAGAGACAGCTGTAACAACTAAGGCCAGAGATTACAGGATGGCAAAAGGCAAACATAAGAATCTTACTAACAGAAACCAAAACCAGTCAGCATCATCAGAACCCAGCATTCCCACCACAGCAAGTGCTGGATACTGCAACACACCTGAAAAGCAAGATTTGGATTTAAATCACATCTCATGACGCTTGTAGAATATTTTAAGAAAGACATTAATAATTCACTTAAAGAAATACAGGAGTACACTGCAAAACAAATAGAAGTCCTTAAAGAAGAAAGACAAAAATTCTTTTAAGAATTACAGGAAAACACAAGCAAGCAGGTGAAGTAATTAAACAAAACCATTCAAGATCTAAAAATGGAAGTAGAAACAATAAAGAAAACCCAAAGGGAGACAACTCTGGAGATAGAAACCCTAGGAAAGAAATCAGGAACCATAGATGTGAGCATCAGCAACAGAATACAAGAGATGGAAGAGAGAATCTCAGTTGCAGAAGATTCCATAGAGAACATGGACACAACAATCAAAGAAACTGCAAAATGCAAAAGATCCTAACTTAAAATATTCAGGAATCCAGGACAAAATGAAAAGCCCAAACCTAAGGATAATAGGAGTGGATGAGAATGAAGATTTTCAAATTAAAGGGCCAGTAAATATCTTCAACAAAATTATAGAAGAAAACTTCCCTAACCTAAAGAAAGAGATGCCCATGAACATACAAGAAGCCTACAGAACTCCAAATAGACTGGACCAGAAAAGAAATTCCTCCTGACAAAAAAATAATCAGAACAAAATATGCATTAAATAGGGATAGATAATTAAAAGCGGTAAGGGAAAAAGGTCAAGTAACATATAAAGGCAGGCCTATTAGAATTACTCCAGACTTCTCACCAGAGTCTAAGAAAGCAGGAAGATCCTGGACAGATGTTATATAGACCCTAAGAGAACACTAATGCCAGCTTAGGCTACCATACCCAGCAAAACTCTCAATTACCATAGATGGAGAAATCAAAGTATTCCATGATAAAACCAAATTCACACAATATCTTTCAACAAATCCAGCCCTTCAAAGGTTAATAAAGGGAAAACACCAACACAAGGATGGAAATTACACCATAGAAATAGCAAGAAAGTAATCCTTCAGCGAACCTAAAAGAAGACAGCCTCGATAACAGAATTCCAACTTTAACAACAAAAATAACAGGAAGCAAGAATTACTTTTCCCTAATATCTCTTAGTATCAATGGACTCAATTCCCCAATAAAAAGACATAGACTAACAGACTGGCTACATACAGGACCCAACATTTTGCTGCTTACAGGAAACAAAAACAGACACTACCTCAGAGTGAAAGGCTCTAAATCAATTTTCCAAACAAATGGTCTGGAGAAACAAGCTGGAGCAGCCATTCAAATATCAAATAAAATTGACTTCCAACCTGAAGTTATAAAAAAAAAAGACAAAACACTTCAAACTCATCAAATGTAAAATCTTCCAAGATGAACTCTCAATTCTGAATATCTATTCTCCAAATGCAAGGGCATCCACATTCATTAAAGAAACTTTAGTAAAGCTCAAAGCACACATTGTACCTCACACAATAATAGTGGGAGATTTCAACACTCCAATCTCAACAATGGACAGATCCTAGAAACATAAACTAAGCAGAGACACATGGACACTGAAAGAAGCTATGAAACAAATGGATTTAATAGATATCTACAGAACATTTTATCCTAAAGCAAAAGGATATAACTTCTTCTCAGCACCACATGGTACCTCCTCCAAAATTAACCGTATAATTGGTCACAAAACAGGCCTCAACATATACAAAAATACTGAAATTATCCCATGCATCCTACCTGACAACCACGGACTAAGGCTGATCTTCAATAACAACATAAATAATAGAAAGCCAACATTCATGTGAAAACTGAACAACACTCTAATCAATGATTCCTTAGTCAAGGATGAAATAAAGAAAAAATTAAAGACTTTTTAGAGTTTAATGAAAATGAAGCCACAACTTACCCAAACTTATGGGACACAATGAAAACAGTCCTAAGAGGAAAACTCATAGCCCTGAGTGCCTCCAAAAAGAAACTAGTGAGAGCATATACTAGCAGCCTGACAGCACACCTAGAAGCTCTAGACCTAGGGAAGCAAATTCACCCAAAAGGAGTAGAGGGCAGAAAATAATCAAATTCAGGGCTGAAATCAACCAAGTAAAAACAAAAAGAACTATGCAAAGAAGCAACCAAACCAGAAGCTGGTTCTTTGAGAAAATCAACAAGATAGATGATCCCTTAGCCAGACTAACTAGAGGAGACAGGGCTAGTATCCTAATTAACAATCAAAAATGAAAAAGGTGACATAACAACAGATCCTGAGGAAATCCAAAACATCATCAGATCATACTACAAAATGCTATAATCAACAAAACTGGAAAACCTGGATGAAATGGACAAATTCCTAGACAGATACCAGGTACCAAAATTAAATCAGGATCAGATTAACAATCTAAACAGTCCTATAACCCCCCAAAGAAATAGAAGCAGTCATTAATAGTCTCCCAACCAAAAAAAGCCCAGGCCCAGATGGGTTTAGTGTAGAGTTATAACAGACCTTCATAGAAGACCTAATTTCAACTCTCCCCAAACTATTCCAAAAAATAGAAACAGAAGGTACACTACCCAATTTATTCTATGAAGCCATAGTACTCTGATAACTAAACCACACGAAGACCCAACAAATATAGAGAAGTTCTGACCAATTTGATGCAAAAATACTTAATAAAATCCTTGCTCACTAAATCCAAGAACACATCAAAATGATCATCCATCATGATCAAGTAGGATTCATTCCAGGGATGCAGGGATGGTTTAATATATGGAAATCCATCAATGTAATCCACTATATAAACAAACTCAAAAACAAAAACCACATGATCATCTCCTTAGATGCTTAGAAAGCATTTGAGAAAATCCAACACCCTTTCAGGATAAAAGTCTTGGAAAGATCAGGAATTCAAGGCCCATACCTAAACATAATAAAAGCAATCTACAGCAAACCAGTAGCCAACATCAAACTAAATGGAGAGAAACTTGAAGCAATTCCACTAAGATCAGGGACTAGACAAGGCTGCCCACTTATCCCTATCTATTCAATATAGTACTTGAAGTCCTAGCCAAAGCAATTCGACAACAAAAGGAGATCAAGGGGATACAAATTGGAAAGGAAGAAGTCAAAATATCACTATTTCCAGATGATATGATTGCATATATAAGCGACCCTAAAAATTCTACAAGGGAAATCTTAAACCTGATACACAGCTTCGGTAAATTAGCTGGATATAAAATTAACTCAAATAATTCAGTGGACTTTCTCTTCACAAAGGATAAATGGCTGAGAAAGAAATTAGGGAAACAACACCCTTCATAATAGCCACAAATAATATAAAATACCTTGGTGTGATTCTAACTAAGGAAGTGAAAGATCTACGTGATAAGAACTTCAAGTCTCTGAAGAAAGAAATTGAAGAAGATCTCAAAGATAGAAAGATCTCCCATTCTAATGGATTGGCAGGATTAATATTGTCAAAATGGCTATCTTGCTGAAAGCAATCTACAGATTCAATGAAATCCCCAACCGCATTCCAACTAAATTTTTCACTGAGTTAGAAAGGGTAATTTTCAAATTCATCTGAAATAACAAAAAACCTAGGATAGCAAAAACTATTCTCAACAATAAAATAACCTCTGGTAGAATCACCATGTCTGACCTCAAGCTGTACTACAGAGGAACTGTGATTAAAAACTGCATGATACTGGTAGAGTGACAGACATGTAGATCAATGGAATAGGATTGAAGACCCAGAAATGAATCCACACACCTATGGTCACTTGACCTTTGACAAGGGATCTAAAGCCATCCAGTGGAAAAAAGACAGCATTTTCAACAAATGGTGCTGGCACAACTGGTGGTTATCATGTAGAAGAAAGTGAATTGATCCATTCTAATCTCCTTGTACAAAGCTCCAGTCTAAGTGGATCAAGGAACTCCACGTAAAACCAGAGACACTGAAACTTATAGAGGAGAAAGTGGGGAAAAGCCTTGAAGATATGGGCACAGGGGGCAAATCCTGAACAGAACAGCCATGGATTGTGCTTTAAGATGGAGAATCAACAAATGGGACTTCATAAAATTGCAAAGCTTCTGTAAGGCAAAAGACACTGTCAATAAGACAAAAAGGCCCCCAACAGATTGGGTAAAATGATCTTTACCAACCCTTAGTCAGATAGGGGATTAATATTGAATTTATATAAAGAACTCAAGAAGATTGACTCCAGAAAATCAAATAACCCTATTAAAAATGGGGTACAGAACTAAACAAAGAATTCTCAACTGAGGAATATCGAATGGCTGAGCAGCTCCTGAAAAAATGTTCAACATCCTCAATCATCAAGGAAATGCAAATCAAAACAACCCTCAGATTCCACCTCACACCAGTCAGAATGGCTATTAAAAACAATGAATTCATGAAATTATTAGGAAAATGGATGTATCTGGAGAATATCATCCTGAGTGAGGTAACCCAATCACCAAAGAACAGACATGATATGCACTCACTGATAAATGGATATTAGCCCAGAAACTTAGACTACCCATGATACAATTTGCAAAACACATGAAACTCAAGAAGAAGGAAGACCAGCCAATGGATACTTCATTCCTTTTTAGTATGGGGAACAAAATATCCATGGAAGGGGTTACAGAGACAACATTCAGAGTTGAGATGAAAGAAAGGACCTTCCAGAGACTGCCCCACTCAGGATCCATCCCATATAATACCACCATACCCAGACACTATTGCATATGCCAGCAAGTTTTTGCTGACAGGACCCTAATATAGCTTTCTCTTGTGAGGCTATGCAAGTGCCTGGCAAATACTGAAGTGGATGCTCACAGTCATCTATTGGATGGAACACTGGGACTCTAATGAAGGAGCTAGAGAAAGTACCTAAGGAGTTAAAGGGGGTCTATAACCCTATAGGAAGATCAACAACATGAACTATCCAGTACCCCCAGAACTGTGTAACTAGTTGCATATGTAGCAGAGGATGGCCTAGTCAGCCATCAATGGGAGGAGAGGTCCTTGGTCTTGCGAAGATCATATGCCCCAGTACAAGGGAATGCCAGGGCCAGGAAGAAGGGGTAAGTGGGTTGTGGAGCAGGGCAGGGGGAGGGAATAGGGGCCTTTCAGGATAGCATTTGAAAGGTAAATAAAAAATATCTAATTAAAAAATCTATAAACTAACACATTGTTTTTAACTGGAATCTTTAAACTGCATCAATCTGGGCAGTGCTTTGATAGTATCAGCAACTTATAAACCAACACATTTCCCCACCTCCCTCCCCACGGGCCTCTTAGCTTACAGCCATTGTTTAAAGACTACTTTTCTGAGAAAAACTGTATGTTTTAGCTCGCTTTCTGTTGCTGTGATAAACCCCATGGCCAAAAGCAGCGTG
Source organism: Mus minutoides (assembly GCA_902729485.2). Classification (NCBI taxonomy): domain Eukaryota; kingdom Metazoa; phylum Chordata; class Mammalia; order Rodentia; family Muridae; genus Mus; species Mus minutoides. The sequence goes on from LR750695.1 coordinate 282,084, forward strand.
GGGAAGAGAGGGTTTATTTAGGTTCGCAATATACAGTCCATTAGGAAAGCCATGGCAGGAGCCCAAGGAAGGAATCTGGAGGCTGGAATTGGTTTGATCCTCTGGCTTGCTCAGGTAGCTTTCATGTACACCAAGGGCTGTTCTTAGAAATGTATTACTAACAGGGGCCTGGGTCCTCCTACATCAATTTGTAATCAAGAAAATGCCCCACAGACAGATGCACATGATCTAAGCCCACAGAAATAAGGGTAAAAGATAAGGTATTCAGTGAAAGGAACAAGGATGAGAAATAAGGCAAACACAGTAGTGGGGACCAGGAGGTCTTACATAAGCTGATGACTTATGACAAGCTGGTTTATTAAGATGTATACCATCATATGTAGTATCTGCAAGGGTAAAATGTCTAAGGTCATAAATAACTAAGCCAGCCAATGTTGGCTAAGAGAACATGGGATGCTTCAGACACAGTGGCCTTATAACTGATAACCACAGCACAGGGGGAAGAGTTAGGTTTCCAGAAATTACAACCTTGACTCCTTCAAGACACTGGTTAAGTTTACTTCTGGATAAGGACAAAGAACTAAAGTTCCCTTTGTCCTTTCACCAGGGTCCCTGAGAAAAATCTTTGATTGATACAGCTCTCCACACCCATATACCAATCTGGTGGTTTCCACAACTGAGGTTCCCTCTTCCCTCTAGTGTCAACTTGACATCCAAGATTAGCCTTCAAAGGCTGCTTCAAGCATGGTATTATCCACCACAAAAGAGAGAAATGTCATTTTTTATCTCTTCAATAATATTTAGAGGCAAGTAGCTGCTGGGTTGGTCTTAGTCTATGCTTCAGCTATTCAGAAGCCTTTTTTACTTAGCTTTCCTGCATTTCATTCGTAGCTCCCTATACTCTGTTTCTAGAACATACCAGAGAATGCTTAGAACCCTGGACACTTCAGTAAATTTTTGGCTCTATCCAAACAATATCTCCTGATCAGAAAAAGCACAACATTTTTGGATTGTCTCAGTCCCACAGTTAGCGTTTCTTGTCTCTGACTCTCTTTACTTCTCTGACTCCATCTTTTTTTTTTTTTTTAATCTGTGGTTATTTGTCTATTCTTTGAGTTGATTTACTATCAACCTAGTTCCTTTAACTAAAGTTTATATATTACTGGCTTATATGTCCCAGGGAAAAATTTCCACTGCTAAGATATTTGGTTACATAAAATCATTGCTCTATAATTAATATGCAAGTCACTGTAAGAAAATAATTTATCAATATAGTGATCAAATTTCATATAAATTATAATTTAAACTCTATTTGAATTTTATTATTCAGGACTTTCTAGAAACTGGTTAATTAACATTGGAGTTTGATATGCATATTGAACAAATTTACTTATTAAAATGGAGTTCATAAGTATTGAGATGATTTATACTGGAAAGAAATATTCTGTTTGGTAATTTAAATTCTATTTCTTAGATAAATAGTTTTGTGCTTCTCGAAGGTTAGCTGAGTATGAAAGGTGATTGAAAGAAAAGAATGGATGAGCCTGATCTACCCTCCCAACTCTGAAGGCACAGTGCTCTCTAAATAGGTTTTTGTTATTGTTACTTCTTTCAAATGTTTTTGTAAAAGTCCAAATAAACTGTAATATAATTTTGCTGAATTAAGAAGTCCATGCCTTAGTCTTATTATTTATAATTTGTTAGGTATGTTTGGTGAAATTGAACAAAATTTCTGCAGTCAGCGTTTTATTTTGTATTTATCTTAGGGCACCATGAGAGGAGAAACCTTATTAACAGCAACTGAACTGAAATGATGGGGAAGCTTGGTCACATTTCCTCTTCTGATTAATGCCAGAAGAACTCAAGTAGGAAACCAGGGGGACTCAAGAAAGCTGAGCTCATGAATGTAGTTTGTATGACAAGGCTCATTTTTATTATTATATCTCCTTTGATAATGCATTTATGAGTTTACAACTCAACAAAGAAGCCTGCTTCTCAGCCAAGTATGTTCAAGGGTATATAAAATAGAATGTTATTTGTCTTTAGAATAGTGTCTGAGGTATGGAAACATCATTTTCCATAACTTTTCTCTAGAAATCAAGGAAGGCTATGTTCCTTCTTATATTTGTTGCCATTCCATCTCCCTTCCTGAGAAATATCAACATCAGGTGTTCTCCTGTATATGTCACCTTAATTTACATCTCAACTGATGGGATTTATCGAAGTCATTTTTTAAAGCTTCTAAGGACATTATGTATCAGTTATTTCTATTGTCATTAGGACCTAGTACTCAGGTCCTATGTGAGGGCATATCGTTTGTCATGACAGCGAAAGCAGATTGACTCAAAGACCTGGAAGAAGTGGTAGGTTTGTCTACATCTGATTATAGCAGGCAGCAGACATAGGGCAGGAAGCAGAGTCAGGCTATCAACCTCAAGGTCCACTTCACTTCTCTCAGTGGCCCTTGACCTCCTACAAAGCTGCGTCTCTGAAAGGTTTCACAACCTCCTGAAACACTGCCACAAGTTCAAGAATAAATGTTTATGCACATGAACCCTTGAAAGACATTTCACATATAAACCATAACAGTTTGAACACATTGAACTTCTTACTATGACTAGTTATAGCCTTTCCCCACAACTCCAAAGCATTTTAAAATTGATAATCTATATTTGGGCATATAAGAGAATCAATGAATCAGATATGGCAAACACATGGTATCTAAAAGTCAAAGAGTTTTCTTTAACAAAAACCCTTAGGAAATTTTAATTGGGTACTCTAATAATAAGCTTATCTTCAAATACAAAATACCTCCCATTTATGTATATCTTCTGGTATTTGATGCAAATGCAAATATTTTCAGGGATGGGAGGATCTCTAGATTTGATAGAGACTCAGAACTGGACAGTACGTGTGACATGGCATGCCTAGACATGAAGATTAGGGTATTAAAAATGCCCCCGGAATGTTCATTTTTTTTCCATAGGTGAGATGCTTCCTGCAAGTAACCTGGAAACAGCCTTAACAACTTTTTAAGAAAATTAAATTAAATCAAGATTAACTTTCAGGAGGAGACTGGACTTATTCAACATAGGTTAATAAAAAACAAGCAGGAAAACGCCACAAGAGAGTTGTCGCAACTATACAAGCTTCATTGCAAGAACTGTAAAGCCTGTATTTTAATAATATAGTGATGTCAGTTCCAGGGAATCCAAAAGCCCTGTTGACATCATAAAAGTTATTAGTAGACTGTGTAAGCCAGGGACAAGAGAAGTTAGACTGACTGTTTCTGCGTTGTCTATGGTGAAGTTATTGCCTCTGTGATCAGCTGTTCGATATGCAGCATTGGGGAGTGAGTAGTAACACAAAGGTCAGATTGCCTGTCCCTTTCTGTGTAACCCAGGACAATATTTAACCTCTTCTATCTCAGTTTTTTTCCTGTTTGTAGTCAAAAGTTAATAAATGTATTTTGTCATAGGATTGTGTAAAAATTTAAATAAAGTACTATAAGTGGGACTATTAATGAAATGCCTGAGATACGAAAGTAACTTATTAAATATGTAAATAGGCAAATGCAATTGTGGGACATGGTCTGCAAAGACTATTCCCACAAGGAAGGAGAAAACTCCCGTAAGAATGTCAGTAAATATCAAGAGGAGATTGGGACAGTGTCTTAACAGCAAAGCACCAAGACGGCCATTGAGATGCAAGGGTAGCTAAGTTTTAGAGCAGAACTGTCATCTTGCTTTTTTCAACAAACCCTGTTGCTGGCTAGTCTTTCATTTCCTTACAAGTCACAGTTTAGCAAATACACATTCTTTCTCTCTTTCCAATGTAAACTAAAATGAACACATACACATGCACATATATCACAACACACAAATGCTTAGTTCTTATGTTTCAGGTTGGCTTCTTTTCAAGGTATTTATGGTTTAGGAAAATTCCTCTTTATGATGAATTTATTGGGATGTAGTCACATCATAGATCTAGAAATATATGAGGATTTTAACTCGAAATAGAGAACCATGAAAACATAGGTTAAAATGGATATAGCCTAAGATCCTTCTAGAATTAATAACAACTGAAACACTTGTAAAATATTGAACTTCAATAGAAGTCACTGAGAACTCTACCGGCAGCTAAGCAATATCCACAAGGTCACAGAGATATTAAAACAAGAAAACAACCAAATTATTTGAATTGTCTTAAATTATGAACCAATTGGGTATTTACCCCCCCTCCCGATTTTCTGGTCAATGGGATAGCATCTTATGCATCTCTCTCCAGTGAGTTTAAACTTTCATACTTCAGGCCTATCTAGCTACATCTGACTCTGTTTCAGGAGTTAACATAGAGTTTTGATTTTTATTTTTATGATTCCTTCTTTCTCACCAACACTCAAGATTAGTAATGTAGAAACTGCAGACTTCAAGAAAGCTGATAGATGGGCCCAGTAAGTACCTTTAAAAATAGCAAATGGTCAAACCTGACCTTTGGATGCTGACAGCGGAGGGGTAATTGCATTGAAATCATTTCCCTTCCAGGGAGAGAAGCTTGCTGAGAATTGGCTTCCTGCTTAAATAGAACAGGGTTATTTTATCCTTACAAGCGAATCTTCTGACACTTTAAAGCCAAGTGTCATTACTTTTGTCTGGCTTGTGGATTGGTGGATTCTCCATAAGTGTGATTTAATAGCCCGAATCTGTCATGAAATATTTATAGCTTTTTGTGCCTTGAAGATTTTGAGTTTTACTTATAACCACATTATTAATGAAATGGCTTATATATAACATGACACAATATAGCATCTTGTACAAGTAGAACTATTCTAGTACAAGTGTACATTTTGGTTTAAATTTGGATAACATCTAGATATTATCTGGTAAGAAAAATTTTGGTCAGCAATGTAGACATCATCTTTTGCAAATTTTAAAAGGATAATTAAATAGTGAGATTGGTCAATTAAACTAATTATTTTAATTAAGTTTAAAAATTAAAATTTAAAAGCAAACTGAGTATGTAGCTCAGTGGAAGAATATTTACCTGCCACGTGGAGACCCTGGGTTCAATTCCCATAATGATAGAATAAAGTCAATGGTTTGTGGTTGAGATAAACTTGTAATGAGTTAAAGTATTTAAAATTTAAAGGTCAAATTCCTGTATTTGCCTGAATTGGAATAACTTTTTATATTCAGATTTTATGTGCATTTGTAAAAATAATATATTTTACTGCTTGTTCAAATATACATTCTGATTAAGGTAATATTTATATTTTATAATAGAATGGTCTTTTCCTGCTCAATATACCTTCTTTTATTTTTATTCTAAGTTTATGAAGATATAACTGACAAAAGCTGTACACATGTAAGGAATGTAATATGATGATACATGTAGGCATTGTGAAGTCATCACAATGGAACAAAATGACATATTCAGAACTTCTTTTGTGAAAAGTACATTTGAAATTATTCTCAATTAATTTTAAGGGTCAAATGGTTTAATTTTTAACTATATTGACCATAGTGTATATCACATGTCTGGAAAGTATTTTATAGTTGAATGTTTGTATATTTTAGCAACAGTACTCCTATTTCATCCTTTCCTTTAGTTTGAGCAGTGTTGTATATTAATTTTTGTGCGTTTGTTGTTTTTAGATTTCATATGCCAAAAGAATAAAACAGCAGTTGACTTTTGGCAATTAGCTTATTTGATTTAGCATACCTTAATTTAGAAACATTCATGTAGATATGGCAGAATTCCCTTCTTTTTAAAGACTGAATAAGATTTTAGTGTGTGTGTGTGTTTATCACATTTTCTTTAAATTACTCATCTTTGAATAGATACTAGTTATTTCTACATATTGGTTTGTAAAAATTCTGCAAAATGAACCCTTAAGTTCAGGCATCTTCTTAAGATAGTGACTTTATTTCTGGATCCATGTATAGAATTTGTATTGTCCACTCATATGGTAGTAGTAATCATACATTCTTAAAAAAAACTTTGTAATAGTTTTCGTAATTTCTGTACCCTTCACAATGAATCATTTCTCTTTCTCCACATTCTCACAATTGCTGGTTTTATACATACATAAATACATGCACGCATGCATGCATGCATGTGTGTGTGCGCACACATGTACATACACTATACATATGTAACATTTAACACACACATATATGTTACGTGTATTTTAAGAGGTATGAGGCGATACTGAACTTTGGTTTTGGTCCATATATTCCTGAATAGTGAGGTCTAGTATGTGTTAATAGACCTGTTGGCCACTGACATATTCCTTTGGAGAAATGTCAAGTTTTGTGCTCATTTTAGAATTGGGGATTTTGGATATTAACATATTTTGGATATATATATATATATATATATATATTCTTCCAATTTGCAGGTATTTTTCCATAAAGAGAATTTTTAATGTCCCTCTCGTTTGTTTTTGTTGTCTATGGCTTGGTCTTATGCTAAAAAATCATTTTTAGCATGGCGGTGGTGGCGCACGCCTTTAATCCCAGCACTTGGGAGGCAGAGGCAGGCGGATTTCTGAGTTCGAGGCCAGCCTGGTCTACAGAGTGAGTTCCAGGACAGCCAGGGCTATACAGAGAAACACAAAAAAATCATTTTTAGACCAAAGTCACAAGGATTTCATATATTTTTCTTTTTCTAGAAATTTTACAGATCCATTTAAGCTGATTTTGTATATGATTGGGGTTGGGGTGTCTGGCTTTTTCTTCTGCATTGATATTCAAATTTCATAGCAGTGTTTATTCAATATACTCTTTGATATTGTATATTTTTATATCTTCCTTGTAGATTAGTATATGTATAGGTATACTTTCTATACTGATTGCTGTTAAATTTATGTTTCCATGACAATGCCATACTTCTTTGATTATTATATGTATAAATTATTACCTGAAATCAAAAGGTTTGGTGCTTGTTGATTGTTGCTGTCATTGAATTTTTTAAAGATTATTTACGTCATTTGTGGTTCCACTCAAATTTTAAGATGATTTTCCTTTTCTAAATTAAAAAAATTTTTTTTATTATACTCCAGATTTTATCCCCCTCCCAGTCCACCCTCTGATTGTTCCACATCCCATACCACTTCCTTCGCCCCTCCCCCTCCCCAATGTCTCCACAAGGATGTCCCCATCTCCCCATCATCCTACCCCACCAGACCTCCTCATTCCCTCCGTCTCTTGTGGGTTAGGTGAATCTTCTCTGACTGAACCTAGACCCGGCAGTCCTCTGCTGTATATGTGTTGGTAGCCTCATATCAGCTGGTGTATGCTGCCTGGTTGGTGGTCCAGCATATTAGAGATCTTCAGGTCCAGGTTAATTGAGATTGCTGGTCCTCTTACAGGGTCACCCTTCTCTTTAGTTTCTTCCAGATTTTCCCTAATTTAACCACAGGGGTCACCAGATTCTGTCCATTAGTTGGGTATAAATATCTGCATCTGACTCTTTCCACTGTTTGTCGAGTCTTTTAGAGGTCAGTCATGATAGGTCCCTTTTTGTGAGCACTCCTAGCCTCACTAGTTGTGCCAGGCCTTGGGGAATCCCCCTGAGTTGGATCCCACTTTGGGCCTTTCAGTGGACCTCCTTTTCCTCAGGCCCTTCTCCAATTTTGTCACTGCAGTTATTTCATACAGGAACAATTCTGGGTCAGAATTTTTCACTGTGAGATGGCAACCCTATTCCTCACTTGTCTTGTCTTTCTGCTGGATGTGGGCTCTACAAGTTTCTTCTCCCCACTGTAGGGCATTTCATCTAAGGTTCTTCCCTTTGAGTTCTGAGAGTGTCTTACCCCCCAAATCTCTGGTACATTCTGGAGGTTCCCCCCATCTCCTACCCACTGAGGTTGCCTGTTTCCATTCTTTCTGCTGACTCTCAGGGCTTCACTCCTTTTCCTCAACTTAATACCTGATCATGTCCCTTCCTTCCTCTCCCTGTCCCCTTTCCCACCAGGACCCATCCCTCCCTCCCCACTCCTGTGATTGCTCTGTTCTCCCTTCCAAGAGAGATTGAGGTATCCTCATTTGAGACTTCAGCTTGTTAACTTTTTGAGTTCTGTGTACTGCATCCTGGGTTTTCTTTTCTTTCTTTTCTTTTCTTTTTTTTTCTTTTCTTTTCTTTTCTTTGGCTAATATCCACTTATTAGTGAGTGTACATACCAAGCATGCCTTTTTGAATCTGACTTACCCAGGATGATACTTTATAGTTCTATCCATTTGCCTGCAAGTCTCAGGTTGGCCTTCTTCCTAATAGTTATGTAGTATTCCATTGTGTGTTCATTTTGAATGGGATTATGTTGAGTCTATATAGCAATCTAGATAACATTGATATAATGACACTAGTTCATGTGGCCCATGGACAGATGGTTCCATTTATTTGTTTCTTCAATTTCACCAGTGTTGTACAGTTTTCAGAAAATAGATATTTCACTTTGTAGATAAAATATTTTGATAAGCATTTTATTTTTTCAATCTTGTTGAGGAGGTATATATTCTTAGTTTTTTAAAACATGTTTTAAAATGTTATTTTACAGGCATGTAACTGACTAGCTTTTATGTACTGGCTTTGTATTCTAAAGCTTTACTAAAGTAACTTATAAATCTTCCTAGTTCTCAGTGAAGTGTGTCAGAACTTTCAATGTATATGTATATTATATATGTACATGTAGGTTATAAAAGTGAAAATGAATATTGTATAATGTATATGTATATGTGTGTTCATATTCTATAAAAAATCTTAAGTTGTTCTAATTTGAATGTCTTATTTTCTACCTATTATTGTGATATTTGACACAATGTTGTAAAATTTGATATTAGAGTGTTTAATTTTCAAACATATGTAAACCTTCTAGTTTAATTTCTTTTATTTGTAGTTTTCTGTAGTCAGAACAGCTGTTCCTTGGTATGATTTTAATCTTATTGAGTTTTCTGGGACATGTTTTTGCCCTAACATGGACCAACATTATTGTCAAGGGTTGTCTATTGTAGAGACTCTATACAGATGATTAAAATGTATGTTTGGATGACATGTCTTGTGCCTATTAGGTCCATTTGATACACAGTATACCTCAAGCTCAGTACTTGCCTGCTCACTTCCACTCTCAATGCTCTAACCATTATGAGTACGTAAGTCCTGCATAATTACTTTCTGTTTCCTCTTTAAATTCCATAAATATTTACTGTATGTATTTAAGAGCCCCAGTATTTGATGCATGCATATTTATGGCTATACTTTCCTGATGACTCTACTTCTTTATCAGAATATTATTAGAGAATGACTTTTGTTTTAATTTATAATTTTGGACTGTATATTTTATAGAATACAAATATATCACAAGTAAATTATTTTGATCTGTTTTGTTTCTATCTGCATAGAATATTTATCCTCTTTTTTTTTCATGTTGCTAAAGCTAAAGTAAATCTCTTGTTGGTAGCTAGTGGTTGGTGCTTATGTTCTAATCAATACAGCCATTTTGAGTTGAGATTCCACCTCGCACCAGTAAGAATGGCTAAGATCAAAAACTCAGGTGACAGCAGATGCTGGCGTGGATGTGGAGAAAGGGGAACGCTCCTCCATTGTTGGTGGGACTGCAAGCTTGTTCAACCACTCTGGAAATCAGTCTGGCAGTTCCTCAGAAAAATGGACATAGTACTACTGGAAGATCCTGCAATACCTCTCCTGGGCATATATCCAGAAGATGTACCATCAGGTAAGAAGGACACATGTTCCACTATGTTCATAGCAGCCTTATTCATAATAGCCAGAAGCTGGAAAGAACCCAGATGTCCCTCAACAGAGGAATGGATACAAAAAATTTGGTACATTTACACAAGGGAGTACTACTCAGCTATTAGAAACAATGAATATATAAAATTCCTAGGCAAATGGATGGATCTGGAGTGTGTCATCCTGAGTGAGGTAACCCAATCACAAAAGAACTCATATAACATGTACTCACTGATATGTAGATATTATCCCAGAAGCCTAGACTACCCAAGATACAATTTACTAAACACATGAAACTCAAGAAGAATGAAGTTCAAAATGTGGTCTCTTTGCCCCTTCCTAGAATTAAGAACAAAGCACACATTGAAGGAGTTACAGAGATCATGTGTGAAGCTGAATCAAAAGGATGGACCAACCAGTGACTGCAGCTGCCAGGGATCCTTCCCATAATCAGCCACCAAAAATAAACACTATTGCATATGCCAGCAAGATAATGCTGAAAGGGAGCTGATATAGCTGTCTCATGGGAGGCTATACCAGTGCCTGGCAAACACGGAATTGGATGCTCATAGTCAGCTATTAGTTGGAACACAGGACTCCCAAGGAAGGAGCTAGAGAAAGTACTCAAGGAACTGAAGGGTGGAAGAATAACATGAACTAACTAGTTCCCCCTGTGCTCATGTCTCTAGCTGCATATATGGAAGAAGATGGCCTAGTTGGCCATCATTGGGAAGAGAGGCCCCTTGGTCATGCAGACTTTATATGCCCTAGTACAGGGGAACGCCAGGGCCATTATGTGGGAGGGGGTGGGTAGGGGAGCAGGGTGGGGATGGGGGAGGGTATGGGGAACTTTCTGGATAACACTTGAAATGTAAATGAAGAAAATATCTAATAAAGAAAAAATAATTAAAAAAAAGAATATTTAATTTAGAGATCTGTTTTGTGGTTACATGAAACATCCATAAACCAGGTATACTTATGCTTTAAGCTATTAGCTTTGATCATACATAAACTTATACACCTTTAATTTCTAAACTCTCTGTTTTGCTTTTCTATATATTAACAAATTATAGAGGCAGTATTTAAAACCATATTTTTCATTAACATTTTCATTTTTCATTTAACATTTATATGAAAATATAAGCTTATATTAACACTATATAAGAATATTCTAAATTTGAACTTTCTGCATTTTAAAAATATATACTTTCGTTTTATGTGGAGATCCTTCAACCACTTCGACTTGACCTTCGTACAAGGAGATAAGAATGGGTCAATTCCCATTCTTCTACATGATAACTGCCAGTTGTGCCAGCACCATTTGTTGAAAATGCTGTCCTTTCTCCACTGGATAGTTTTAGCTCCCTTGTCAAAGATCAGGTGACCATAGGTGTGTGGATTCATTTCTGGGTCTTCGATCCTATTCCATTGATCTACCTNTTTACTAAACACATGAATCTCAAGAAGAATGAAGTTCAAAATGTGGTCTCTTTGCCCCTTCCTAGAATTAAGAACAAAGCACACACTGAAGGAGTTACAGAGATCATGTGTGAAGCTGAATCAAAAGGATGGACCAACCAGTGACTGCAGCTGCCAGGGATCCTTCCCATAATCAGCCACCAAAAATAAACACTATAGCATATGCCAGAAAGATAATGCTGAAAGGGAGCTGATATAGCTGTCTCATGGGAGGCTATACCAGTGCCTGGCAAACAGGGAAGTGGTTGCTCACAGTCAGCTATTAGATGGAACACAGGACTCCCAAGGAAGGAGCTAGAGAAAGTACCCAAGGAGCTGAAAGGGTCTTCAACCCTATAGGTGGAAGAATAACATGAACTAACTAGTTCCCCCTGTGCTCATGTCTCTAGCTGCACATATGGAAGAAGATGGCCTAGTTGGCCATCATTGGGAGGAGAGGCCCCTTGGTCATACAGACTTTATATGCCCCAGTACAGGGGAACGCCACGGCCATTATGTGGGAGGGGGTGGGTAGGGGAGCAGGGCCGGGATGAGGGAGGGTAAGGGGAAAATTCTGGATAACATTTGAAATGTAAATGAAGAAAATATCTAATAAAGAGAAAAAATATATATACTTTCTTCATGTTACTGATTAACATTCTTTTATTTCATCTGAAGAACTGTTTTTCTTTTATCATTATTTTCCTTTGATAAGACTGTTTTTTTTTTTCATTTTTTTTTTCTAAGGAGGAATGAAGTATCCACAGGTTGTTCTTCTCTTGATTTTCTTGTGTTTTGCAAATTGTATCTTGGGTATTATAAGATTCTGTGCTAATATTCACTTATCAGTGAGTACTTATCTAGTGACTTCTTTTGTGATTGGGATAACTCATTAAGGATGATATCCTCCAGATACATACATTTGCCCAAGAATTTCATAAATTCATTGTTTTTAATAACAGAGTAGTCCTCCATTGTATAAATGTACCACATTTTCTGTATCCATTCCTCTGTTGAGGGACATCAGAGTTCATTCCAGCTTCTGGCTATTATAAATAAGGCTGCTATGAATATAGTGGAGCATGTGTTCTTATAACCAGTTGGAACAACTTCTGGGTATATGCCCGGGAGAGGTATTGCTGGATCCTTCAGTAGTACTATGTCCAAGTTTCTGAGGAACTGCCAGAATGACTTCCAGAGTAACCACTGTACAAGCTTGCAATCCCACCAGCAATGGAGGAGTGTTCCTCTTTCTCCACATCCTTGCCAGCATCTGCTGTCACCTGAATTTTTGATCTTAGCCATTCTGATTGGTGTGAGGGGGAATCTCAGGGTTGTTTTGATTTGCATTTCCCTGATGATTGAGGATGTTGAACATCTTTTCAGGTGCTTCTCAGCCACTTCGCATTCCTCAGTTGAGAATTCTTTGTTTAGTTCTGTACCCCATTTTTTAATAGGGTTATTTGAATTTCTGGAGTCCAGCATCTTGAGCTCTTTGTATATATTGGATGTTAATCCCCTATCAGATTTAGAATTGGTAAAAATTCTTTCCCAATCTGTTGGTAGCCTTTTTGTCTTACTAACGGTATCTTTTGCCTTATAGAAGCTTTGCAATTTCATGAGGTCACATTTGTCAATTCTTGAACCTACAGCACAAGCCATTGCTGTTCTGTTTAGTAATTTTTCCCCTGTGGCCATATCTTTGAGGTTTTCCTCCACTTTCTCCTCTATAAAATTCAGTGTCTCTGGTTTTATGTGGAGGTCTTTGATCCACTTAGATTTGAGCTTTGTACAAGGAGATAAGAATGGATTAATTCACATTCTTCTACATGATAACTGCCAGCTGTGGTAGGACCATTTGTTGAAAATGCTGTCCCTTTTCCACTAGACGGTTTTAGCTCCCTTGTCAAAGATCAAGTGACCATAGGTGTGTGGATTCATTTCTGGGTCTTCAATTCTATTCCATTTATCTACATGTCTGTCACTATACCAGTACTATGCAGTTTTTATCACAATTGCTCTGTAGTGCAGCTTAATGTCAGGCATGGTGATTCCCCCAGAGGTTATTTTATTGTTGAGAATAGTTTTTGCTATCCTAGGTTTTTTTTTATTATTCCAGATGAATTTGCAAATTGCCCTTTCTAACTCAGTGAAGAATTGAGTTGGAATTATGATGGGGATTGCATTGAATCTGTAGATTGCATTCCACAGGATAGCCATTTTTACTATATTGATCTTGCCAATGCATGGGAGATCTTTCCATCTTCTGAGATCTTTTTCAATTTCTTTCTTCAGAGATTTGAAGTTCTTATCATACAGTTCTTTCACTTCCTTAGAGTCACAGCAAGGTGTTTTAAATTATTTATGACTATTGCAAAGGGCATTTTTTCCCCTAATTTCTTTCTCATCCTGTTTATTCTTTGTGTAGAGAAAGGCCACTGATTTGAGTTAATTTTATATCCAGCTACTGCACTGAAGCTGTTTATCAGGTTTAGGAGTTCTCTGGTGGAATTTTTTTGGGTCACACATATATATTATCTTATCATCTGCAAATAGTGATATTTTGACTTCTTTCTTTCCAATTTGTATCCCACTGATCTTTTGTTGTCGAATTGCTATTGCTAGGACTTCAAGTGCTATATTGAATAGGTAAAAAGGAAGGCGTAGCCTTGTCTAGTCCCTGATGTTAGTGGGATTGCTTCAAGTTTCTCTCCATTTAGTTTGATGATGCCTACTGGTTTGCTGTGTATTGCTTTTATCATGTTTAGGTATGGGCCTTGAATTCCTGATCTTTCCAAGACTTTTTTCATGAATGGGTGTTCGATTTTGTCAAATGCTTTCTCAGCATCTAAGGAGATGGTCATGTGGTTTTTGTCTTTGAGTTTGTTTATATAGTGGATTACATTGATGAATTTCCATCTATTAAACCATCCCTGCATCCCTGGAATGAAGCCTACTTGGTCATGATGGATGATCAGTTTGATGTGTTCTTAGATTCAGTTTGCAAGGATTTTATTGAGTATTTTTGTATCGATATTCATAAGGGAAACTGGTCTGAAGCTCTTTCTCTTTATTGGATATTTGTGTGGCTTAGGTATCAGAGTAATTGTGGCTTCATAGAATGAATTGGTTAGAGTACCTTCTGTTTCTATTTTGTGGAATAGTTTGAGGAGAGTTGGAATTAGGTCTTCTTTTAAGGTTTGATAGATCTCTGCACAAAACCCATCTGGTCCTGGGCTTTTTTTGGTTGGGAGACTATTGATGACTGCTTCTATTTCTTTAGGGGAAATAGGACTATTTAGATCATTAATCTGATCCTGGTTTAACTTTGGTACCTGGTATCTGTCTAGGAAGTTGTCCATTTCCTCCAGGTTTTCTAGTTTTGTTGAGTATAGTCTTTTGTAGTAGGATCTGATGATGTTTTGGATTTCCTAAGCTTCTGTTGTTATGTCTCCTTTTTCACTTTTGATTTTGTTAATTAGGATCCTGTCCGTGTGCCTTCTACTTTGTCCGTCTAAGCGTTTATCTATTTTGTTAATTTTCTCAAGGAACCTTCTCCTGGTTTGGTTGATTCTTTGAGTAGTTCTTTTTGTTTCAACTTGGTTGATTTCAGCCCTGACTTTGATTATTTCCTGCTGTCAAATCCTCTTGGGTGGATTTGCTTCCTTTAGTTCTAGACCTTCTAGGTGTGCTGTCAGGCTGCTAGTGTATGCTCTCTCTAGTTTCTTTTTGGAGACATGCAGGGCTATACGTTTTCCTGTTAGGATTGCCTTCATTGTGTGCGATAGGTTTGGGCATGTTTGGATTCATTTTCATTAAACTCTAGAAAGTCTTTAATTTCTTTATTTGAACTTTGACCAAGGTATCATTGAGTAGAATGTTGTTCAGTTTCCACGTGAATGCTGGCTTTCTATTATTTATGCTGTTATTGAAGATTAGCCTTAGTCTGTTGTGATCTGATAGGATGCATGGGATAATTTCAATATTTTTGTATCTGTTGATGCCTATTTTGTGACCGATTATATGGTCAGTTTTGGAGGAGGTGCCATGTGGTGCTGAGAAGAAGGTATATCCTTCTGTTTTAGGATAAAATGTTCTGTAGACATCTATTAAATCCACTTGTTTCATAAATTCTGTTAGTGTCCATGTGTGTCTGTTTAGTTTCTGTTTCCAGGATCTGTCCATTGGTGAGAGTGGGTGTTGAAGTCTCCCACTATTCCTGTGTGTGGTACAATGTGTGCTTTGAGCTTTACTAAAGTTTCTTTAATGAATGTGGTTGTTCTTGCATTTGGAGCATAGATATTCAGAATTGAGAGTTCATCTTGGAAGATTTTACCTTTGATGTGTATGAAGTGCCCCTCCTTGTCTTTTTGATAACTTTGGGTTGGAAGTCAATTTTTTTTCAACTTTTATTAGATATTTTCTTCATTTACATTTCAAGTGTTATCCAGAAAGTTCCCTATATCCTCCCCGCTCCCGGTCCTGCTTCCCTACCCACCCGCTCCCACCCCTTGGAGCCAACTAGGCCATCATCTTCTATATATGCAGCTAGAGACACGAGCCCAGGGGGTACTAGTTAGTTCATGGTTATTCTGGAAGTCAATTTTATTCGATATTAGATGGCCTGTTTCTTTGGAGCATTTGCTTGGAAAATTGTTTTCCAGCCTTTCACTCTGAGGTAATGTCTGTCTTTTTACCTGAGGTGGGTTTCCAGTAAGCAGCAAAATGTTGGGTCTTGTTTGTGTAGCCAGTCTATTAGTCTATGTATTTATATTGGGGAACTGAGTCCATTGATGTTAAAAGAAATTAAAGAAAAAGTAATTGTTGTCTCCTGTTATTTTTGTTGTTAAAGTTGGGATTCTCTTCTTGAGGCTGTCTCCTTTTACGTTTGATGAAAGATTTCTTTCTTGCTTTTTCTAGGGTATAGTTTCCATCTTTGTGTTGGTGTTTTCCCTTTATTATCCTTTGAAGGGCTGGATTTGTGGAAAGATATTGTGTGAATTCGATTTTATCATGAAATACTTTGATTTTGGTAACTGAGAGTTTTGTTGTGTATAGTATCCTGGGCTGGCATTTGTGTTCTTTTATAGCCTGCATAACATCTGTTCAGGATCTTCTGGCTTTCATAGTCTCTGGTGGGAAGTCTGGTGTAATTTTAATAGGCCTACCTTTATATGTTACTTGACATTTTTCCCTTAATGGTTTTACTATTCTGTCTTTATTTAGTGCATTTGTTGTTTTGATTATTATGTTTCAGGAAGAATTTCTTTTCTGGTCCAGTCTATTTGGAGTGCTGTAGGTTTTTTGTATATTCATGGGCATCTCTTTATTTAGGTTTGGGAAGTTTTCTTCTATTATTATTTTGAAGATATTTGCTGGCCCTTTATTTTGAAAATCTTCATTTTCATCTACCCCTATTATCCGTAGGTTTGGTCTTCTCATTGTGTCTTGGATTTCCTGGATGTTTTGATTTAGGATCTTTTTGCATTTTCTTTGATTGTTTTGCCCATGTTCTCCTATGAATCTTCTGCCCCTGAGATTCTCTCTTCCAGCTCTTGTATTCGGTTGCTGATGTTAGAATCTGTGGTTCCTGATTTCCTTCCTAGGGTTTCTATCTCTAGATTTTTCTAATTTTGGGTTTTCTTTATTGTTTCTACTTCACTTTTTAGGTGTTGGATGGTTTTGTTCAATTCCAACACCTGTTTATTTGTGTTTTCCTGTAATGCTTTAAGGACTTCTACCTCTTTAGTGGTATTCTCTTGTATTTCTTTAAGTGAATTTTTAATACCCTTCTTAAAGTCCTCTATCAGCATCATGAGATATGATTTTAAATCTGAGTCTTGATTTTTGGGTGTGCTGAGGTATCTAGGACTGACTTAGGTTGGAGTGCTGGGTTCTGATGATGGTGAGTGTTCTTATTTTCTGTTATTAAGATTCTTATGTTTGACTTTCGTCATCTGGTAATCTCTGGAGTTATTTGTTATAGTTGTCTGTGGTTGCATCTTTTTCCTCCTGTGATTCTGTTAGCCTCTGTCAGCAGTCTTGTGATTCCATCTCTCTCCTGAGTTTCAGTGGTCAGAGTAGTCTCTGCAGGCAAGCTCTCCTCTTGTAGGGAAGGTGCACAGAGGTCTGGTCTTCAGACCTGCCTCCTGGCTGAAGATGAAGGCACGAAACAGGGCCTTTTCCATAAGATGTGTTGCCTCTGCAGTCTGCAAGCTCACCTGCACATACTGGTCTCTGAGGGACCTGGGACTTAATTAAGATGGCTCCCTTACCTGCTCCTGCAGGCAGAGGCATCCTGGGCAGACACCTTTCCTCTGAAGGGGAATTGCCTGGATATCTGGAACCTGAAAAAAGGGTTCTGTTCCAGAAGTGTGTTGCTTCTGCCTGTGCCAGAAGCTGTGTTGCTTCTGTAGTCTGCCCTCTCACCTACGCAGACTGGTGTCTGAGGGACCTGGGACCCAAGATGGCTCCCTGACCTGCTCCTGCAGGCAGAGCTCTCCTGGGAGGATACCTCTCTTCTGAAGGGGAAGGTGGCCTGATGTCTGGAGCCCGAAATGGTGTTTGTCCCAGAAGCTGTGTTGCTTCTGCAGTCCTCTCACTCACCCTTTACAGTCCACAAGTTGACCTGTGCAGACTGGTCTCTGAGGGATCCTGGACCCAAGATCCAATCTCCTTAACATTATGTGTTCCTCAAGCATCATCCTGATGGTTTGCGAATTCAGAACTCATTTTCAGTAATCTGAAATCAGCACTTGGAAAGTTGAAGTGGGAAAACTATAAGTTCAATGGCACCCAAAGCTACATAGCAAGTCCAGGATTGTCTGGGAAGCATGAGACTTTTTCTCAAAACCAAAAATTATAAAAAACAAAATAAAACAAAACAAAACTATTCTGGATCTTTTTGACACCACTTCTTATTCATTCACTTTTATTGTTACTATTCAACAATATAATAAAAACTGCAGTGGATCTTTATTCTTCATATCTGGGAAGTGCCATGCTATTCCTGTACTAAGAAGAGACTAGTGATGGATGATTGCAATTATATTACAAATGAAAATTGTTTGGTCTCTTGACTTAACTACATTTTGACATTATGATTTTAAGTAGTCAAAATATGACAAGCCTTGTTTTTGGTTATGAAATTTAGGATGTAAATATTTTAAATGTGTCATGTTTAATTAGTGATAAATGAAGAATATTTAGGGAAAGTGTTATTTGGAATTGATAGTAAATGTATAAATAGAACCATGGAAGAATTTGGTAATTTACTTTTCCTGTGAGGGAATGCTTACTTCTCAATCACTTCTGACACCTATTTTGTTCTGTAATACTCTGTTTAGGCTCTTTAATTTAATTGTAGAAAAACCTTTTGATTGATAATCAGAAGCCATTGACAGTCTGGTGGGCAAGCAGAAAAATTTATGAAATCAGTGAGTCTATTCCATTAGATTTTTCTGTAGAATTTAATTCTTTGCATAGTTAAAATTTTAGCAAGTTGGGTTACACCTACTAAGGTAGATGTTAGATATAAAATTGAAATTTCAAGATATTTTTGCAGAATGAAATTGTAATTTGCAAATGAAATCTCACTGGAGAAACAAACTACCATTAAGAGTAGGCACCATCACCAGCAGCAGATGGCCAATGCAAAAATAACTCAGTGGTATCTTTGGAGATCATTGTTCCATAATGTTATGTCAGGACATTTAAAAAAATTAATTAAAAATTTTAACCTAACATGTCGTTTTGTGTATATGCCTTACAGTTTTGTGTTTTTATGTGATTCCTGTGTGTTCAAATCTAAGTATATCTGCATCTATATGTTTCTCTTGCTTTTTCTTTATGTTTTTCTTCTGTTTGTTTTGTTCTATTCTAACATATTTTTTTTTGCTTTATCTTATGTCATTATTACTCCTTAGGTACTGTATTTTCTTTTTCTTTTTTTGCCTGCCTGCCTGTTTCCCTCCCTCCCTCCCTCCCTCCCTCCCTCCCTCCCTCCCTTCATTCCTTTCTTTCATAATTCTGTTTTTACATCCCAGATTTTATTCTCCCCCCACCCCAGTCCACCTTCCGACTGTTCCATATCCCATACCTCATCCCCAAACCCCTGTCTCCACGAGGATGTCCCTACTACCTAGAACCCACTCAACCAGACCTCTAAATTCCATGGGGCCTCCTTGAGATTTAGGTATATCTTCTCTGACTGAACCCAGACTCAGCAGTCTTCTGCTGTATACTTGGCAGCTGGTATATGCTGCCTGGTTGGTGGTCCAGTGTTTGAGAAGTCTTCGGAGGTCCAGATTAATTGAGACTGCTGGTCCTCCTACAGGGTCACCTTCCTCCTCAGCTTCTTCTAGATTTTCCCTAATTCAACCACAGGGGTCATCAACTTCTGTCCATTATTTGGTTGCAAGTATCTGCATCTGGCTCTTTAAGCTGCTTGTTGGGTCTTTCGGAGTAAGGTCATACTAGGTCCCTTTTTGTGAGTGCTTCATAGACTCAGTAATAGTGTCAGGCCTTGGGACCTCTCCTTGAGCTGGATCTCACTTTGGTTGCTGCACCTTCTTTTCCTCAGACTCCTCTCAATTTTCATCCCTGTAATTCTTTCAGACAGGAATGATTATGGGTCAGAGTTGTGACTGTGGGGTGGGCCCCTCTTATTCACTTGATGCCCTGTCTTCCTGCTGGAGGTGGGCTCTATAAGTTTCCTCTTGATACTGTTGGGCACTTCATCTAAGGTCCCTACCTCTGAGTCCTGAAAGTCTCTCAAATCCCAAGTCTCTGGTGCATTCTGGAGGGTCCCCTCAACCTCCTATCTCCCAAGGTTGCCTGTTTACATTCTTTCTGCTCATGCTCAGGGCTTCAGTCCTTTTCCCTCACCCAGTATCAAATCAGGTTCCCTTCTACACCCCCCAATGCATCTCCCCCAATCCACTTTCCCTCACAGGTCCCTCCCTCCCTCCTCACTTGTAATTGCTATCTTCTCCCTCCTAAGTGGGACTGTTTAGATAGTTTATGTGCTCTTGATTTAACTTCAGCATGTGGTATCTGTCTAGAAACCCATCTATTTAATCTAGATTTCAGCTTGTTAAGTATAGGATTTTAGAGTAGGATCTGATGATTTTTTGAATTTTCTTCATTTCTGTTGTTATATCACCCTTTTCATTTCTGATTTTGTTAATTTGGATACCACCTCTCAGCACTTTAGTTAGTTTGGCTAGGGGTTAATATAGCTTTTTGATTCTCTCAAAGAACCAGCTTTTGGTTTTATTGATTCTTTGTATTTTTAGCTTTGTTTCTATTTCGTTGATTTTGGCCCTGCATTTGACTATTTCCTACTTTCTACTCCTCTTGGGTAAGGTTGCTTCTTTTTGTTCTAGAGCTCTCAGGTGTTCTGTTAAGTTGTTAGTGTAAGATCTTTCCAGTTTCTTTACCAGGTCATTTAGTGCTATGAATTTTTCTCTTAGCACTGCTTTCATTGTGTCCCATAAGTTTGGATATGATGCATCAGCATTTTCAATTTCTTCCAGAAAGTCTTAATTTCTTTATTTATCCCTGACCAAGTTATCATTGAGTAGATATACCTGCATGTGGACTTTCTGTTATTTTTGCTGTTATTGAAGACCAGCCTTAGGCCATGGTGATATGATATGATATGATGCATGGAATTATTTCAGTGTTATATCTATTGAAGGTTGTTTTGTGACCAATCATATAGTCGATTTTGGAGAAGGTACCATGAGGTGCTGAGAAGGAGGTGTATTCTTTTGTTTTAGAGTGAAATGTTCTTTAGATATCTATTAAATCCATTTGGTTTATAACCTCTATTAGCTTCACTGTGTCTCTGTTTAGTTTGTTTCAATTACCTCTCCACTGGTGAGAGTGGGATGTTGAATTATTCCACTATTATTGATTGGGGTTCAATGTATGTTTGGAGCATTAGTAAAGTTTCTTTTATGAATGTGGATGCCCTTGCATTTGGGGCATAGATGTTCAGAATTGATACTTTCTCTTGGTGGATTTTCCCTCTGATGAATATTAAGAGTCTTTTCTTATCCTTTTTGATAACTTTTGGTTGAAAGTCTATTTTATTGGTTATTAGAATGGCAGCTCCAGCTAGTTTGTGGGTACCATTTGCTTGGAAGACCGTTTTCCATCCTTTTACTATGAGATAGTGTCTGTCTTTGTTATTGAGGTATATTTCTTGTATACAGCAAAATACTGGATCTTGTTTGTGTATCCAGTCTGTTAGCTTATGTCTTTTTATAGATGAGTTGAGTCCACTAATATTGGGAGATATTAAAGAGAGATGACTGTTGGTTTGTGATTGTTTTTGTAGGTGGCTTTATGTGCTTTTGGTTTTTTCCTTTTCATTTTGTTGTGAAATGCTTAATATCTTGTCTTTTCTTGGTATAGGTACCTTTCTTGAGTTGCAATTTTCTTTCTAGGATCCTCTGTAGGGTTGAATTGGTAGATACATACTCTTTGAATTTGGTTTTGTCCTGGAATATTTTGCTTTCTCCATCTATATTGATTGAGAGTTTTGCTGGTTATAGTAGCCTGGGATAGCATTTATGTTCTCTTAGAGTTTGCATGACCTCTGACCAGGCTCTTCTGGCTTTCATAGTCTTTGTTGAGAAGTCTGGTATAATTCTTGTATGTTACTTGGCCTTTTACCCTTTCAGCTTTTATTATTCTTTCATTGTTTTTCTGTTAATTTCATGTTTTGATTATTATGTAATGAGAGGATTTTCTTCTTTGGTCCCATTTATTTGGTGTTCTATAGGCTTTTTGTACCTTTATGGCCTTCTCTTTCTTTAGGTTGGGGAAGTTTTCTTCTATGATTTTGTTGAAGACATTTTCAAGTCTGTTGAGCTGGGAATCTTCATTCTCCTCAATTCCTAATATTCTTAGATTTGGTGTTCTCATTGTGTCTTAAATTTCCTGCATGCTTTGAATTAGGAGTTTTTTAGGTTTTAAATTTATTTGACAGTTGTATCAATCTCTTCTATGTTATCTTCTACACCTGAGATTCTCTCTTCTATTTCTTGCATTCTGTTGGTGATACTTACCTCTGTAATTCCTGACCTCTTTCTTAGGTTTTCTATTTCTAGGTTTGCCTCCATTTGTGTTCTACTTCCAGTTTTAGGTCTTGAACTGCTTTATTGAATTTCTTCACCCTTTTGATTGTGTTTTCCTGTACTTATTTAAGGGATTTATTTGCTTCCTCTTTAAGATCTTCTACGTGTTTACCTGTATTTTCCTGTATTTCCTTCAGTGAGTTATTTGTACCCTCCTCAAAGGACTCTATTAGCTGCTTGATATAGGATTTTAGGTCAGCTTCCTGATTTTCAGGTGTGTTGGTGTATTCAGGGCTTTCTGTGTTGGGAAAACTGGGTTCTGATGATGCCCACATATTTTGGCTTCTGTTGCTTATGGTCTTGTGCTTGCCTTTTGCCATCTGGATATCTCTGGTGTTTGTTGATCTGGGTGACTCTATGGAGTCTACTCTACCTCTTTTGTCCCTGGGTTGCTTCAGGTCTCCTGGTAGGCTTGTGGCCCTGGCTGTAGCAGACCACCTGTGGAGCCTTCCAACTGGGGCCTCCTCAGAGGAGCAGAGAAGCTACAGATCTGTTGTCCTGGCTGAAGTAGATCTCCAAAGTGGCCTTTAAACTGTTTGGTCTTCAGAGGAAGAGTCATGCTGTTGTTATCCTATGTGAAAATGATCTTCAGGGGCCTTATGGACTAAGGTTTCTGTTTCTCCAGGGATGCTTTCAGTCTGTCCGGGGAGTTGCCCTGTATGCCACAGGGCCCCTGGGAGGTCTTCAAACTGTAGTGTCTGTTTCCCAGTTGCCCTGTGTACTGAGGAGCTCCCGGGATGCCTTCAAGCTGTGGCAGCTTTGGGACTTTGGGGGGCAGGAGGGGGTTTCTTCACAACTGTTCTGAGTGTAGCAGGTCCTCTAGGATGGTCAGGATATGGTGTCTTTACAAGGCCAGACCAGCTAGCAGTCTGCCCAGCAGAAATGATCAGGTAGAAAGACTGGAACTGTATTTTTCTAATAAAAGACAGAAAGAGTGTGGATCCAGATGGGAGACGGGGTGAGGAGAATGTGAAGAAACTGAAGGAGGTGAAAACTGTAATCAGAATAATTTGTATGAAAAAATATTATCAATAAAAGAAAAAAAACAGAAATAAATTTGATAAAGTAAAAGTTTAGCCTAAACTATATGTAGATTCCATGAAAACTACTTAGACTTAGGAACTTGAATCTCAATATTTCATTGTTTGATGCAAGCAATGTATTTTAATTCTGATTTTACTAAAAATAAATAGCTACTAAGGGAAACTTCATTGGAAAGTGCTGAGTTTGGCTTTCTTACTAAGCAAGGAATAACATTAAAACTAACAAGCTAAACTGAATTAATTGAATTCATTTGGTGATCAGTTATGAAGCCATTTTAAGAACCTTCTTAGAGATTTGGTTGCATAAATGTTTTTCTTTCTGTCCCAGAACACGTTTAAAATGTTTTTGTTTAATTATAATGCAAATAATTAACTCAATTTTTCTAATTGATTTGTTATTATAAAACAATCACTGTAGGATTTCAAAATTAATTAATTAATTAATAAGTCTTTTGCAGTAGAAAGGATCACCTTTTCCTTAAACCTACAAAGCAGAATAGCTTGCTTATAGAATTATCCAGAAGAAAATAATAGTTTTGCTGTGACTTGAGGGATAGCTAACAGTGAGTTGGTGACTTGCTAAGAAATTTTATTGGATGGTAGTTTTGTAGTTTCATCAAGGCTCTACCATCCATGTGTTCTGTCATTTTTCCATGCATTCAGATCCTAAAACAAGGGTTGTGGATAAAATACAAGTCACAAAAAAAGAGTCAAAACTTAGATCTTGAAAGTTTTCATAATTGCCATCAAATTACTTAGCTCAGCAAAAATCTAATAATTAAGAACTGTACAATTAATTATTAAAGAAATATCAACAAAGAGAAAAACCTTTCTTTATGAACTAACAATTCTAGCCCTTCTTCTTTTAGCCTGATTTCATGGTTTTGTATCTATTACATCTATTTCTGATAGAAACTTGGTCACTGAATCTTAGCTATAGTTGTTTTATAATATATTATGCTTTTATATATGCTATAAATGCAAATCTGCTGATCTTTATTTATTCTTGATGACAAAGATTGATCTCTCTCATTAAGTAATATTTCCTTTTAACAGTGAAGTTGAAAAGATGTCTCTTCAGTGATGAATCTCTTTTGATAGAATATGTTAACAACTCAAACTCTCTGCAAGTCTCTCTGAATTTTACTTCTGTGTGGTCAACTCCAGTTCCCATGTGTATGTTTAGAGCATCATGGCAGGTCAGAAGTATGAAGAGGCGCTTGGAACCTTGGTTCTGTTCTTCATGTCTATTGCCTTGTGAAGAGTACTGCATATTCTGTAAGTACCACAGTTGGGGGTTAGTCAAGCAGAATCAGATATCTAACTGACAAAGCACAGAGCTCTCTAGTAGATGAGATGTAGAATGAGATGTAGATGTACTATGAGATGTAGAATGCTCATAGTTTTTATCATTTAAATCTAAATCTCAGAGCAGATGAGCTCAAGTCATCATGTATGGGGATTTTCCAATGAATGCAGTTTCTAATTCTTTTCCTTTTCTATGTATGAAAGAATTTAACTGGTTTCCCTACTTATCTCTAGATCAAAGCCTCATTAAAGAACATGTGAGTAGTGTTAATTCAAAAAATCACAAAAAAATAAAATATAGTTAATCTCATATGTTAGACTGAAGTATTTTTGTCAAATGCAGCCAAATTCTGAGTGATATTTAGTCATTACTATATGAGCCAGCATCTACCAAAAGAAATATTGATTTTCTATTATGGAGTAAAGAAATGAACTTGTCAAAGTCAGAAAGGAGCCCTATATTAAAACAATTTTTGTAATTCTATTCTCTCAAGCAGAATTTAGGAAAGTGTATGTTTGGGTAATTTAGGGCTAGCTAAATATTGAAAAGAATGACTCTTGGTTGGAATGAGGGTTAGAATAGTTATTGTCAATTTAATACTGAAAGAATATATAGTGTTTGTGTAACCGGGTTTGTTAAACATGTAGGATCCTTTTCTTTTAGTAAACAACCTACTTTGCCTTCTCAGTGATTTAAAACTTTGATAGAGATCTTGTCTTAATTTATGTTTAGCTACTCATTAGGGATATCTTGACAATTAATATTTAAATTATAATTTAGTGCTTCAGTAAGCCTCTTGGATGATGTACAATTCTGCTGATAATGTATGACATACAAAGCACCTGCCTTTTGAGAAGTAGGCCAAAATAATTTACTTTTGAAAAGAAAGTTGAAATGTGTGGGTTGAGAAGTTAATTAAGAGTTTAGTTCATTTTTTATAAAAAGTAGATATTTAAAACTAACTTTCAAAGTATAGAAACAACACTGGTAAAATTTTATAGAAATAGACATTTGAAATTATGCAACAAAACTCAAAAACTTTAGCAACAAAACTCAAAAAACTTTAATGCATAGAAAAGCAGATAAAATTAACAAATATACCAAGGAGGTTATTGTATAAAGGGGACTAAATAACAAAACTGATCTCCTGGGACTTATGATAGGGTTCCATGGTGATAATCACGCTAAATAAGGAAATATAAAAAATTGGAAATGCATTTATGGTATAGCTCCACCACAAACCTATAGTTTCATAGTTGATTGTGGATTTCCTCTTCCTTTGCTTGCCTATTATCATAGAAGGGTATGACCATGGCCAAAACAATCAACCAACCAACCAACCAACCAACCAACTAACCAAACAAACAAACACCCCCCCCCCCAATTCAAAGGGGAAGATAAGATTTTCTTTGGCTATGCATTTTTGCAATATAAAATAATAAAGGATAAGTTGAACTTCTTTAGTTTAAAAAGATCTATATTATAATCAGTATGAAAGGTGAAGAAAGAATCTTTCTTAGTAATAATAATAATCTTTCTTAATAATAAATCTGGTTATTAGAACATTTGATCAAGCTGCAATTATTTTATCTGTCTTAAATCACCTGTGTGTGAGAGACTATACCCTCATGCTAGCTTAACAGAAGAGAAACATGAACATTTTCTAAGTGAAAGACAAGTGCTGGTTTGTGGATGTGTGGCTTCTTCACATGTCATTATAAACAAAGAACCGTTCAGATAGCCTATTAAAGCAACATGCAATCCTTTGTTATGTCAAACAACTAATGTAGTCTTTTCTAGTCATCTACCTGTTAGAAGAATATGGCTGACAATATGTCTTTCTGCTGTTTGGGATTAGTTATCTACTGCTACCCAGACACATTGACTTTAAATAACACAAATCCACATTCTGTTTCAGCTCTAAAAAGAACAGGAATTGAAAATTGTTACTTTAATCCCTACAACAAGAAAATGCTGGATAAAATAGAAACTTTTTTTTCTCAGTTATGTCAGGGAACTGATATGTGCAGCAAATGGCCAGTTGGAAATTTGGAGTGTTAACTAAATTCAGAAGGTTGTAGTTAACATACTTATGACTGGAAAAGAAGCAGTTATACTTATATGTTTTCATGAGTCCTTCAATGGTAATTATTGATGAGTGGCCAAGGTTATTTGTAGATTGTAAGAGAAAATAAGTGCTTTAGATGGATGTCCACATTTTTTATGTTTTATCTCCACGGAGCCCACCAAATTCTCTTGGTGATGACCTGTAGTTGTTTGAATAGGAATAGCTCCCATAAACTAGTATGTTTGAATGCTTGGCCATAGAGAGTGGCACTGTTAAGAGATGTGGTGTTAGAGTAGGTGTGGCCTTGTTGAGGAAGGAGTGGACCTGTTGAAGAAAGTGGGTCATTTGTGGCAGGTTTAAAAAAACTGAAGTTTGGCCCGTGTATTTTTGTACTGTTTTTTAGGGAAACTGATCTGAAATTCTCTTTATTTGATGAGTTGTTGTGTGTTTAGGTATAAGGGTGACAGTGACATCATGGAATGAGTTTGGAATGAATTTTCCTTCTGTTTCTATTTTGTGGAATAGTTTGAGGAGTATTGGTATTAGGTCTTCTTTGAAGGTCTGGTAGAATTCTGTACTAAACCCATCTGGTCCTGGACTATTTTTCGTTTCAAGACTTTTAATGACTTTATATTCCCTTAGAGGTTATAGGTCTATGTAGATTGCTTATCTGATCTTGATTTAATGTTAATAAGTAGCATCTATGGAGAAAGCTGTCTATTTATTTTAGATTTTCCAGATTTTGTGGAGAACAGGCTTTTGAAGTAAGATCTAGTGATTCTGTGAATTTCCTGTTTCTGTTGTTAGGTTTCTCTTTTCATTTCTGATTTTGTTAATTTGGATACTGTCTCTATGCCTTTTAGTTAGTTTGCCTAAAGATTATCTGTCTTGTTGATTTTCTCAAAGAACCAGCTCTTGGTTTTGTTGATTCTTTGTATTATTCTCTTTGTTTCTAATTGATCTATTTCAGCTTAGACTCTCCTGCCATTTATTGCTTTTAGTGTGTGTTTCTGTCTTTTTGTTCTAGAGCTTTCAGGTTTGATGTTAAATTAATTGTATGAAATTTAACTAATTCCTTTAAAAAATTTTTTTATTGGTTATTTTATTTATTTACATTCCAAATGTTATCTCCCTTCTTGGTTACCCCTCTCCCGAAAACCCCCTATTCCACCCACCTCTTTGTTGCTTCTATGAGGGTGCTCTCACACATCCACTCACTCCCACCTCACTGCCCTAGCATTCCTCTATGCTAGGGAAACCAAACCTTCACAAAACCAAGATCCCTCCCCCTTCCATTGATGCCAGATAAAGCCATCCTTTGCCACATATTCAGCAAACCCAGTCACTATTGGTGATGTCAAGAAGTGCTTGCTGACAGGAGCCTGATATGGATGCTTTCTGAGAGGCTCCGCCAGAGCCTTACTAATAAAGTTACAGATGCTTATAGCCAACCATTGGACTGAGCACGGGGACCCCAAAAGTGGAGTTAGGGGAAGGATTGTAGGAGCTGAAGGGGTTTGCAACCCCAGAGGAAGACAACAATATCAACCAGACCCTTACTAATTTCTTTATTTAGACACTTAGTGCTATCAATTTTCCTATTCTCATTGCTTTCATTGTGTCCCATAAGTTTAGGTTTGTTGAGCACTCAATTTCATTGAATTCTAGACAGACTTCCTTCCTTCCCCGTTCCTCCCTTCCTTCCTTCCTTCCTTCCTTCCTTCCTTCCTTCCTTCCTTCCTTCCTTCCTCCCTTCCTCCCTTCCTCTCTTCCTCCCTTCTTTCCTCCGTTCCTCCCTTCCTCCGTTCCTCCGTTCCTCCCTTCCTCCCTTCCTCCCTTCTTTCCTTCCTTCCTTCCTTCCTTCCTTCCTTCCTTCCTTCCTTCCTCCCTCCCTCCCTCCCTCTCTCCACCTCCCCCTCCCCCTCTCTTCCTCCCTCTCTCTCTCTTTCTTTCTTTCTTTCTTTCTTTCTTTCTTTCTTTCTTTCTTTCTTTCTTTCTTCTTTCTTTCTTCTTTTTTCTTTCCTCCACTGATCATTGAGTAGAGAATTATTCAGTTTCCATGAATTTGTAGGCTTTCTGTTATTTCTGTTGTAGCTTATGTGCAGTTTTAATCCAAGGTGGTCTTGTATCCCTGGTGCTAACATAGCCTCCAGGAAAAGCATTTTATTGGAATTTGAAGGGGATTTGCCACTCTTAAAAACACAATTATATTTTACTGGACAAACCTTTTCTATAGATATTGACTGCTAATATTTCATTTTGTCCATATCAGTGATGGGCCTAAAGATTGTGCTGGTTAGTTTTTTTTTTTTTGTGTGTGTGTGTGTGTTAGAGATAGATAGATAGATAGATGGATAGATAGATAGATAGATAGATAGATAGATAGATAGATAGAGCTTGATATGAATTAGACATACCAGGAAAGATGAACTCTCTACTGAGAAATTGTCTTCCTCACATTGTCCTGTCTTTGGGGACATATTCTTCATTCCTGAGTGATGTGGGATGTCCCAGATTAATACTGTTGGGCAGTTCCATCCCTATACAGATAGGGCTTGGGCTGTATAAGAGAGGCAGCTAAGCAAATCAGGGGGAGCTTATCAGTATTCTTTATCAGAGTTATAAGTACTCTTCTATGATCTCTGCTTCAGTTTCTAACTCCAGGTTTTTTTGCCTTCATTTCTCTCAATGGCAGATTGTAGTCTATAAGCTAAATAATCATTTTCTCCCCATGTTTTGGGGAGTGTTTTGGTCAGTGTTTATCCCATAAGCCAAATCAAACCAGGACAAAGGTTATAAGTTAACTACATAAGCATAAAATCCATAACCCCGATTCTTCAGGTAGCCCTGTGCTACACTCAATGAACTATACCATTTTCTACCAAAATGAGAGGCCCTGTTAATTATTCACAAAGAAATACTAAATCTTAAACCAAGAAATTTCCTGCTTTTAAAAGTAATATTGAGAGTTTAAAGGAGCTGTATAGACATAATCTTCTGTCAGCTGGAAGAGAATTTTACTAATCCACTTGACACTAGTTCATTTAAGTCATCTTTTTATGAGCAATAGAGAGGAAAGCTGTCAGAAAATTTCTATCATAACTGAAATGTAGCTGCCAACGTTTATTCTTCATACTGTCAAATGTAGAGGAGGCTTACTCTGAGTGTGCCAAATATACTTTCAGTATTCTTAACATTCCAAGAACAGTATGGCTATTTGCTTTAAAGAATGTGCTATAAGTTATAATGGCCTTCAAGAGTGTTAATGCAAAGGCCGTGAGTCAGAGGTGACCTAGGCCCCTAAGGCCATGAAGACCCTGGAAGTGTCTTTCCTCATGTCCTCTTGTGGGGTAAACATCAGGGCAACACGGCTAACTTTTGGAATACAGTCAGAAAAACATTGAACTTAGAAAAATATGATTAATTGAATTCTTGATTCACTCATGAATTATTTAGTATCTCAAAGCTAACACTATGTATAATTTGAAAAGGAATACTTTCCTCCAGATAATTTAAACTCCTCTGCTTGAACACTATAGTAAAAGATGTATGAAAGTGGAAGGAACACAAGATAAATTTGCCTATTTTATTGTACAGTGCATGACCTTTCCTACACTGGCTGCAATGAAGAACAAATATGCCCTTATTCTCATGGAAAGAACAAAACCAACTATATATAAAGAAATATGATATAATAAATAATTAGAAATATAAATGCCCCTAAATGTAATTGATGGGGTGCTATCAGAGTCCCTCACCCACCAGTAGATTGATAGTGAGATTTAATGTTTGAGAACTTAGTCATGTGAGAAATGTGGGAAAAATAATATCTATCTATCTATCTATCTATCTATCTATCTATCTATCTATCTATCTATCTATCCACCTACAGAGAATGAGAGAGAAACAAGAGGCTATATGTTAGTCTTCATAAATATGTTGTGCCTTCATAAAAAAAAATACCAGATACTGATCTTCCATGTATCAGTAAGCACTTATTTATTATGGCTCTCTCCAGAGATTTCTTGATCCCTGAAAGCCACCCATTGAAGTCTTGAGAAACAATATAAGGGCATGCCTCAATAAAGCTAGGTTAATTATTGTCATGCTCTTCATGAGACTTGCTACTGTTTGGTCCTGAAATGTCCTGCAAAGGTTCGTGTGCTGAAGGCTTGACCCTCAGTGCAACAGTGCTAAGAAGTATCTGTGCCATCATGATTGTAATTTAATGAATTTATCCATTAATGGCTTTACAGTTGAATGGACATTAGGAACTGATGGAAACAATAGGAGATGTGGCTTCATTAGAAAAATTTTATCTGGGACTACATCTTTGCAAACTGTTTCTTGTCCTGTAATTTCCTCTGCATTCCTGTTTCTGTGAGGTAACAGCTTTGTTCATGCAATTTGGTTCACTCAGGACTTTGCTCATTCACACATTGCTTGACATAATATTTAGGTTCACGGTAGGCTCCAAGCAATGGGGCCATGAGCTGAAACCTGAAACTGTGAAACCTCTTCTCTTTTTATATTCTTGTTTCCACAGTATTTTGTCCCAGTGGCATAAATGAGATACGGAAACACGGCTCTCACTTCCCATCCAAAAGGAGGTAAACAGTTTACCCTACAATATGCTCAGCCACCATGTTCTGTGCCACCACAGGCCCAAAAACAGTGTCAAATGACTGTGGGCTGAAATCTTGAAACACTGGGAAAAACAGACATCCCTTATAAAATGTTGTTCAGTATTTTGTCTCAACAATGTACTACAACAGTTCTAGAGGGAAGGAATTCTATGAGGATACTAGCAGATTTGATGCTTAAAGAAGGACCAACTCTATTAATTAATTTGTTAATTAACTACTGAATTAATCAGCATCTTGTTCTCAGTTTCTTTTTCTTTCTTTCCTTCCACCCCTTGTACCCACTTTCCCTCTCACTCTCATCCCCCCACATACATTTCTTTTCAGAAAAGAGGAGGCATCCCATGGATATAAGTCAGCCTTGGCCCACCAAATTGCAGTAAAACTAGGCATAGCTTCTCCTATTGAGGCTAGAAAAGGCAACCTAGTAGGAGGTTGCCCAAAGGCAGGCAACAGAGTCAGAGACATACCTTGTTTTCACTGTTAGGAGTTACCCATGAAGACCAAGATATACAACTGCGACATGTATGCAGAGGACCTAGGGCGCTCCCATGCACATTTTCTGGTTGGAAGTTCAGTCTCTGTGAGCCATTATGGGGTCAGGTTAGTTGATTCTGTAGCTTTTCTTGTCCTGTCCTTGACCACTCTGCCTTCTACAATGCCTGCTCCTGCTTCTGCAGGAGTCTCCAACCTCTGCCTAATGATTGGTTATGACTTTATGCAACTATTTTCATCAGTTTCTGGGTGAAGTCTCTCAGAGGACAGTTATACAAGTCTCCTGTTTTCAAGTATAGCAGAATTACATTAATAGTGTCAGGAGCAGGCTGTCTCACATGGCATGGGTCTCAAGCCAAGTCACTGGTTAGCTACTCCCTCAATTTCCTCTTTGCCTTTACCCCAGCACATCTTGTAGGCAGGAAAAATTGTAAGTCAAAGATTTTGTGGCTGGGTTGGTATCCCAATCCTTCTATTGTTGGTCACTAGTTGTTGAAGGATTAATTTTTAATGTGTAGCATGGTCTTAGTATGTCCTCACATGAAGGCAAGATTCAGGCTCTGCCCCAGGGACCTGTTCTACATGGGCACTAATCTTGTTAATGAGGGCTTTCCCCTCATGTCATGTCATAAGAAAGACACTGGACTTCAACACAGGAATTTTGGGGAAGACAAAATTATTTAGTTGATTGCAAGCTGCTGACACTCTAAAGTATTCAGGAACTCAATGAAGGATCAGCTAAGAGTACATGAGGCCGGAGTGAGATTATCTCAAAGCAGCTATATGCAACAATGAGTAAGAAGGTTTTAAAGTTATCTGTGCATCTTCATAATAGAACAACGTTTAGGCGGTTGTTTCTGAAGGGTTTTCTATGGTATTAGGAATCGCTCATCATAACCAAACAGCTAGATACAAAAGGCAACAAATGCCAGCTCCATATTAAGCAAACTCAAGGCCTAAATACTGATTGAGGACACCAGTGACAAAGGGACAGAAACTATCACAAGTATCCTGTAGCCATGCTTCATTACTTACATAATTCCCAGCAAGGCTGGTCTGGCTGGGGGGCATGATTCACACTGTGTTTACGAGTAGCAGTATGTTTGTATATCTGAAACAGAAGAGATTCCTAGGAATTAATAATGTATTAATACACTCCTCATGAGTGGTCTTATCTCCGTTTTTTTTTTTTTTTTAAATTCAACCATCTTCATAAGAGGGAACCCTTGCAACAACCTTTCTCCCATATCATTACTTACTATAGTACTCTGTAAAACACCTGCAAGAGCAAGGCCACGGTGACTACATAAAATGACACTGGAATGTTCCCCACACTGCCACATACAGTTTCTTAATCATTTCATTTATATGAAAAAGGGGGTTGATATAAGGACATCTGAGAGATTTCCTTCTAATGATGAGACTGTGATTCATTTAAATTTTATTTAGTAGATTTTCTAGAATTTCAAGTTATATCCAATGTATTCTCAGTCCTTCATACACTGACCCAAATACAAGAAAAATATGAAGTGCCATTTTTTGAAAATAAAAGAAATCACCCCTCAGTAAGAAGTGGACTATGTAAAATTTCAACAATGCAATATAATATTTTAGAAGTTTTATATATCAATATATTAAGGGAAATACATGTAAGTTTTATGTTAAACTGCTAAGTATAATGATCATATGTGATACCATATAGATATCTTAGAGAATCTCAAATATATCCATTTATCAGTGAGTGCATATCATGTGAGTTCTTTTGTAACTGGGTTACCTCACTCAAGATTATATCCTGCAGATCCAACCATTTGCCTAAGAATTTCATAAATTCATTGTTTTTAATAGCTGAGTACTACTCCATTGTGTAAATGTATCACATTTTCTGTATCCATTCCTCTGTTGAGGGACATCTGGGTACTTTCCAGCTTCTGGCTATTATAAACAAGGCTGCTATGAACATAGTGGAGCATGTGTTCTTATTACATGTTGGAGCATCTTCTGGGTATATGCCAAGGAGAGGTATTGCTGTTCCCTCTAGTAGTACTATGTCCAATATTCTGAGAAATAGCCAGACTGATTTCCAGAGTGGTTGTATCAGCTTGCAATCCCACCAACAATGGAAGAGTGTTTCTCTGTCTACACATCCTTGCCAGCATCTGCTCTCACCAGAGTTTTTGTTGTTAGCCATTCTGACTTATGTGAGGTAGAATATCAGGGTTATTTTGATTTGCATTTCCCTGATGACTAAGGATGTTGAACATTTTTAGGTGCTTCTCAGTCATTTGGTATTCCTCAGTTGAGAATTCTTTGTTTAACTCTTTACTCCATTTTTAAAATAGGGTTATTTTTTTTTCCTCTGGAGTCTAACTTCTTGAGAACTTTTTATATATTGGATATTAGTCCTCTATCAGATGTAGGATTGGTAAAGATCTTTTCTTAATCTGCTGATTGCCATTTTGTCCTATTGACAGTGTCCTTCACCTTATCTAAGCTTTGCAATTTTATGAGGTCCCATTTGTTGATTCTTGATCTTACACCACATTGTTGCCATTGGTGTTCTGTTCAGGAATTTTTTTCCCCTGTGCCTGTATGTTAAAGGCTCTTCCCCACTTTGTCCTCTATAAGTTTCAGAGTCTCTGGTTTATGTAGAGGTCCTTATTCCACTTGGACTTTAGCTTTTTACAAGGAGATAAGAATGGATCGATTTGCATTCTTCTACATGCTAACCAGTTGAGCCAGCACCATTTGTTGAAAATGCTGTCTTTTTTCCACTGGATGGTTTTAGCTCCTTTGTCAATGATCAAGTTACCATAGGTGTGTGGGTTCATTTATGGGTCTTAAATTCTATCCCATTGCAAAAGGAGATCAAATGATACAAATTGGAAAGGATGAAGTCAAAATATCTCTGTTTGCAGATTATATGATAGCATACACAAGTGACCCCCAAAATACCTAAACCTGACAAACACATTCAGCAAAATAGCCGGATATAAAATTAACTTAAAAAAAAAAATCAGTGGTCTTTCTCTACACAAAGGATAAATAGGCTGAGAATGAAATTAGGGAAACAACACCCTTCACAATAGGCACAGATAATATAAAATACCTGGGTGTGACTCTAACTACGGAAGTAAAAGATCTGTATGATAATAACTCCAAGTCTCTGAAGAAAGAAATCAAAGAAGATCACAGAAGATATAAAGATCTCCCATTCTTATGATTTGGCAGGATTAATATAATAAAAATGGCCATCTTGCAGAAAGCAATCTACATATTCAATGCAATCCCCATCAAAATTCCAACTCAATTATTTACAGAGTTAGAAGGGCAATTTACAAATTTGTCTGGAATAACAAAAAGTCTAGGATAGCAAAAACTATTCTCAACAATAAACGTTCTTCCGGTAGAATCACCATTCATGACCTCAAGCTGTACTACAGAGCAATTGTGATTAAAAACAGCATGGTATTGGTACATTGATGTCATTTTCTTAACTGAGGGCTCTTCTCAGATGTCTCTAGCTTGTGTCAATTTGACAGACAAAACTAACCACTGTAATTATATATTTACAACCAATGAAGAAACATATACAAGAATGTAGAATGTCCTTATATTAAATGTGTTGTAACATAATTGTTCATGTGCTCTAATATAACTTTGAAGGCTGCTACTGGTGGTGATAGCCTCATTTTCATTTGCCAGCCATGATGAATGAACCAAATCTATTGATTATTTTCAGTAATATTCAATTCTGCAATCTTTATTTTCATTGAAAAAGGATTCCCCAAATATAGGACTGCCAAGAAAGCATGTACTATAAACAATTAACTACATCAGACTAATCTTGCAGACTTCCTTAGAAGTATCCACAAAATACTATTTTGACATGGAATTGTTTTATAAATATTATCTTATCTACAGAAGTGTCAGTGTTTCTTATGAGGAGTTTTTATCAAGATAAATCATAGTTTTACATTTATTTATTTAAGATTTTAAGATGAATGTTTTTAAAAGAAGCATATAGCTTGTGCCGAGAAAAGCTATAAACTTGCCCTAGATTGGTTTTAACAATAAATATTTAAAACATCTTCATTTTTTTATCTCTTTTTAAATTTAGTTTTAATTTTTAGTTATTCATTTTAGATTCTACTCACTGCCCCCTTCCCAGTCATCCTTCCCACAATCCTTCATCCATCCCTTCCTCCCTTTCTCCCCCTGGGTATTCCCCCACCCTGGCACTTCAAGACTCTATGAAGCTAGGTGATTCCTCTCCCACTGAGGACAGATAAGGCAGCCCAGCTAGAAGACTATATCCTATATATAGGCATTAGCTTTAAGGATAGCCCTCCATTGTCTATCTTAAAATATGTATAGTTAGGTAATAGGTGAGGCTTTGTGGACTGGTGTCTACTTGATACTCTTGTCTTTGCTAGTTAATAGCAGTGTGGTTGGACTCTGGTTCCTGAACTTCTATTCCCACTTCCCGTTTTTTAAATGCATCTAACAGAACCTCCTTCACAGTGCTTGTATGAGAAGTTCACAAGATGAATCCCATAAAAACTCCTCGGCAAAAACCTGGCAGTGCCCGTTAGTGCTAGATTGCATTAGCACTAGTATTATTTGCTTCAACTTTACATCAATTCATGGTGTGAAACCCATTCACTAATGAGTGCTAGCTGTCAGGTAAAGCACTGAGTTTCAAATATGTTGAGAGTTTGGAGCAGTGGTTATCAGAGTCTCCTCTACAGATCCATGCCACGGTCTTTTCTTCTACCTCCCCTAGCAAGAGGATGCTGTGCTCATTTATGAGTTCATGCAACCCAGATCAAGTCTCTTGTGTAGACTCTGAGTTATGAGATATATGCACTCAACCCATTTGGGACCTTGGGAAAGTAATGAACATGGAATCACTCAACTGGGAAGTACTCCCACTTCTCCTCACCTCCTTTTCTCCCATTCTTACCTGGAAAGAATATTAATATACTTTGGAATCTGAGGCAAACATAAAGATGGAAGGTGGGACTGAAAATAACAGTAGAAAAAAGAAACCTGGGCCTCTGAGGTCATGGAAAGACTTCTGTGTGGACAAGTACCAAATACCTCCTAACTCCTAGAGAAAAGAGGGGAAAACATAATTTATTTTGTATTTTAGTATTGGTTATTTTAAGTCAGGGTAGCTGAATAACAACAGTGCTAGTTGACAAAAAAAATTTCAAAACACAGGTCTTGGATTTAAGAAATTTTCATTTTGAGGTGGTCTTGGGGGAGGTAGCTAGGTTTGTGTCATAAAGATTTTATTCTAGGAGTGTGAGTTACTGTTACAGTTTCTTTTTCTTTTTTTCCAGATGACCTCCTGTAAAGCAATACAAGGGGCAGTACAAAGAGCCAGTCCTCAGGCACCTACAAGGCATTTGCTAAAGGAAGAGAGAATACTTCAAATGCTTCTTTCATTATCATAGTGGCAAGTCATATTTCATAATGAAAATTCATCCTTGGAGGAAAAAAAGCATTGGATGGATTTTTTAAAAGTTTTATGAGATTAAAGTTTGGCAGTGGGAAAAAACTGTTATCCTTTCCCAAAGTGGTGAAATAAGCTGCTAAAGTCTTACAACTCATTGGAAGAAGTAAAATTTTAACAAACAAATTCCTTTAGTGTCCTTACTTTGTGATTATTAATGGAGCCAGAGGACAAACTGGCTACCCATAGCATGAAGGTAGTATATACTAACTCAAAATAAATTTCAAATCCAATTTGCCAAAGATTACTGCTTAAGGCATGCACATGTTAAAGAGAAGAAAATAGACATTCATGGCCCAAAGAAAGAATACTCCTAAAAACCATTTGCACATAAATATTTTTGATAGGAAGCATAGAATATATTCTCATAGCCACACTGTACACTGTGTGATAAATGAACTTAAGAAGTCAGCTAGTGCCACCGTGGCATTTTGTTCAGAAAGATCAAAAAGCCATTAACCAGACTGATGACGCCTCTTCTGTGAACAAGGTCTGTGAGGGTCAGAATTACCCAGCAATTCAATCTTCATTTCCATTTTCTTTAACATGGAAACCTGGAAACCACTTGGCTCATATTTTAACCTCTTGTCTCTATTGGCAGCTGCATTGAGATCCTGTGTAGGAAAAACGGTGACACAGTGATCCTTTTGGATACTTTCTAAACCTGAGCTCCCCAA
Source organism: Mus minutoides (assembly GCA_902729485.2). Lineage (NCBI taxonomy): Eukaryota > Metazoa > Chordata > Mammalia > Rodentia > Muridae > Mus > Mus minutoides. The sequence continues at coordinate 320,195 of LR750695.1, forward strand.
CTACAAGGTCAATTTTCTCTCAATAGTTTCTACCTAATGTGGGACACAAAAGCCTATTTTTTGCCACCTGTCTAAAGCGATGAAAATCCATGGTTATATCACTGCTTGTGAAAAATATAAGCATATGAGTCTCTTTCAGCTGGGAGCTTGTTCTGTCCTAGGTGAGGAGCCTTTTCTAAGCTTCTGTGACTGTGCCAAGTGCCATCATCCTTCCCAGTGCTGACTGCATTTCACAATCCAAAGCACTCGTGGGCCCTTTGGGATGAAAGACACTTTCTTTGCTAAGTGCCAGCTATTTTTATTGTTATTATTGTTATTAAGTCAATTCCCAAAGTCATATCTACTAACACGGCATTTTCAAGGATGACATATTGCAACTATGTACTGGGAAATTCTGTTCAGATGGCTTTCTAGTGCTAACCTCATAAGTATTGCTTTTGTGGTAGTACTTTGGAAAATGACACTTCTTTTGGTGGCTGAATATGCCCACAGGTAAAAAAGCTATAAAGGGAATAACGATAGGCAAAAGCAGGTGGCAGATACTTTCTGACAGGCTCATCTTCTATCGAAGGCATCTGTTGCTCAAGAGTGTATGCATTCACCTTACTTAAAGGCTGACTCTTGAGAATAATACAGCGTGGTGATATTCAAACTTATCCTTTGAGTGCCATCAGAGTAATTGGTTTAAAATGCACAGTGCTACTATTTCCCAAGAAATATGCCAAGTTTTGGAAGCATGGATTTTCTCTTTAATTTCCAGAGGGAATTTCTGTAATGCCTTTTCATTATATGTTGGAGAAATCCACTGTGCACATAGACTGATAATTAGGCAACTGTATAGGATAGGAAATCAGAGAACAAAGTGATCCAGATTTGTACAGTATGGAGGTACAGTGGGAGGATACAGCAAAGATGGAACTCACCTCATTCTTGATTGTAGGGGTTCCTCAGAAAAATGGAAAAGTACTTTATGAAAGATTTCTGGGGAATTCAGCTGTGAACTGATTGCCTGTGATACCATTTATCTCTCTAATAATAAATACCTTATGATAAGCTGATTTTTGCTCTATTTCTTTACAGTATTCATTGAATACTAATGACATGATTAGGGCTAAGAGGAGGCATGACTGTCTGCCTCACTCCCGCACTTGAGCTTTCCCCTCATTTCTTTCTTTCTGACCAAGCTGTAATAGCATTGCGACTGGGTACTGCTACTGAGTCCTTTTAACAGTCAATGATGGTGACAGAGATTTTGCTGAAAGATGACAACCTGTAAATAATTTTACTTAATTAGCTTTTGCTTCTGAGGAGCTCATCTCTTTCTCCTTTTCTCCTTTCTTAGAATAATTAGAGAAGATGGATCTATATTCAGTGACAAATTTAAGCCAAAACCCAAATTTAGGATACTTACTGACTGACTTCACCAGCCTGCATGGGACTATCTTGGCAAAATTAGTGTTTTTTTCTCTACAGTGGGCAGGAATCCAGAAACTTATAGGAAATAATGATTGCAGCAAAATTGGACCTATGTAGATATTATCCAATGAGGAACAAAAATTAAAATTCCCACAACAATGTGATACATTTAAATGCTATTAATTTTATTAGTAAGTTAAATATGAAGATAACTTATTTGTTTTTTCAAATTTAGGATATATACATATTTTATAAAAGGTATGAAAGAAAACCATAAATGTATAAAATATACCCACAACAATTATGTTTTAAATTTCTGTTTTTAAATTCTTTCTTAAATTTTCTTTTATCTTTGAGATTATATAATTTTGTCATTTCCCTGTCCATTTGTTCCCTCTAAATTTTTCCATGGACCTCTTCTAGCTTTCTTTCAAATTCATGGCATATATTTTTTTATTAATTGCTGTTACATACATGTATATGTATACATATATATTCCCAAATATCACTCACTCAGTCTGTGTAATGTTTCATGAATATGCTTAAAGGGTTGACCATTTGGTACTGAATAACCAGTTGGTATGCTTGTCCCTGGCAATATTATTTCTCTGATTTTTGAGTATGTCTTTGTTGCCTATAGTTCTGTGTGTAGGATTGAGGTCTCATGGTTTTATCTTTTTTGAGATAGGGTTTCACTGTATAGCCTAGGCAGGGCATCAAATTCACACAACTCTTGACTTACAACCGCAGAGATCTGGGACCCTGGTGTGTAACATCATATCGGGGTTCTGTTCTTCAACTTTGAATCCTGTAGACAGACTTTAGTGGCAATTCAAGATACTAACTTACATATATAAATGATTTCTCTTTCTCTTAACAGTGTGGTTCTTATCACAGTAGTTTATGGGAACATTATTTAATTTTTAAATCTTTTGGTGATTCAAGAATTTATTTACCGTTGGTTGATATGATACTTTTATTCATCTTCATCAATAAATTTCTCATTAAATTTCTTTTGCCCAGAAAATTAAAAGTAAAGTTCTTTATCTTTATTTTTATTAGATATTTTCTTTATTTACATTTCAAATGTTATCCCCTTTCCTAGTCTCTTCTCCGAAAATTCCCTTCCCCCTTCCCCTTCCTCCTGCTCACCAGCCCACCAACTCCTGCCTCCTGGCCCTGGCATTCCCCTATACTAGGACATAGAACCTTCACAGGACCAAGGGCCTCTCTTCCCATTGATGACCGACTAGGCCATCCTCTGCTACATATGCAGCTAGAGCCATGAGTCCCACCATGTGTTTTCTTTGGTTGGTGGTTTATTTCCAGGTAGCTCTTGGGGTACTGGTTAGTTCATATTGTTGTTCCTCCTATGGGGCTACAAACCCCTTTAGCTCCTTGGGTACTTTCTCTAGCTCCTTCATTGGGGACACTGTGCTCTGTCCAATGGATGGATATGAACATCCACATCTGTATTTGTCAGGCACTGGCAAAGCATCTCAGAAGACAGCTATATCAGTCTCCTGTCAGCAAGCTCTTGTTGGCATCTGCAATAGTGTCTGAGTTTGGTGATTGTTTATGGGATGGATCGCTAGGTGGAGCAGTCTCTATAAGGTCATTCCTTCAGTCTCTGCTCTACACTTTGTCTCTGTAACTCCTTCCATGGGTATTTTTTTCCCCCTTCTAAAAAGGGTCAATGTATCTACACTTTGGTCTTCCTTCTTCTTGAGTTTCATGTGTTTTGTGAATTGTACCTTGGGTATTCAGAGCTTCTGGGTTAATATCCACTAAGTTCCTCTTCTCATTCATTGTTTACATCTTTAAGTTTCTGTCTTGTTATTTATCTTTCTTTCTTCGGTTTTGTAACTTGTAAATTAAGGCCTTTCCAACAGTGCTATAAAGTACTTTTTTATACTTATTATATGTGTATTGCCCCGACACTATTACTGGAAATATCAAATGCTCAATACAAAACAGACAATAAGAAACAGATGAAGCAAGTAGGCTAGGATAGCACTAATTTACAGTGGACCCTTAGCTGACAGTAAGGTAATATGTGTCTTCCATAAATATACCAATTGTATTTATTAATGAATAAAAGGATAGATTCTCATCTTTCTGTAAAATCATAAGCATATGACTTAATCTTTCTATATTCTATCAGAATTTATCATTGACAGTGTGACAGATTTTGGTAGGAGAAGAATGATTGGCAGTGTTTTGAGTGACTGGAGATAAAACTAGTCTGTCACAGTGCAATGTAGAAGACAGTTTCTAGTGCATAAAGGAGACTCATGAAGTGCCACTGTACCCAAGATTATATAATTATGTACTTATGGTGATTTATTTAAATTGGTCATTTAAAAGCCATTTGACTCGATTTTAATTGGTGAGACAGCAAAGTATACTCGTGGGAAGAGAGTACTTAGTCTTTGAAGTAAGTGCTGGCTTATGAATGTCTGGTTTGTCCCTTCCTGATTATGCTACTTAAGCAGGTTACTTTATCTTTAGGAACTTCAGTTTCATTTTGTGAAAATCCAATATAACCACGCATATGTTTCAGAGCTGCTATAATGAATGAAAATGATATTACTTGAAGTTTATAGTACGCGATTCTAACATTCAGCCAGTGGGGCCTAATGCAAATATGTTGACTTGCTGAAAACATGAGTTTCTTTTTTAGAGTTGATTCTTCGCTCACTTTGTTATTTAGGTTTCATGAATGAATTTATTCGATGACAGCATCATGTCACAGTGTCGCAATGTAAACAATGTCAAGAATGCTTCTCTGATGTCACCTCTTGCTTTCTATTGCTGTGCTAAATTCTATGACCAAAAGAAGAAGCTCAGGGAAGAAAGGGTTGTTAGACTCACACATTCAGATCTCAGTCTATCTCAGGGTAGTCAAGGAATGCACTTAAATAGGAGCAGAGCCATAAGCCATACTGCATACTGGCTTGTTCCCCAAGGTGTGCTTAGCTGGTTTGGTTCTAAAACCCAGGTCCATGTACCTAGAAGTGCTATTGCACAGTGAGACAGGACCTGGGCCTTTCCACAATAATTATTAGTCAAGAAAATGCCCACAGACATGATTACAACCAATGGAAGGCATTACTAAATTGATGTACCCCCTTCGCAGGTAAGTCATTTCTGTTGAGTTGACCAGCTAACCTACTCTTCACTGAGCCATAGGATGGTTCACATGCCTTAACTTTATGCCTTTAAAAACAATTTCAATTAATTTTAGTTTAGAAAAGTCTAACCTAACATTTTTGACCTAGACTGTCTGGAGGATGATTATATATATATATATATAATGAGCAATGTAAGACCTTATGGTTTGGGCATAGACACAGGGAGGTCCTGTGTAGTATCTTTTTGCTGAAGAGATTCTTTCTAGAGCCTTTCTTTGGGTAGTAAATTCTCTCAAATGCTGAGTTGAAGACAAGCCATCTATGTATGTGAACTGATTTAATTTCATGGTGTGTTTCTTAGCATCACATAAAATTGCAAAGATGAGGAGTATGAGAAATTGACCTATGGGAAGAAAAGAAGGGTTATCTAGCTAACGTAGGTGAACTAGTAAATGAATAGCTGAACACGAGTCTTATACAGGCAAATGGAACTTATTTCTGATGAGGAAGATGTTGTTCACATTTATGAATTAATTAACATTCCTCACAATTTTATTGTTCATAAATTTTCATCTAAAACATAGAAGGGAAAGCTTACTTTTCTCCTTTAGTATTTAAACTGTTTTGAGACTATGTTTTACTGACGAGAATTCCCCCCTCGTAACTCCTCTCGGGAACTGTGGACATTTTTGACATGCAGTAGTGAGAAGAGATTAAATGATATATTATGATGAAATTGACCTGACACCAGTATGACTTTTGGATCTGATCTAGCTCTCACTCTAATTCTTAGCTTTTGGGTAAACATACGGCTGTCTTTAATTTTATGTGCACAGGCCCAGGGTGCTAAAATGGATGGATTTTATTATGAGAAAAATAATACATAAATAAACACATTTGTCATTTCTGGTAAATGAATGCTATACTTATGTATTGTTAAAGTAATGGCTTTGGAGGAATATATTAACTCTAGTGAAAAATCAAAGATCACCATTTTGCTAAAGTTAAATTTATGAGACTTTTAGGCAAGTCTTTAAAGCATCTGTGGTCTTCCATTTAATCTGTACTTCATGGTGAGGTGGGTGCTGTTGTTTGTTCTTAAATGACAGTGTTCTTGCTGCTGGCATTTGCAGCCTTCTACTTTCATATGCATAAATCCCATTATGCTCTACGGTTGATGCTTTCAAGATGAGATGGTGGCTCTCTTGACCTATGTGTTGATTTATTTTAGAAACTGAGAAAGTATCAAACCACTGAAGTTGGATCCTATTAATCTTTGCTTGCTTTTCTGTCTTTTCTCTTGGTAATTTTTATTATTAGAGCTAAAACAAAAAGAGTTCTGGCAAGTACGCACATAACAGAAAATGGTTTTAAGTTGGATGTCTGTCACAGTTTGAAAATTGCATTTTATAGCATGGTATAATGAACAATTGCTTTCAAGCACATGTATTGCCGCTTGCTTGAAAGATCATATATCTTCTTAATATTAAGGCTTTTGGGATGTTTTACTTTCTTTTAAAATAGGATTTATGTATTTGATAAATTGCATGCGTTTTGCAACAGTTGGGGGTGGGCCGGGAGGGGAGTAAATAAATATAAAGTATGAAAAACAAATAAATGAATGAATTAATAAATAAATGAATAATTTAAAAGGTTTATTTTTTCTAAATTTGGTCTTTAGCTCATTTATTATGTCCCTGCTTATTTATTTATTTATTTATTTATTTATTTATTTATATAAAAATTGCAACTAGAAATATAAATATATATTAACTAACATTTTGTGGTGTTTTAAAATAGAATAGCTTCCATAGGTTTATATATTTGAATACTCAGTCCTTAATTGGTAGAACTATTTGGAAATGGTTAGGAGGTGTGGCTTTATTGGAAGAGGTATATGACTGGATGTGGACTTTAAGGGCTGAAAAGCCTACACCATTCAAACTTAGCCCCCTCTCTCTGTCTGCTTGTGGATCAAATGCAAGCTCCCAGCTACTGCTCCAGAGCCATGCCTGCTGGTCTGCTGCCATGCTGCCTGTCATGATCACCGTGGACTCACCCTCTGAAACTGTAAGCAGGCCCTATTAAATGCCTTCTATTGTAAGTTGGCTTGAGCATGGCATCTCTCCAAAGCAATATAAAAGTACTAAGACAAGTAATTTTCTTGTTATTAAGACAGAAGCTCTGGTGGGAAACAAATGTTTCAGATACTGTCTTTTAAACAATACCATCTTTTTTTTTTCATTTTTTTCTCTTTATTAGATATTTTCTTCATTTACATTTCACATGTTATCCAGAAATTTTCTCTTACCCTCCCGCATCCCCGCCCTGCTCCCCTACCCACCTCCTCCCACGTAATGGCCCTGGCATTCCCCGGTACTGGGGCATATAGAGTCTGTATGACCAAGGGGCCTCTCCTCCCAATGATGGCCAACTAGGCCATCTTCTTCCATATATTCAGCTAGAGACATGAGCGCAGGGGGAACTAGTTAGTTCATGTTATTCTTCCACCTAGAGGGTTGTAGACTCCTTCCGCTCCTTGGGTACTTTCTCTAGCTCCTTCCTTGGGAATCCTGTGTTCCAACTAATAGCTGACTGTGAGCATCCACTTCTGTATTTACCAGGCACTGGTATAGCCTCCCACAAGACAGCTATATCAGGTCCCTTTCAGCATTATCTTGCTGGCATATGCTATAGTGCTTATTTTGGTGGCTGATTATGGGAGGGATCCCTGGCAGCTGCTGTCACTGGTTGGTCCATCCTTTTGATTCAGCTTCACACATGATCTCTGTAACTCCTTCAGTGTGTGCTTTGTTCTTAATTCTAGGAAGGGGCAAAGAGACCACATTTT